>MU127794.1:323404-715919 GCA_014904975.1 Marasmius fiardii PR-910 | reverse complement strand
AAGTGGTCTTTGCCATCTCCCTAAGTTCAGAAGTCGTCGTTATTCATGTTAAGTCTGTTCAGAACTTCTCACTCTCTTTAGCAGTAGTTTTGTCTCGTCGTTATTACCCTTGGTATGGTTCTACACGCTTCTATAGCTATCCGGTGTGCATCACCAATGATAGCGTAGGCTCAGAAGGCTTCCTACATGTTTCAGAAGTTGTTAACCTTCAGTCCTGGGGAATCCCATACTACAGTGTTTACTTCTGAACACGTGTAACATGTTTCTGAAGGTGAGTCCTTTTACTAGCAGCTCGGGCCTCACTCTAGTACTTTAATATTCCTTAGTTCTCATAACAATAATAGGTTATTATTACTCCAAAACTGCCAAAATGTAGAGAAATAGGTAAATTCTCTAAAACAGCCGCAACAACGGTACATGGCACCCTGTAGCATATCGCTCAGCTTCGATGCAACCAGCAGAAAGGAACTATCAGATCTACGATAGGGAAATGTTGGTGATCATAGAGGCTCTGAAGGACTGGCGTTACTTCTTAGAGGGTCTCCATGATGAGTTCGAGATCGTCTCCGATCATAGTAACCTGGAATACTGGCGAACTGCACAGGACCTCACACGACGTCAAGCTCACTGGTCTCTTTACCTATCCAGGTTCAACTTCCGACTGGTACACCGTGCAGGGAAGAGCAACACTCAGGCTGATGCATTATCGCGAATGCCACATCACCGCATCCAAGATCATGAGGACAATCAGCAACAGATCGTGCTTTCACCTGACCGGTTTCACAAGATAGCCGTTTCCACCCTGGTCAATCCCCTGGAAGGATGGATTCGTCAAGCGTCAGAGAGAGAAGCAGAAGTGCTAGAAGGATTGAGAGAACTGAAAGAGGGAGGCCTGAAGAGATTAGCAAACGGATTACCAGAATGGGAGGAAGATAACGGTTTGGTCTATCATCACGGCAGAGTCTACGTACCCCCAGACAAGGAACTGCAACGAGACGTTCTTCGACAATGCCATGACGCCCCATCGGCAGGACACCCAGGACTCCACGCGACTTATGACTTAGTGACATCTCACTTCTGGTGGCCAACGATACGGTCATTCACTGAGAAGTATGTGGAGGGCTGTGACACCTGTGCACGGAAGAAGCTACAGTGGCATCCACAGGCAGTAACTCATCCACTAGACGTACCAATGGGGATTTGGGAAGAGGTAGGAGTAGATCTGATCACCCAGTTGCCCAAGTCAGATGGATACGACGCCATCTTGGTTTGCACAGATCTCTTCAGCAAGCAGATTCACGCCATTCCCTGTATGACCAGCATCACCACAGAAGAGGTAGCAGATCTCTACTATCGAGAGATCTTTCGACTTCATGGGCTACCACTACGCTTTGTATCCAATCGCGGTCCCCAGTTTGTGGCGATGGTTATGAGAAAGCTCCTTAAACGACTGGGTATCAAGAGCGACTTAACTTCAGGATACCATCCACAAGCAAACAGGCAGACAGAGCGGGCCAACCAAGAGGTGGAAAAGTACTTACGACTGTATGTGGGGAGGAGACAGATGGATTGGGCAAAACACCTTCCAATGGCAGAGTTTGTTATTAACTCGAAGACCCACTCTGCACACGATCTTTCTTCATTCAAGGCAGTATACGGATACCAACCCCTCTTCAACATTCCGGTGGGACAACGTACAGGAAGGAGGGACATAGATGAACGAATTGAGTTGTTGAAAGAACTGCGGAAGGATACTCAAGCAGCATTGGAGGCAGTGAAGAAGGAACAGAAGGCGGCATATGAGAGGGGGAAGAAGGGAGCTCATGAGTTCAAGGTTGGAGAATATGTATAGTTGGATGCCAAGGATATTGACTTGAAGACACCAAGTCGTAAGCTCTCAGACCGACAGCTAGGGCCATTCGAGGTATTGGAACAAATAGGAGACTTGGACTATCGTCTGAAGCTTCCCTGGGGATGACATCGAATTCATCCAGTCTTTCATGTCGACAAACTTTCTCCCTGGCGAGGCAATGATGTTAATGGAGAACGACCATCACAACCTGGACCAATCGAGTTGGAGGAGGATGGAGCAGTAGGAGAGTACGACGTGGAGAAGATCCTCAATAGTAGGATTCACCGAGGAAAGTTACAGTATGAGGTGAAGTGGGAAGGCTGGGATGAAGGACATATATCCTGGGAGCCAGCAGAAAATGTGAAAAACACCCAGGAACTGGTGGAGGAGTTCCATGCAGAACACTCAGATGCTGTGGGGGAGTCCGATATACCAACACTGAAGAAGAAAAAGAAAAAGTCAAGGCAATAACCATCGAGGACGATGGTCTTAGAAGGGGGGTAATGTCACAAAGTGTGTACTACTCCCTCTATTTTCCTATGGTCTCTTTTCCTTTCACAACGATACACGGTTATTATTGTTTCATTCCATTGTGTTCCGTTACCTTCCATGACGTTCTATTAGTTTCCACATGATACCAGGTCACGACATCATAGGTCACATGCCAGGTAGTATATATAGGACGACTTGTCACCTAGTCCCCCATCTTGACCTCTTTGTCATTGGGACTAGGTGCATATTTGTACTCTGTAGGATACTGGATTGTATTGATCATCTTTGTCATTGGGACTAGTTGTCGACTGTCGAGCCTCTGCTCCAGTCTCTGTGTGTTTGCTACCGGCGCTTCACCACAGGTTGGTACATAGCTCGGCGCTGCAAAAGAGGATGGTTGATATGGTAGGTTGGTGGTGTTGTCCATGTTCTGCATAGCATTCAGGTCATTTTCTGGATTGACAGGTGGTGGAGGTGGTATAGGGTCTGCAGGTGATACATGTCCTTGACCAGTGGGGAAAGATCCCAGTGAAATGGACATAATGGGATCAAATTTGAGGTAAGGTTGATGAGGTGGCTGTGGTGCCAGCAGTTGGGAGCAATATCAAACTGTGAGGATCCTGTTGGGCCAAGAGGCAGAATATGACAGATGCTCGAGAGGAAAGAAGCTGAAGCTAGAGACGAGAAAAGAGAAGAGAATAGAGTTGATATTGCTGAGGCTACTAGATACTTAGACAGATGCTTATATACTTTGTAGAATATCAAATAAACTAATGAGATGTGTATCGTAATGACAGAAACCAGTAAGAGAGTGAGGGAAAGGAGACGTGTGAAGTATAGGGTGTGAGAATACTAGCTAGGAGACCCAGATCATGACATCCCATTGATACTGCTCTATTAGAAAGTGGATAACAGCCGAACAACCGATTCTTCTGGTACATCCAGAAAAGTTTTATCTAATATTCTGGCCGAGAATTGGGAAGAGCCGAAATCTAGAGAAGTCACCCATACGCTTTTCTCCTACTTTCCAGGGTCATTTTCAAGCAGGGGCCACGCCAAGAATCAGATCCGAGCTCCCCAACCCCTCGAAGAGTTATTGATCGTTATTTAAAAAGTCCTTAGTCCATACAGTAATCTCATCCATAACTCGGGGTTTGCATCTAGCTCACCGATTGGGTACATGAACGGGGTACACATAACGTTTTCTCCAATCAACCATCGGCCAATTCACCGACACCCTCACAGCACAATCCGCAGCCAATACATTCGAGACAAGCTGTGTGAGAAAAAGATGGTCAGTTCTGATTCAAAAATGACACTGCATAAGAGGATAAATGGGAAGTGTTTTCCATTTGATAACAGACGAATGAAGAGGCAGGCATGCCGGAAGAAACATCGCCCTTTGAGTTTAATCGAACGGAATAACGATGTAATTATTCGCATAAGAGTTGGATCCGTCCGAGTACACAAGAAATGCAAAAGCGAGCCGAAGAAGGACAGATGAAATGACGGAAAAAGAAATTTCAGCTCACCCAGGCCGCCGCAACAAGCACAAAGGTAACAAGGGCAGCAGAGGGGATTTTCAAACGATCCTAGCAAAAGCGAGAAGCGATCAGTCGTCGATTTGATCTTTGCGAGTGGTGTAAATACCTACCTTTACAGCACCAAGCCGCTAGGCAAATGCCCAAAATCACTACGATAACTAGTCCGACGAAGATTACGATAAGGTACACTGCAGAAGAAGAGTCAGTATTGGATTTTGGAAGTGCAGAAAAAAGACAGCCGAACGTACATTTCCTGTCGACGAACGAGCTGTTTCCGTTGGTGGAATCAGTTCCAGTAGCACGTTTAGCCAAGCCTTCAGCTCCTATGCTCAAAACTTCGGAGACACCGAAGAAACAAGCGAGGCTGAAAAGCGCTGCAGTTCCGAGCAATACAGCGACCAGAGTAAAGAGAGAGCGTCTCAGACGGTCTCTATGACAGCGCCTATGACAGGGAGTATTGGCTTCATATCGTCCAGCACCGTCGAGCGTTTGTGAGTAATTTGAGCGTTTCTCGTCGCTGTAATCATGATAAAGGGTCATAGCATTGTCGTTGAAAGTGGGCTGCTGGGTCATTGCTGCTGGTTTCATGGGACTGGACATGACAACAGGTGGAAAAAGGAGGATGTAATGGTAGTATATTGGAGAGCTCGCATCATGGCTTTATAGTCGTCATGGGCCGAAGAAGGAGTGCTAGATTAGGTAATTCAGCACTGCACAAGTACAGACCTCGCAGTAGTGGAGTGTTCCTGACGTCACGCGTTAATTCTCATCCGCCAAATTTTACCTCGAACGCCGTTGCGCAGTTGTATTTACTTTCTGGTACTGCCTGTTGCTGCGCAAGTTTGATCTCGACCAAGATCGGTGTCGTCAACCAATTTTCCACGACCAGGTTACAGAATGCCCGAGGAATCGATTCAACTACAAGATTTCCCACCAGAGCACCCACTTGACCGCACATACCAAGAATTCGTTCCCATCGTCATGCTTGAAGTATATGATAAGAGACCGTAACGTTTTTGACGTCCACGAGTCTGATGTCTCTTCGACCACCCTTTAATTTGGCGTCCGCCTCTAGGAAAGTCAAATTGGCACAAGACTTATGGAATACGAAGAATCCTGCGAAGGTTGTTCTTGCTTACACACCCAACACTCTCTGGCGAAATAGGGATGAATTTCTGTCGGGGAGAGAGGAAGTAAGGCAGTTTTTGGAGAGGAAGTGGAAGAAAGAGTTTCATTATAGGTTTAGTAGGGTCCTTACAGAAGTATATTGACGCTGACGAGACTGAAAGGTTGAGAAAGGAGCTCTTCTCCTTCAACGATGACAAGATCGCAGTTCAAGTGTGCTATCGTGCTTCCACTGATACCTTTCACTGACCGACCTCGTAGTTTTTCTACGAATGGAATACTCAATCGGATATGAGAGGGCAATGGTATCGCACTTACGGCCTCGAGGTGTGGCTCAAACCGTTCCTTTGATCCTTAAACTTGTATTTAACTTTTTCGCAAAGGACTGGACGTTTGATGTAGACGGATTAATGCGAAAGCGCATGATGAGTGGCAACGACGTCCCTATCACGGACGCTGAGCGATGGTTCCAACCTGGTGTAGAAGTTGAATCGGTGTTCATATCCGAAAAACACCTCTAGTAGCCAAGTCATTTAATCCCAGTGTAACTGTTTGGGCATGAATTCTATGCTCTGCTCTCCATAGGCGACCTGGGGATCGATTTTTCAAGATTTTAGTGCGCATATAATCACGGTGAAGGTGACCGCTAACGACCGCTCCGATTTCTATCCTTCCATGAGCCTGTTAAGAATAATTTGGAACCTTAGAGGACGTGATTGAGCCAAACGACCGGATGTTATCGCCTCGTTACGCCTTATATTCAGCTCAGGCGCGACCGCCACTGAACTATAATTCTCATCCCACAAAGGATCACTCTTTCTGCTCTGAAACCATGCAAATCAGGCTTTCCTCGTCCTTCTTTTTGATTTCTACGCTCTTTTTTCTGAATGGCTTCGCTTTCGTTGCATCCAGCTCTGTCAAAACGCGTTTCTATACCACTCCTCTGCAGGGTATCAAAGGACAGACTCTCAGCCATGACCGTCGTTCAACCGTTCCGGTCTCGGTGAGTGCTAGTGTGTACAAGAATTCTGCTCGACGGTGCTGAGCCAAAACTTGACTTTCAAGGTCGTCCATCAGCAGCATATAAGCAGGGCTCTTCATCGCCTATCTCTCGCTATAGGTCGTGTTCCTCCGTCTAATGAACAGCTCCGGACCAAGATTCAAGAGAAAATACCGGCTGAGGTTTCACAACACAATGAAAAACGGTTGAACCGTATCGGCGTCCCTGGCTTATTCAGAACGCCGACCGCGACTTCGAAAGACGCCGCCAAAGGTATCGTGCATCTAGGTGAATATATCGGTGGCTTCGAGGACGATGACAGTGGCCATTCCACTCAGCTCTTTATCGAGTGAGTCTCGGTGGTCGCCGGTTGTCGATAACGCGACACTATAATTGATCTGTATCTCACAGATCTACAGACGTTGGATGTAAGGATTGTCTACTATGTCACCAAGTGTCTCCCACTTAGATGCATCTCTACATGTAGACTACTGCGATGTTCTCATAGGAACGCCGCCTCGCTCTTTCAAGCTGCTCGTAGACACAGGTTCAGCCAATCTTTGGGTTCCTGATGAAACTTGCCACGGAGATGGTAAAGCAAGTAGTACAGATTGCGTAAGTCACGCCGCCACCACCACCTCCGTTTGATTGTCTTGACTGAAGATCTCTCGCAAACCAGGGCCCACATGTCTCGATTGGACCGAACTCCAGCTCAACCTTCCAGAGGACTGGGGAAATGTTCTTCATCATATATGTCTCTGGGTACGCAATAGGTACCATGGCCACCGACCATATGTCGATTGCTCAACTCGCTGTTGAGAACCTCAAATTCGGCACTGCGGTCAAGGAAAGCCAATCGATTATTTCGTGTGTTCACTCTCATATTTCTCACCGGAAACTAAGCCTTAGCTGCGGACAACTTACCTCCATTCACTTGATGTAGTGCGAACAGTCCATGGGATGGTATTTTAGGTCTCGGACAGCCGGCAAGTAATATCTCAATACCATCCGATTCGTCTTCGAGTGCCAACTCTGAGGCTTTTGCTACTCTCCCTATAGGCCCTCTCTCACCAACCCAATGCAACCTCATTTCTCGACGTCCTCAGGAACCAAGGTCAAATTTCCCAAAACGTCGTCTCCTTCAAGATCCCTCGCCACTTAGACGCTCAAAAACAAAATAGCGAAGGAGAGATGACTATTGGAGGTATGAACCCAGATCGATATGTCAAAGATTCCGTCGTCACAGTGAAGAATGTGAATAAGAAAGGGTTTTGGGAGGCTCCGATTGATGATTTGACCGTGAATGGTGTTCGGTTGGGTTGGCTTGCAAATAATAGGTCTGGGGTGTTGGATACCGGAACGGTTAGTACATTAACTTTCAGCCTTCGGTCATGGGCTGATCCTGAAGATAATTCCTTTTCAAGTCGCTCCTTGTTGTTCCCCCTTCAGTAAATATGACGATGTTCCTCATTTCTCCGTTCTTCTCATTGCTACTGTGTACAACAGGACGCCGAAGATCTTCACGCTCTAATACCCAATGCCCAATTCGACACCCGACATAAACAATGGACCGTCCCGTGTGCAGGCAACGCTTCTATGACGATCAGTTTTGGTAAAAGGTCTTTCAGCGTTGACCCACGAGATTTAGTTTTCGATCTTCCTATCAACGAAACCACATGTTATTCCGGAATCACTGCTGGAGAACTCGGGTTGGGATCTACGGTCTGGTTGGTGAGAATTTGTTTGCCGCTTTTCCGGACGTTCTACTATTTCATTGACTTGAAGCTGTGTCTGTCCAGATTGGGGACACAATCCTCAAGAACCTGTACTTGAGTTTGAATAGGGAGACCGACGAAATTTCGTTCGCCCAACTGAAGTAAATGAGATGATAGTCAGGCTAATGTTTTGTGAGGAAACACCTGTGTTGTCTGTAGTAAAGCTTGAATACCATATACATGTATTTTACATCGACTGCACAACTGTCAGAGAGAGCCCTTCACTCTCTCATAGGTGTCTTTCGGTAATCTTTACAGATTCAATATCTACACCCGGCTTGAACCATCTCTCAGCGTCAGAGATAGGTACGTCGTTGCCACTCATCATGCGTTTCCTCATCAGTCCTTCGTCGTTGAACGTCCAGTCCTGTTTTTTTTTTCGAAGTTGCAGTCTGTGTCAAAGGTCCTTTTGAAAAACCGTAGGGTGGCATACCTCCAGACCATAGCACCGATACCATTGCCCTTCAAGGTTACGTTCCGTGTTCCACTCGTAAAAGAACTGTAGGGAAGGCTAATATCAGGATCGTGTGCCGCTACCTGATATATGACCCTTCAAGGGCAACCGCTTGAGCACACCTGAACCGCTATCTTATTCTCGTTGAAGGTAAACAATTCTTTCCTCAACACATAACCATGCTCCCTCGCCCACTTCTTCTCCAAAAACTCCCTCACTTCTTCTCTGCCCGATAAAAATTGGTCTCGGTTGCGCCAGATGGTTTCGGGCGCGTAAGCTTGAACGACTTTAGCAGGATTTTTGGTGTTCCAAAGGTTTTGGGCGACTTTCACCTTTTTGATGGCAGTCGCGAGGGTGAATGGTGGTTTGAGGGACATTTGGACGAAACGTCGAAGCCTACTAGCCGGGTATAAGTAGGCTTCAACCCACGCTTTTTATATAGGAATTCATGATCATCGTCATATTCGGAGGAACGTGGCAAAATTTCCAAATGAATTGGCACTATGTGTTACGTGAAATGAAGATAGGAAAAGCAAGAAGAATCACGGCAGCAAGTGGCCGACAACACCGTGAAGACCACCCTTCCACCTTCGTTGAGCGAGCTCCGACGTTTAATCATTCATGATAAATGAGCTGGGAAGGTGAACGTGCGATATCCGTGAGATCCTGCCAGATCTTGGAAGTTCACGTCGGGTTCATGAGGCGAGCATATCGAGAAGTTCTCGATAGAATAGTTCGATACATCGTCTTCTGATTACCCGTGTTACGAATGTAACTTGCTAGTTGAGAGAGCTTCAGACAGCGGCTCCATGTCATTCTCGACTTGATCGACTTCAGATTCTTGATCGTTTTTCAAATCGCTCTGGTCTCCGAGACGATGTTGATGATTTGGATTCTCAAATAACAGATCATCGCCAGCATCCTCTGTAGAGATCGTTAGGATGTCGTTCATGATGCTTAACATGCTACGTATTAGTCACCTTTTTCTTTCCGAGACTGTGCCCAGCTGTTTTCGAGGTCTTCCATAATTTTATCCTGTGCCGCGCTGACTTCGGCTGCAGAACGACATTTTTGGTATTTGTCTATGAAAGGCCTTCCACAGAAATGAGATGTTCTACACGTCTACCCAGCTCAAGAACTACTCACTTGTTAACTTCATAGAAGGCTTCACCCCAACCGAACCCGGACAACAGCTTTTCAGCGTAATCGTGGAATCCGGTTATATAGAATGCTGCGGCCAGAGCCTCCACACAATTCAGTCGCCATGGTTTACCGTAGTTGACAGGATTTGTCGCGATGAGATACGGTACTAAAAATGGAACTCTGTGAGCAAGTACCAAGAAAAAGTCAGTGAGACACAAACATAAACGTTCATGAGGGCTGGCAATCTTGTTAAACGGGACATCATCCAATCGTGCCCATGAACACTCAACGACAGCAAGACCGCCCTGTTGAACGATCTCTCGATCGGCTGGACTAACGACTTGAGTACCTTTTGGGCTGAACTCAGATTCAAAGTTAATTCACGGGGATAATGGGAAAAAGACCATACAGAGAACTCAGCATTACAGCTCACAAGAAGGGGTGTTAAATGCTCACGAAACAACGACACCTCTGAATCGCGATCCGACCCTCAAATCTTTTATCAATCCCAGTCGAGCAAGTTTCTTCCCAGAACAACGTCGTGGATCGCAGTGGTCGAAGTCCTAAGCTCGTAATTGATATTTTTCGTCGATAAATTAGGTGTTGATTCGCACAACTCACCCACATCGCTACAGGGACGTCTATGTGGACTTGTACGTCGCCCTCGTCTTCCAGATAGATAGGTCAAACATTCACGATTACAAAAGCTAAGAGTCCGCGCACCAGAGCCATTTTCTTCGGAATCATGACGCTCTTCAGGATCATCTATAGCGCTGTCTGGTTGCCAATCTTGAGAAATTCTTTCTGGCCTTCTGTTGGATGTTCCCTTTGAGGCGGTTCTTGAGGAAGAACCTCTTCCTCGGCCACCGCCACGACCTCGTTTCTGTCTCCCAGATGATACTTCAGCATTCTTTTTGCCCATTGTCTAATCCGGTTGTAGATTGAGTGAAGAGGATCGACCGTGAGAACTTCCACCAAAACCTCGACGGTCACCAATCCGCCAAATGTTCCCGACAGTAGCTCGACTATCCAAAGCCTCTAGACGGCCTCTAACGACGAAACGAGGGAATAAAGATTATTACAAAGGTAAATATATTTTAATATCTTCAAAAACCGGTCACGTTAACTCACCAAACACTTTTTCACAGGCACTCGACAAGCTGTTCTTCCTGGCGGTCACCGAACGGGTGCACCAGGTCGACACGTAGTTCGAGGGAAAGCGAAGTATCGTCTCATAGACGAAAAAGTACGCGTATTCGTTGCACCACCAATATCGGAAATCGAAAACTCTCCAGTAACGTCTCCTTACCCACCTAGGGTTTCAATCCAAACGACCATCCTTATTAACGTCCTCTTTCCACCTCGGCCTCCTTTTTTCACAGCTAAAAGCATACGTATCCACTGCCGTGAACCTCAATCGAAGCGAACAACGTGCAGCGTTTGGGAAGTTCCGTGAAGCTGGTGGACTTACACCACAACATTATCTTAAAATTCTTCGCGAGAACGCAAAGCAACAGGCATCGAATCCGCGAGTGTTGGAGGAAATAGATTCGAGTGGTTCGGTGTCACGGTTGACTGGATTTATGGAGAAGGTGGGATTACGGTGACCGAAAGGGATAAGAACAGTATTGGTGCGCGATTTTTCTATGCTGTTTTTTTTTTTAAATCCAGGATCCTGATGTCCGAATCTTCGCCTCAGATAAGGAACACCTCACTAATTTCCCGGATGAAAGGACCGAAGAGAACACCCTCCGCTCTCCGCATGAATACGAGGAATCTTAGGCCGGAAAATCTCATTTTGACGAGACTCACAGAAGATATCTCGGCACTATGTAGCTATATCATAAGAGCTCAATTAATGATTCGACCACTCTACGTAGTCCATTAATTCTCTCTAAATGGCCTTGATGGCATAGCCAAATCGGGTTCTGAGAGCTTCTGAACGCAACTCTTCATGGAAGTCAAAAGGTTTTCGAGGAGTTGTTCTCTCTGCAATCGGTCTGCGTCTACATCCTACAGGGACCGCTCTACATCTCATCACCGGATGATTCAGTATGGGGTCATGGATGTCATTATATAAGGTGAACTGTACAGTTGGAAGATATTTTCCCGTCTAGCATAAATTGCTTCTCAAGTATTTCCAAGTCTCTTCGCCGCATGTTCTCATAGACACAACTCCAATTAGACCCTTGGGTACGTAGTATACAGCTAATTTTGATAGCCTTCATAGCAACGAAGACGTCTACAAAAGTTAGTACTTCTGTGAACAGAGAACACGAAAAGCCTATAGAAGGGGGAATCCAAATCAATCACACAGCTACGAGTCCATCACCATTCTATCATCTTCCAGTCCTTGACCTCCGCCGATCTCCTCAAAGACCAGTGTACCTTGCTGTTCCTTTAGCCACTGGACACTCCTCTTCTCGTCCATGAAATACGTGTATGCCCTACGCAGATCATCCACATCGACTTGTTCCGATTTTCTCTTCCTCGCTAAAACTTGAGCACATGAGATGAGGTTCAGGGTGTAACGAAGCGTTGTTTCCATAGACATCTGAGTAAGAAGTGTGGCCGCCTCCTGTGAGAGGGTTACATCCTCTTCTTGGCACCTACAGAAGAACATGAGGCCGACTAGATAGTTAAAATGGGAAAGTTAGACGCACCGAATTTGTATGATTTGCTCTATATCTTCATCTGTGTATGGTTTTGTGCTAACGATGAGAACACGGTCAAGTAAATCGACCGGAAGTCCGTGAGGACTCTTCACGTTCGTCCCACGTATACGAGCCATTCCTCTGTTACTAGCCATGATAACGAGGGGTGACAACTCATTCTCAAGCGCACGATTTAGGAATGAGAAACATTCGATGTCTAACATGTGAACTTCGTCGATGAATAGAACCTGTCAGGATAGAGTTCGAGGTTACTGGCGAAACGAGAGTCAAAACATGATTTACCCCAGGAATAATCTCTGCCTTGCCCTCTTCCCTCCATTCCGCTACTTTCGTGTTAATCTGATTCCTCAACTCTGGTTTGATCTCTCCTGTATCTCCAGCAAACAGAGCAAGGAAACCTTGCGTTCTACTATTTATCACATCGATTTCGTGTAAGGAAACGGTATGGACGACTTCCTTGCGCTTTTGGATTTCACCATCGGGACATTGAACGAACTTTGTCTGTGGAACACGTCGCAAGCCTTCGAGTGAGGTCTCTACATTGCAGAAAGATAGAAACGTACGTCTGACCCCATGGCATCATAGTCCCTTGAGCGAGCGAATGAACGGCCAAGTTTTGAGACTTTTCCTGAAGTCTTGTCTATGGCAATCACATCCCCTGCTAACACTTTTTCTTTTGATAATGCCTCAATCATCTTGGTACCCAAGTCGTATATGGTCTCCATGTCAGTTGTCTTGATTGTAAGTTTCCCAGTTTTTGTGGCCTATTGGAGAAAATGCAGTCAAAATAAGAGTAATGTCTAGGAGAAACAACACGGCCCACCCCAGTCAAACTTCTGTCAATCTGAATCTCAACTACCTCTCCTTCTATTAGCTCTGTCTCTTCTTTGATCCTAACACCAATACTTCTCCGAAATGCTTGAGTGAGCGCCTCCGTTTTGGACATGGACAGCGAGAACACTTCGCTCGCAGCGATCATCGTAAAAGGAACGTCGTTTCCGAGAGTCTGTGCCATTCCTGCCAATGACGACACGATGTTAGCTAGACCGTTCACAATATGACGCACAGAGAAGCTTGAAAAACTTACCAAGGGCTATAGCAGTTTTACCTGTTGATGGCGGACCAGCAAATAACATTGCACGTCCAGCTATCCGTCCTTCCTGCACCATTTTGAGTATCATCCCTGCTGCTTTTCGCGCTTTCGCCTGTCCAACCATCCCTTGACTATTCGCACGCGGTTCCAAGCGATCATCGAGACCTAAACCTTGGATATGGGAGTGAACGCCTGGAATAGTTCGTTGAACATTAAGACGCGTAACAACAACACCAAAAAAGTTACCTATGCGTTCCATTTTAGTTATATCCCGTAAATCGGAGGTTCCGGTTGTTATCTGTGTTGTAGCAGCCTGTGACAATATCCATGAGAACATATTCGGGAAACCGCTGAGATGTTACTCACCATCGTCGCAGGAAGAAAACCCGAGGACGCGCCCAAGCTTCTACTAAACCCAGCGCGTGACTTGCGTGACGTATGCGTGGGATTTCTCGAAATTTCCCTCAGTCAAGTTTTGGAGTTTGAAACTTGAAGCCGAGTCCTTGTCCCAACTACTTCATTCCTTCATGGCCTTTCTGTGATTTGAATTCTCCGGTATCTAGAATAATTAGGTTATAGGCTACTGGCTCGGAAGGATTCAAGTAGACTCTAGAGTCCGTCTGGAAGAAGAACTCTCACTCAGGATTCAACGGTTTCTCACCAGGTATGATAGGAAAAGTTTGCCAAATGTAGGGCAGCCTCTATTGGCAATTGGCATCGGGATTATAAATCATCCCTAGTCGCAGCGGCGATGTTCGTTTCTCCACCCAGTATGATGACACTGTATCGACAACTTCTCAGCTTTCTAGCTTACTTGCCATTGCCACTTTTCCTCTATGCAGGCCATTGCTTGGCTCAAGACCCTCCAGCACGGGTATTGATATATTCAGCAACGCAAGGATTTCGACATGACTCTATTCCGACGGCTATTCAAGCCCTGAAAGAGAAGGGACCAACCGTGCAGATCGAATTCGACAACACCGAGGATGAGAATCAGTTCACGGATAATAATCTCGCACGCTACGACGCCATCGTCTTCCTTAGTACCACTGGAGAAGGTATGTGATAGAATTATGTTCAACCCCTCATATCCGGGATGAATGCCTTTGCTCAGTCCTCCAGGCTCCTGGCAAGACTGCATTTCAAAACTACCTCAATCGCGGTGGCAACTTCATCGGGATACATTCTGCCAGCGATAGCCTTCTTAATGATACGTTTTTTGGTCATGAAATTGGTGCGTTGGATGCTTGTGAATGAGCCCTCTTGTCTGACAAGTCTACCTCATGGAAAGGTGCATACTTTGATTACCATCCAGCTCTTCAGAATGCTGTGCGTCTCCTAACTTGCCTTCATTGATATCAATTTGATTGGAAGCTCTTAGACGGTGAATGTTCTCAATCGATCTCATCCCAGTACAAGCATGCTCCCTGCGCGATGGCAAGTCCAAGACGAAATGCACGTTTCTCTAGCTTTGATTAATGTTGGTTTCGCGAATCTTACACCTGTCTGTTCTGATTGGTGAAGGTATAATTTTAAGTCGGACCCGCGAGCGATAGGTGCAACAGTCATTCTTTCTGCTGATGAATCTACGTATAACGGTGAAGCTCATTTTAAAATAGGTTTTCGTGAGATTAACGTTTGATATCCTGGGATTGTAGACAATGGTGAACGGAAATTCGACCAGGGGACTCCACACCCTACGGGTTGGTAAAACATATAACGTAACAAATCTGGCCGCTTATTTCTCTTCTGACCTCAGCTTGGTATCAAGAACGAGGTGCCGGAGTCGAAGAGGGAGGCACGGCCGGACGTAGTTTCTATACCAGTCTAGGTCATCTGAATGAAACGTGGCAAGTGAGTGAGCTCCATTTCAGGATAATACAACAGTCATTCAGGCTTCTCGTAGGATAACCTCTTTATCGCCCATGTCCTTGGCGGCATACAGTGGGCGTTACAGTCCAATACTCGAAACTCTAGCCAAGAGCCAACCGCCACCTCAAGTTTGACTCCTTCTCAAGAACCTCAAAAACTTCCCTCAGAGTCGGTGCCGAGATATATAACTCCCAATTCTTTATCCCTGATTTGCCTCTCTCTGATTCTCAGTAACGCTCGTTGACCTTTTTCCTAGGGGCAACTCGCTTTGTGGTATCACGATCATCTCGTTATTTTGAAGTATTATTATGACCTCGCACATATCTAGCTTACTTTAGTATTCTATTTCGCAGCTTCGCCGTCAGTGTTTGGACTTTTGTCAATATTGATCACATTCTTATTGACGGCGAGAATCTCATCCTTCACTGCCTCCTCTCAGGTTCATACTTCTTATCCTATGCACACGCGTATTTCCTTGCTCAGATGCCCGTATGAGTATTGAGCATGATCTTGGCATGATCTCGGTTGACCAGCGCCAGTGATATCCAATCATATCCAATCTTCTGTGAGACTGTAGGAGAACTAACCAATTTCCCCGGATCTCCTCGAGGGTGGGAGGCCATCTCACCCAACCGGGTTGAAACCGGACAAAGAGTCTGAACTTGAACTACTCACGCTTGCCTCTATCGGTGCTGTTGAGGAATGTGGCTTGAGGATATGGCGCACGCCTGGCGAGAAATTGATTCGAGACTTATCATGCATTACTGTACAGTAGGTTGGAACTCGGCAGGGGAATCATAAGTGCGACCATAGTACTTGTAGTCAGTAGCTATGGGTGATACCCGAAAATTGAAATACAATCTCGTAGTAGATAGCTAGGCGCCTAAATGTTGTCAGATCCCCAGCGCTGCAGGAAGTCACGCACACGGTTCACCTATATACGTGCCTACTTAGAGTATATCGGCGCAAGATGTGTGCTATACCTCTACTGATCCCACCCGTTAATCCCCCATACTTATTGTTGGAAATGCGACCTTCTAACACTTCTCAACAAGGGAGGGTTATCGTAATAAAACCTCGTGGCAGGCCTGAGTAGTACGATAGTGTCGTCACGATCATTTCTGGAACATTATGAATAGCCGTCATGCGATTGGTTATTCCCCGATATCTAAAGCTCTCAGCTCTCAGCTCTCCTTTGTCATTGAGACGAGAATCCTCTCATTCTGTGTCCAGGACATTACTTGAACGACGTTCCTCAATAACTTCTCTGTGTAACACGATGGCTACCAAAACGATTGCTGTTCTGGATGAATCGGAGCTCGGTGATGGTCAGATGTGCGTACAACCCCGATAGGATGTTGTTCATGATGACAGCGGTGACTGTTCAACAGGAAAGAAGTCGAGTTTGAGAAGGGTAAGGTCCTGTTGTCGCGCATTGGGGACAAGATACACGCAACCAGCGCATTTTGCACACATTATGGTGCCCCTTTAGCTAAAGGAGTACTCACGGCCGACGGAAGGGTAGTCTGGTACGTTCATGATCCCCCCTCTATTGATTTTGTTCCCTTACGCATACCGGCTCATAGCCCGTGGCATGGAGGTGCGCAACCCCAGTCCGTCAATCATTAGCCTGTCTCATCTGTTGTACTCGTAGCATGCTTCGACATTTGCACTGGTGACATCGGTATGTCCGCCAATGTAACATGTCATTGGGTTGCATCCGTATGGGCTTACCGACTTAATCGTTTTTAGAGGATGCACCGGCCCCCTCTGCCATTCACTCGTTCCAGGCTCACGTCAAGGACGGGAAGATTCATGTTACGGCCAACCCAGAAGCCACTTTGAAAGAGAACATGGCCAGATCTCCCAAACTCTCAACCGCCGGTTTTGATTCTGTCGGAAAAGGCACCGTGATCATTGGCGGAGGCTCTGGCGCGTTCCAAGCTGTCGAAAGTTTGAGAGAGGTAAGAGGTCCATCTCACCTCCTTTCGTAAAACTCGCGACGATTGACGATCGACTGTGTCTACGCCGGAAGCATGGATACAAGTTTCCCATAACAGTCGTTTCGAAGGAACCCCACGCACCTATCGACCGGTGAGTACCATCAAATACTCACTTGACTAGTGTATTTGACTGCGGCCCTTCCCCAATTTTTAGAACTAAGCTTAGTAAAAGTTTGATGACAGATGCTTCTAAGTTGGAGTGGAGAACACCCGCCGATCTCAAAATTAAGTATGGCGTGAATTTGCGAGTCGGCGTGGTCCGTGCCGATTTTCTCCTTTGCACGGTTTTAGTCCAACTCATGTTTTATTTCAGGAAGTCACTTCGGTCGATTTTCAGAATAAAAAGGTCATTCTTGACAACGGCAAAGACTCCATTGCGTACGAGAAGTTGGTTATATCTCCCGGTGGTACCCCGAGGAGAATACCCATTCCAGGGGCTGATTTTGAGAACGTCTATACTTTCCGCGGCATTCAAGACTCCCAGCGGGTCAATGCTGGTAGGTACACCACCTCATACCTGGGTAGGGATCTGACATCCATCCATAATCAGCTGCACAAGAAGGAAAGAAGGCTGTGGTGATCGGTAGTTCCTTTATTAGTATGGAACTCGTTACAGTCATCGCAAAGCGAAAGCTCGCGTCCATCGACGTTATTGGGATGGAAGAAGTCCCTTTCGAGAGAGTCTTGGGCAAACAAGTGGGTGCTGGCATCCAAAAGGTATTAAGAGCGCTCTTTCCTTTGCTCAGGAGCTAAAAATCTGTCGACAGTATCATGAGTCGCAGGGCGTTACATTCCACATGAAGTCCAAGCTCGACAAGATCGTCCCACGAGAAGATAATCCATCTCTTGCTGGCGGTGTCGTGGTCAATGGACAGACACTTGCGGCTGATTTCGTGATCATGGGTACGGGCGTCGCGCCCACTACTGACTTCCTCAAAGGTAGTGGAATAGAGCTGGAGAAAGACGGTGGTATTCAAGTTGACGAATACCTGCGAGTGGTCAAACTTCCCCAAGATATTAAAGGTGTTTTCGCCATCGGTATGATTTCCTTAGCTGAAACCGTTCTGGTAATGAACATTCTCCTTTGGACAGGCGACGTGGCCGTGTTCCCTCAGCACGGGGAGCATGTCCGAATTGAGCATTGGAATGTATGTGCTTCTGTTGTCGTTTTGTTCGGCTGGGATGAAAGCTCACATTGATGAGGTTGCCGGGAACCATGGGAGAGCGGTCGGTAAGACAATTGCCCGTAGCCCCCAGCCATTCGTCAAGACGCCTGTGTTTTGGAGCGCTCGTGCGTCTTGAATGCACTTATCCGTTATTTTAGGCTCACTCAGCTCTCAGAGGGACAAGGATTGCGTTACTGTGGATATAATGTAGGCCATGACGACGTCATCATCAAGGGAGATCCCGGCGAGCTGAAGGTGTGTTTATCATCAGCTATGCCTGGCATGGCCTTAGATGCTCACAACATTTGCTGGATGGCAGTTCATCGCATATTACGTGAAGCAAGGAAAAATCGTGGCCGTTGCAAGGTCAGTAGAGGCTGTCCGTCGGCGTGTTTGACTGACTCCTCTATTTTCGTGTAGCATGCAAAATGATCCAGTAGTTAGCAAAGCATCCGAACTACTCAGATTGGGGCTGATGCCCTCGCCAGAAGATGTCAAAGGTGGCAAGGTGCGTATTTAAGTATTCGGGCTGCAGTTATAGGGAAATCCATTCCCCGTGCTCTAGGATCTCTTGACGGTGGACATTGCCACTGCTAGTGCGCTGCCGAAAGTGGAGTGATGCTTGAAATGAAGAGAATCGAAACGGACCTCTTTGTATATCATTATTATTTTAGTCCCAGAAAGGCTGTCTTCAATGCAAAATCGAGGTGCTGGCGCTGACTGGGCTTTCCGCATTTCGACAAGAAGCGATGGCTATACCCAGGCCATCTCCCGGAGTTCCTGAATCCTGAACGCAACACATGACATGAGTCCGCCGATGAGTTTTCATTCATGAACTTTTCAGAATCAGGATCATTTATAGTCAAAATAGACAGTAAACTTGAAATGGCAGTCTCACCTGGCGTGCGGGTATCCAAATAACGACAACTAGCTAGTCTCCACCGCCTTGCAAGGGTGGGAGACTCGGTGAGATACTCGGAGAAGAGACGGCAGCTTACGTCTTGGGAGTGATTGGTTCCCGAAGCTAGCCCAGGCCAGAAGCTCCTTTTTTTTTTCAGAAAAAAAAAGCTTTCAGACTGCTAAGTCATAAGGAAAAAGTGTTTAATAGGCCGTTCGGGGATGATAACGTGCCGCAATTTGACTGTAAGTAATAAGAATTGGAGGTGGCACTGGTGCCATTGTAGTAGAAAAACAAACGCAAACAAAAGACCTCCATACCCAGCTGTTGGACTCGCTACCCTTTTCCTCATCCTCCCCGAACTCCCACCACGTCGAACGCAAGATTGTAATCGCTCGGACGATGTCGACGGCAGTCCAGCACCTGCCTTCGCAAATTTACTCGTATCATTCACGTCAGTCTCTCAACGGGGTCAATTCCACAAATCAACCAGGACCAAGCATAGTTCCTGCCCCCTCGGTGGCGACACGCAAGAGGAAAAGACCACCGCAGTTTACTGTCAGTTACAGTGAAGTGCAAGAAGTAGATAGCGAGGGTCGTCTTCGGGATGTTATTGTCATAGAAGATACACCTCCCCCAAACACTATGTCTCCTGCGACTACCGTGGGTGGAGGGCATTCTGTACCCTATCAACCACCGGCATATCCTGCTAGGAGGACGAGGGCACAAGCGGCGGCGGAACAGGCGATGTTATCCAGTTCATCCAGTTATATCGCAGCTCCGCCCACAAAAAAGCGTCGGCGAGACAATGACGAGATTCGTCCACCTCCGGCCAAGAAGACGGTTGCAAGCAGTCAAACTTCTCAAGCGCTGGTTCAGACCAAATCTTGGGATAGCAGAAGTGGTGCCGCAACGGACGACGTATGACTAAAATCATGCCCAACCGTTTCTCTTACTGACCTGTTATGTGCTATCTAGACTTCTAAAGGACCACCTCCATGCGACGATAAAGAGGGTCACTACATCATAGTCCCAGATGATGTGATCTTCAAGCGATGTAGGTTCAATCCTTGTCACCTTTAGGGTCTGTGGTTCATCGTTGTCCATTTTAGATCGCACGATTCGACTTTTGGGTCAAGGGACATTTGGAAAAGTCGTAGAGGCTCATGATACTCATACCAACAAGAAGGTTGCAATCAAGATTATTCGGGCAATACCCAAGTACCGTGATGCCAGCAAGATTGAGGTCAGGGTTCTCCAAAAATTGAAAGAGAAGGACCCCCATAACACCAAGTGGGCTTCGTGTCACCTCTTCCGTGGAATTCAACTCTAATGCCAAAACTTTAGTAAATGCATTCATCTTCTTCAATGGTTTGACCACCGCAACCACATTTGTCTAGTATCGGAACTGCTCGGCATGTGCCTCTTCGATTTCCTGAAGGAGAACGATTTCGCTCCCTTTCCACGCCACCATATTCAGTCATTCGCTCGACAACTACTGGGTAGTGTTTCCTGTACGTCGATTTTTGTCGTTATTAACGACTATCGATCGATCTCTGAGGTTTTTTACAGTCCTGCATCGAGAGTCCTTGATTCATACCGACCTCAAACCTGAGAATATTCTTTTGGTGCACAATGACTACCGGGTGGTGAACATTCCAGTGCCTGGCAAGGTATGTTTCTGTGTCTTCTTGACGTTAATCACCTCTCACGGTAGTTCAGAGAACTGCAGTTAAGCCTAAGCGAATACTCGACTCCACAGACATTAGGCTTATCGACTTCGGTTCTGCCACGTTTGAAAAGGAATACCATTCTCAAGTTGTCGCGACTCGACATTATCGAGCCCCGGAAATCATTCTAGGTCGGTGCAGATGGTTGTCACAGCCCCTTGCTCCCCCTAAATTTACTTCAATCAGGTCTAGGGTGGTCATACCCCTGTGACGCTTACTCCCTGGGGTGCATTCTGGTGGAGTTCTACACTGGAGTAGCCTTGTTCCAGACCCATGATAACCTCGACCATCTTGCAATGATGGAGGTAGTGATGGGGAAGATGCCTGACCGTTTCGCTCGTGCTGGTGCCCGATCGAAACCGGAATTCTTTAGGGAAGGTGCCAAGCTGGATTGGCCGAAGCCCAAAGGATCTCGTCAGAGCAAGAAAGACGTACGTGCTGTGCGACCTTTGGCGGTAAGCTTTCCGGTTTACTTTGGTTTTCCTTGGCTCAACTAGCATGTGCAGGAAATTATCCCCCAAACCGATATTATTAATAAGCATTTCCTGGATCTCGTGCGGAGGTTGCTAGCGTTCGATCCAGCGCAGCGCATAACGGTGGCTGATGCATTGAAACATCCATATTTTTCCTTGAACATCCCTGAAGAGATATGATAGTCGTCAGATTTCATGCTCTTTATATGGATACCTATAGTTGGGACCATCGTTCATTGTTCATGCCGCCGCCGCAAGTGTACTACAAGTCTTTCCCGTCACCTTTCTGGACCACTATTCGTTATTCTTCTCATCCCATCTCATGGAAATTCATCGCGATCCCCCCAGTTCCTCACCTGCACGGTATTGCTATGTTGCCGCCGGATAAGCACGACTTGATTATCATGACCCTGCCTATTAGCATTTGGGTCATGAAGCCGGTCGGACGTCTGACCCGTGTTATATATCCCAAAGTTACTTCGAAATGTGACATGACTTTTTACCTTCCCTGCAATTCCCGTTTGTACTGTCTACTACATTCTTTCACTTCTGTTCGTTTCACATGTTTTGCTTATTGCATTTCCTCTGCAGACTCGAGGAATCGATTTATATCTATTGCAGCATGGCATTTTGTATCATCAACACTCCCTCTCAATTATAATCTATGCATAGAGTTTCAGATAGCAAATGCCTGGAACATCCCCCTGGAACATCCCTCTTGAACTATAACTGTGTAAGTCCGTATACTTTACGTGATTCCATTGTCGATATGAATGTGATGTACTGAGTATTCGTTGACACAGGTATTCCGATCCTAGATATGTGTACCCCAAATAGAAAGCGTCGTTGTATAGGAAACTTAGTCTTGAGAAGAAAATGCTTGTCGGTCCGTCCGTCTCGATCGCACGACGGATGTTGTACAGGAAGTATCAATGGCACGCCAGGTGCACGTACCACGTCGAAAAGTGCTTGACTACCTGTTTATAGCCCCAAAAAAACCAATTGATTCCGATATTTCATTGTGCACAGTACGTTCCAAATACCATCGACGTTAAATATCAGGCAAACCGCTAGTAATACAATACTTGTCTCTGAACGAAGGAAAATTACAACGAATGGGTGTTGGTTGTCGCCATGAAGGGAAATGGAAGTAAACGCTACACCAATTGTACCAGCCAAGAAAAAGGTATCCAGCACGGAAAGAATCATTAGAACGAGGGGTATTCGTGTGCATGTATTATCGAGGTGCGTTCGCATTTGTTGGGCTGTACAACCTGTTGTAATGCTGCGCTAGTATAGCGGAACCAGTCCTCTCTACGCTAGCTAGCAGCAAAGGACGTAGCCTGGCGGACGGTAATGCCACGGGGTCTGAGACAGGACTTGGGAAAGAAGGTCGTACCGCGCTCAACATGGGTTGATTCCGTACTCCCGAAGGCATCGATCCGTCTGGGTTTTGACGAGACAACCAGTCTGCGACATCCAACTCAACTGAAGAACCGACTGAGGAGGCGCTCTGGTGGTTGCTTAACGCTCTCATCTGCGGTGCACGATAAGATGACAGAGACATGGGGGATTGGGTTCCGGAATTCAATGAACCGAGAGACGAGCTGCTCCTGTGAACGGGCGACGGGAACGATCTAGCGGTCTCGAGGGGTCGGAGAGCCTTTGGGGGAGTGCGAAGGCGTCGTGGGGGAGCTGTCAGACCGGTGAGCGAGGAGTCCCTGCCCTGATGGCCACCGGATGACTGAGAAGGCGTGACCGGCTCAGCGTCGAGACTCTTGTTAAGTTCCGCCACCGGAGAGATATTCCGCGCGTACATTTGTGCCGTATCAGATGCATAGTAGCTAGAAATGCTGACTCGCCCATCTTTGGTGTTTACTAACAAACCACGCTGGGAGGACGTTTCGGTAATGGGAGAAAGAGCTATATTTTCTCCATATCCCTGGCGGTACTCGTTAATCATTTTTTCTGGAATGTTGTGTTCAGGTGATATTGCCGAGGCTGTCGTGAGCCTCTTGAAGGCATTCGACGTGCCAAATGACATTTCGGTATGTCGCTTCTCATTACTGGTTTTCCCATCGAATGCAGGTGTCAAGACTCGATGAGTATTGTATAGTAGCAGCGCGTTAATCACCCCTATGAATGATAAATGATACAGGTGAATGATAAGGGTGATGGAAGGGGGAAAGGTTCTCACCAAGAGCAAACCATAAGGTAAATGCAAGCACCGTCACCGCGAAGGGAACTTGAATCCTAGAGTCCAACATCAACAGTCTGGTTACGGCGTACGGCACCAAGCAGAAGATGTACGCTTGGTGGTCGATGTCAGTATCTGTTCGCATGTGAAATTTTACACTACGACTCACCGAACGGGTACCTGTCATGATAAAGCGTGAGTCACTCAAATCATAGACAGGGAGAGAATAATCATACCATATCATGCTCTGTGCGATACCCGCAACAAAGCGCCCATACATCTCATCGGAATCGGTCCTTGATCCCCCTTTCGCGGCAAGCGAACCGCGAAGGAAAAGGAAGTTGACCAAGTTGAAAATTACGGACAAGAGCGCAGCCAAAAAGATCTAGAGAACTCTCAGAAAAAAAAAGGTCGCAAGACAGGGCAAGGAACGCACTGGGAATAGATGGAAAAAGAACATGGATTTTCCGTATATCATTTTTACACCACATGCCAGGCCCGAGACGCCATACACATTTCCCATGTCTACCATGATAGGAAGGACAGCTACGACGAGAGCCAAGGCCCATCCTAAGAAAATAGTGGGTGCATAAATGAATACGGATTGCCGTTTACGGAGGACCAAGGAATTGAAGGTGTGAACGCCAATAGCCACAGTGAAGTAGGCGGTGGCTATATTTCCGAATTGCATGACGACGGCTGTATCGGAGAATTCAACATTACTGTCAAAGAGCTACGGATGTATGGGTGTACCTTGGGTAGTGCATAGTCCGCCTGGACAGAAGGACTCAGTCCTAATCTTAAACAGGGAGAGTTGTAGCGACCCACCTTCATCTATTCCTCGCTTTATCAAGAATGGCAGACCCATTAACCCAGCAACGCTATTGATCGTATTGGCGATGAGAAGGCATGCGGCATAGTATCCCAACTGGGTGCTGAAGAAAAGATAGTCCTGGCAATCTGAGATATTCTTGCCACATAGTCGTTGAATGAGCAACCAAAAGACCCGAATGACGATACTGAGTAAAGCAATAGAAGAGAGAATGGCAAACAGATTAACGACCTGGAATCAGGATATTGAGTAGCGCTCAGCACCCGAGAAAGACAAGTGAAGGCTTACGACAGCACCAGCAAATACATTGTCTGCTATCGGGAAAAAAGTTTGGACCGGCGGCTGGACTGCTGCAAAAACAGGAGGGGAAAGAGGGGCCATCCTTCGATAAAAAAATCCTCCAACAAAAATAAAAGAGTGCAGAATATGTACAACGACACTGGTCGTCCTGCGCCGGTCGTCGTCAAAAGTCTAAACGACTGAAAAAGAGGAACCGGTCCTAACAGGAAAGTACAAAGGAGGGAGGTGAGGGAACAAGAACCTTCAGGGCTCCCTTTCACCCTTACCGCTGAATCAGGCGTTGCGCCTAACATTTCTCACGCAAAATTGCCGATGTTCTAGGTGTCATGATTTCAAATTTCAGGATTCAGGATGTAAATCTGGCCATGCTAATACTGAATCTAGCTGGTTGCTCTAACGACCATCACCTGCGTCACCTCCGTGGCATACATCAGCGATACAGTCTTCAACTCCAATTTTACCTACGACTGAAAAACTTTTCTATTCCTACGGGAGCCGGCTCTTTCCGTTTCCGTTTCTTCCCACTTCCTGACGGCATATTCTTCTCAGACTTCTCTTCAGGCTCTACTTCTCTCGCGACGGCTTGAGCAAAATGAAAATCTTCGTGCTCGGCCTTGAGGTTGTCTAGCGCTCGAATCTTTTCCTCCGCAGTCACACTAAAAACCTGTGCCGGAGATAAGGAGATTTTCTTCCGACATTTCAAACACGAGAAGGAAGTTGAATTGTCGTTGCTGGGCGATCGTTCTTCAGCATCCCCTCTGGGTTCGTCGTCCGTCTCGCCCTCTATTTCTCGTGGATGCTTCGCGTCGGCCCGAAAGAATCCATCGATGTTTTGTTGTCCTTCTTCCGCAACTTCTATTCCGGTGAAAGCAAGCGACACGTTTGTCACCTTCATAGGGCCACTGTCTTTACCTACCAGCTCTGCCCAGAGCCTGTTTCCAGCGTTAGCAATCAAGTCGACTGTAACTTCGCGTGAGAAGGGAAAAGGAGCCTGCTTCGAGCGTGTTACTTCATAACCTAAACAAACGAAAGGACCATCGTCATCTTAAAGCTCTACTTGACGATAATTTCCACGTTCCCTACATACCTCGTCGAGCATGAATCACCAGGGTTTTTGGCCACAGATGGAGGTTGGCCTTACGTGCATCATTCAGCCGTAGAGCCAATTCAGCAGCAAGAACTCGGATCCAATGTTGACCATCCGACGATTTTGTAATCGGTCGTTGCAGGTTTTTGGAGGCCAGCATACTCTTGTTCAAGATGGATTTCTCCTTGACTACAGAACTTGAATATTGGTGATGCCTATCGCGAAAGATCTGGGTTCACCTTCGCTTCTATCAATTCCGCTGGTATAGGTAACCATGAGACGAGGGTCTCTTCGTATCGACCATAGTGACACACCGTAAGATCTCGTACACCCATATTGCATTCTCCCCAAACTTGTTCTGCATCTCTTCTGTAACATCGATCATGATCAACAAATCATATACAGCTTCTATGTGATCCGCTCGCACAGCTCTCACCAAGGGTTACCGAGCTGAGAAGATCATTAAATCAGTCATAGCTAACGTCATAGGATGAAGCACAACTCGCAGCAGATCCTGGACAGTGGAGACATCATATTCTTTTGCTAAAGCGTCACCAAGTTTACCACCAAGAAATCGAATCTAAAGCGTCCGCGTACAGTCATTTATCACCGCGAGCACAGTCGAAGACATACCTTTTGAAAGGCCATCGGTTTAAGGTAGCTCGGGATGGCGCAATTACGCAATACGCTCTGAACAGAATACGGTAAATTTGGTCTATCTCGCGACGGATTGAAGTATACATACCTGCGAATATGGCTTCCTGTACGAGGCTGTAAGCTACCGCTAACCAAGTTAACTGAAACGACCTCGGGCAACCAACGAGGAGCCTAACTTTGGCCAGAAATTTATTTCGAGCTAGACCCTGCGGGAAGTCAAGGACAACGATAGAAGATGGTTTCATGGGGAACTCTTACAGCAGAGGTGGTGTATCCCAATTTATCGGCAATATCAACCCGTACTTTGTTCATCATCTCTGCCGCAATGGAAAGGGCAACGTCGTGCCAGGTCGCATCGCCTTCGTCCTCTGAGGGGATGACATTAGAACAGGAGGCTAAATCGATCTTAGGAGGGGCGGGTAAGGGAGTATCCAATCCATTCGGGGCATCACGAGGTACGTTCGCAAGATGTGGGTATCTTCGAAAAAGCTCTGCCCTAACTGGCTTGGTAAAGTCTATGAAAGCTTCGTCGATTGAAGCCTTTTCTTGACAGACGTCAGCTAGGTTGATGATCAAAGCATAGACGCCACGTACCGATCTCAGCGTCGGGAAGGCCTTCCTTGAACATGTTGAGGACCTTGGTACTTTCACGACGATAGTAGTCTAGTGAAACCTTGCAATGATTTGAATTAATTGAAAATCTTCGATTCGTACCAAACCGACACGTACTTTATGAGTTTTGGAATCAACCTCGTCCCAATATCCTGGCTCAGCCTCTCCCTCTTTGTATGTCGCGACGTGGACAATCATCAGCTCTGGACACCGTTCCTTCGCGTCCGATAACTTGTGAAACCGCGTGATACCGAATTCCCGTGCAGGATAGTTGACCGCAATGATACCTTCCCATTGCAGTACAACCAGAGGTTTATCCTTGATACCAAGACGAACCATCTCGCAAGCTGCATAGAACGCATCACTGTCACAAAGAGCCACTACACGTAAAGGGTCCCGGACCCCAAGGTTTTGCTGGACGATGTGTCGATAGGTGATGATAGGATTCAAGTCTTCAAAGTCTTCTTCTTTTTCTCTATCCTTACCTTTCCAGACCGACTTTTCTCGAGAAACGGGGGGAGTGGGCTTGTTGGCCATGGTCGTTGTTGACGGACCGGTTATGGAAATTGCCACGCGAGGGGCCTGGTGACGTTACGTGCTGGTTCAAACTGGCCATTTCCGAATGTTGTGGTAGGTCCTCAAACTAACTCACCACAATGAAACGGTCTGGTTCGGTTCTTAACCGGAATGAACCGAAAATGAAAGACTAGACTAAAACCGAACTGAAGGAGGACTGCACGTCTGGATACATTTCAGGGCTCTCAACGAAGATGATTTCGACATTTAGGCTACGGCATTCTGTACTCTTTTTTGTGCCTATTACTGGCTGTTGAATTACATGGAGACCCACCCACCATTGAACCCATTCGTCCGTTATCGACGTCGTTTTGGGCGTTTTTCATCTCCACCACTTCTTATGTACATCCCAAGGGCATGGAAAATTCGTAAATGCTAACTCGCCTTCCGGCTCTAAGTCGATGTCCCCTCTGACCAGTGATTCCAAGTCTTTAGGTCTTCAGTCGGCCCCTCGCAGATAAAAGAGATGGTGCCAGGAGGTAGGTTGTTGCCATCCGAAAAACAACCAATTTGTTGGCAAAAGATGGCCAGAAGGTCACGAAGTCATCCCGTGTGTCCTGTCGGCGCTGAATCTCTACAATTGCGGAACTATCGAACTGCGACGACGGAGAGATCTCACAGGATCTCACCCGCGAGGCCAAGAAACTGCGAGGGCTCATGCCGACAAATGGGAAGCACTGAATGGGATACAACCTTTAGCATGTTCTTTTTCGGACCGTGTCTTTCTTTATATGTCTGACCTTCAGATCTTAATTGTTTTATATCGCGTCTCGTTAACAGGAGATGAATATGAACATATGCATGGGTTAAATACCACAGTGATTGAAGGAAATTCGTATCCTTAGAGATCTTGCCAATCGTCCTTCTCTTTTGATCTGTCAGTACTCTTTGATTGAACATCTGAATCGCGCGAAGTCAACCGTCACACTCAGAAAAACGCTGCCACAGCCCATGAATGACCACGACTCACCCAAGTCCGATATCAGGTCTTCCTCGTTGACAATTCTTACGGAGTCAACCCCTAATTCGTAATCTCCTGTCGACCCACTGTTGCCGCCTAATATCGATACACCGACACTCCGTAACTTGTCGCTCATTTGGAGTTGTATTTCCGAAAGTTCCCCGTTATTGGTCCGTACGAAGCTCTTAAACGGGATCTAACGGCAAAATGAATGGTTTCACCGGAGAAAAACAAAATCTATACTCACGAAAACATCTTCCCAGCGATTGTCTGTCCGTTTACAGTAAAGCCGATGTTGCCAGAGGTCCGTAGAAATTGGTCCATTTGTTTGCAAGTTGACAAAGTAAGCATTATGAGTGCTCGGGTCCCCTCCAAGTCGTACACGAAGTGCAAGATATTCATGAAACTCGATATTTTCCAACATCTCTCCGAATAAACTCATTCGCTTCTGTAATCCCACGGATTTCGGTCAGTTTCCACCAGCGGCATGTAAAAATAAATCCAGAGTGACCTTATTCCTAAACGCAGCATAACCTCCTCTAACCCGACCTCGATACTTCGGCTGTACATCCAAACGCATGTTCCCCCAGAACCGTCCAGTTGCAGATTTTCCGATAGTTTGGTTGTGAGTTGGCGAGGTATCCAGGTCAAAATTTACAGTGGAGTATCCACCAATATCTGCGTCGCAACCTGTAGCTACCATTTGGATATCTTCGGGAGTATTGAAGGAGAAGAGAGTGCGAGGTGCACGCGAGGGCTCGTCAGCACCGCTCATTTTAATTACTAATGAAAACAGGTCAAGTATGGCTTCTTTAAGATTAGAAGAACACTGACTATTTGCGAGCCCATCGAGGAATTGCTTTTGACTCCTGGCCCAATATTGCGACCGCAATGACTGCATGCTGGACGAGGAAGAAGCAAGGCAGTCGAACTGACATCATTCCTGAGATAAATATATGTGATTAGATAAGATTCACAAATCCGTCCCGGCGGCGCCTAATAGTGGACCTGCATTCCAGACGCAATCCAGATGTATCTCGCGGACACCAAAGGCGGTGGGTCATCATGCATCGGGCCTCAGGCCTCAGGCCGGATTCTTGTGCCAATCTCTCAGGTACTGTTAAGTATTCTATTGAGTAACCGAAGGATTGAGGAAAATCGTTAAGGATCATGGCAGGCAAGAATCTACTAATAATATGTACAGCTCAAGTAACTTTCAGCAGTAATAGAAGCATATGGTGCCCTCGTATGCTTTAAGGGAATGGGATGCGAGGATGTAAGACGTGAACGAGGAGGTAGGGTATGGAATATAGGTGATATGTAATAACCAGGGAAGAGAGAAAAACACAAGGCGAAGATGGCATATTAAACGGGATAATGTGGGCAGGGAGAGAGACGGGGCAACTGATCACAGAACCACACAGCAGCCACATAATTTTGCTGATTTTTTCGTATTTTGTGCTTTGCCCATGTAGGTTCCGGGCGGGCCTCCTCCAGGGCCGGTCATCATTGATCGACCAGTCGTTTGTTGATCCTGGCGCAGACAATGAGGATCACCACGTATTCAGCTCCAGCATCCTACACACCTTATTGTACTTCCTGATTTCACGCACAAGTGTGCTAAAAGCTTCGTCCACGTTGATTCGCTGCTTGGCAGAAGTCTCAATGAACTTGCAGCCGAAGTGTTTTGCAAGATCACGGCCCTCTGTTGTGCCATCATTCAGTCATGATAGAGCTGCACTGCAAAGTTGATTCCCTGACCATTCATACCGACTTGCCTCTCATATTCCAAGTCGCACTTATTGGCAACAACTACCACCGGGAATGTATCTTGATCCTTCACCCGCAAAATTTGTTGGTGGAACGTGCTGATTTCCTCAAACGAATTTCTTGACGTGATGGAGTAAACGAGTAAGAAACCTTCGCCGGTGCGCATGTACTGTTCTCGCATAGCCCTGGAGTACAGATTAATTAATAAAGTTGTTCGGAAATGGAATAGGAGGCGAAAAGGTTAATGCGCAGCGGTGGTCCACTAATGCCGCCAAAAATGGAACATAGAGCAGCGTAAACAGGAGCATGGTATGACGGAGAACGCCGGAAGAAAAGAAAGCAAAGGGTCATATATGATGCTCGTCGCTCACCCATATTCCTCCTGTCCGGCGGTGTCCAAAACATCCAGTAAAGCAACCTCATCGTCAATCACACATTGCTTGCGGTACGAGTCTATGATAATTCAGCTCAGTAATCGTGATACTTTCAGCGTGTTGAGAAACACAAGCACCTTCAATGGTGGGGTCGTATTCGTCCACGAAGTGGCTCTGAATGAACTGAATCGTCAGAGCAGATTTACCGACACCTATGTGCATTTTAAAGATCAAAATTGGTGGCGTAGTTGCAAAAATGATGAAAAAAAGGTTCGTACCACCACCACCGACGACAACGAGTTTGTACTCTCTCAAGAACTGAGTCTGCTTGCGCACAAAAATTAGCTGAGATGGCGGAAAACGAGAGGCGGAAATGGCTCACCCTCCCTGCCATTCTGACCTGATCCAACGCAGATAGAATATAAACGAGAGGGGAAAAGAGTTATCCAAACCCTTAACAAGAGGAAGAGGATGAGAAGCGGAATTGTAAGGTGATAGCCCCCTCAAAATGATTTATACACCAAATAATAGCAAACACCGCCAGTCGGTCACTATCAATGCCAGTTTCAACCTGGTTTCCAGCCAGTCAATTGACATAGGTTCGTCCCAAGGCAATGCTCCTCCTCATTCTGAGGAATACTAATATACTTCTTAGATTGGTGAACCTCAACACCTATATACCATTGCTGTTGAATGTACTTGGGTTGTCAGCAAGTTGTCAGTGACTCTCCGCATGTAACCCGGAGTCGTACTGAGTACTCGTTCCAAAATTTGTTACTTGTTCGAGCTCCGACGAGTGTTCATGCTTTACAACTGTCATCTATCTATCAACTTGGGAGCGTTGTTGGAGAGTCAGAGAGTAATTTTTCTTCTTGCCTTGGACCAAGCGTACTGAAGTGGCGAAATCAACAGGAAGCAATCACGTATCATTCAAGTTCTCATTTAATCGCTAAACAGCTTCGAAACGTCCACAAGTATCAAAATGGAGGATAACTTTAGCACATCTTAGCTGCCTCTCGAGGGCGTATCCCTCCCACGGCTTCAGCTTGATCACTGAGATTGGATATAGTAATACTTCCGTGGTCGAGATGTGGGCCAAAATCAGCTCCAGAGACGTTTCGTCTGCAACCCCTTCACAAGAATTCAGCTCAGTCTGAGGAGAACTGATTAACCGGCAGAGGCATAGCCGTGGTATGCTGAAATTTCTTTTATTCCTGTCTGATTTCCAGTGATTGAGCTGACACGTAGTAATAACGTCTACGTGAAGGTTCTGAATGGTTTCGGATGGGTGCGCTATGTAAGGATCAAATTCACTGAACGACAGCGGGCAGCAACATTACAGCTGCTCCGCATGGTTTTCCCAAAGTTACTCTAGTTCTGCTGGTTTTTCTCATAGTCGAAGGCCCATGAATACACGATAAAAGTAAGTCGCAATGAATCATTACGAAGGCAACAATATTAAGTCCGCTTTCACATAGATGTGCCTGACAATTCTTGTTTCTACCGACAGAACCTGTGGCCGTTTTTTATCGACTATACCATAGGGACCTCCCCAAACCTTCCGGAAGATGGTTTTTGGGCATTAACGATCATGGAAACGGTGTAGAGTTCGTCTTACTGGTGTTTCAAGTCTCTAAATAGACGTATCGCGTACACCACCACGGAGTTGCAGAGGAGCAGGAACCAGGGCAGAGCACTCACCTAAACTGCATGGTGTGCTCCGCCCTTGCCCTTGATATCAGCTGTCGAACTTCCGTGCCGAGGAATGGAAGAGAAAAATGGAAGCTGGATCTTCAAGCGTTGCCCGGCACAAGTGCATTACTTTTCCTTCCGTTGTTGTAAACACTCGGCGCTCGGTGCCAAATCAGAGGGTATAAAAGGATGACTTTTGTGTGCTACTGATCTCCAGAAAACCTTCGAGTCTTCTCTCTTATCGACACTTCCTTACCAGTTGTTCCAACATGTTTGCATTCGCGTCGTTGCTCGCGTTGACTTCGCTGTCACTCGCGTCTGCTGGTAGGTTTTCTATCAGGCTCGGACTGTTCGAAATTCTCTCTGACATCTATACAGCAGATGTAGTCTCAGGACCCGAATGGAATACTATTAAATCAGCTATACTTGCCCAGCCCGGCGCAAAAGTTTCGAAATTGCAAGCCTTTGCAGAGCCTCCAGTTCCTGAAAATTTCGTGGAAGTATTCGGACCTCTGAACGCTTCAAACAGTGCACCTGGCGTACGTGCCTCCTTTGAATATCTTCGATTCTTACTAACTTAGTCCTCATTCAGTTCATGGGTTTCGTTTTCATTGATAGCTACGATGTCGCCGGTTGTGCCAATCTTTGCAAAGCTCGCGATTTCGATTCCGTTGGAGGTCTTTGCCAGTTCTTCAACATCTTCCAGGGGGCGACAAGCAGCAACACAACGACCTTCTCTTGCTCCATGGTGAGAACCAAGCCGCACGACAAAAAATTTCGCTAACTTTTTTTTGTAGTACTACCTTCCGACCGACAACACGACTGCAACTAACACCGGTGATGCCAATGTCAAAATCAGTAACTCACGAGGATATCGTCGTCTATCAGCCACCCCCGATCCAGGTTTTGAAACCTTTGTTTGTACTCCTCCCGCACTTACTTGCAGCGCGCAATCGTTCGGTGGCTGGGTTGGAAGCTCTGACAATGCCACCGTTCTCGATACAGCTGCTATCGTCCACGATCCTACATTGGCACACTTTGGTAGTAGCGCGATCAGCTTGGGATCGATAAGCGGAAGAACTACCGCGTCCGGAACGCAGACCAGAAATATCACAACCATTAAAGGCCGAAGTTACGCTTTGGGATTCTTCCATTCCAGCACGCAGAAAAACCCTGCCAACGCTGCAGGAGCCTCCGTAAACGTGACCTGGAATGGTGTCGTCATCGAAAGTATCTCAGGCGCCCAGAACTGGACCTTCCACGGACAAACTTTGACTGCAACTGGCAACGACACGCTTGCTTTCCATGGTGGAAGGGCCCCCGCATTTGACTTCATTGACGATGTTTTTCTCTATTTGCTCTAAAGGTAGTGTCGAGTACTTTTAGATCTACCGTAACTTAGACTGTATATACCCAAGTACGGTAGAACCGCAGTTTCTTGTCAAAATTGAACAATGTTCTCTGCACCTGGTCCCGAGACCAGACCACCTATCGCCCACCTGTATTCCACTGATCGCTTCCTACCAAAAGATTACTGGATAGGTTTAAAATTTCTCGATGATCCTGGACCTGATTCGACTGCCAGAGGTTGAACAAAAGGACCTTAGTTTGTGATCGGCTTCTAACGCTGCATATGTAGATGTGATGGGAGGACAAACTACTTTCGGTACAGAAGACAGGCAAAATAGATAGACTGCCTCGGTAGTGGGAAGACAACACGTCCATCATGATCTACCGCATCCTGATTTACTTTGACACATGAGTACCTGATAATTCCTATGTTTGCACACAAACTGACATCGCTCGATCAATCATACTGTAGAGACCTTCTCAAGACCTTTCGGAAGATGATTTTAGAACACTGCAGGCGAAGACACGGCACAACTTTCACTAGAGAAGCAGGAACCAGGGGGAAAACATCTATCTCAGCTGCGTGTATTTTATCTACATTTCGCCCTTGATTTCAGCTGTAAATTTCGTTCTGAAGAATGGAAGATGGATGCTCAAGCGCGTTGCGACACAAGTAACTTACCGTACATGAAACAAAGGAGTACTCGTGCTTGAGAAGAGGTACTGTTCCAACAGAATAAGCATCTATGAATATATATCAGGAGAGGATCAATGTCCTTTTTGTATCAATCTACCAGTCTTTATGAGCATCACTTACTTTGATAAATTGCATCCACGGCTTCTGCGGTGAAGGCTTCTACCGTTCATCTATGGCAGGAGATTGCTGATGACGAAAACCTGTAACAATAAATCAATGCATCATCCCAAAGGCCGTACTGGGCAAGAGAGCGGTGTACCCAACCCGGGCCAACCGCATTGCGATCGGCAAGCTATCCGGCGCTACTATTGCAATTGCCCATGATCACCGTCACCTCGTCGGCCCAGACCCGAAAGTCCCAGTCCCCTCAAGGCTCGATCCTCGTCAAGCAATATGCAAAGTTAACTAGCGTAATGGTTTTGAGGTTCAGGACATTTGCAGAGACATGGTACAAGGGGATGGATTCCGTTTTACAGCTCTTAACACCTATGGTCATCGCTTGACTCGATTGCACAGCTCCCATCCTACACCGCAAGATAGCTTTCGACTAATTCCCTCGTCGTATATTTGATCTCGCATTGCAATACAGGATACGGGAGGACTCTTATAAGGATCCGTGACCTGTGGAAAGTCTCTTCACCTTACCCAGACTCACACCACATCTTCTAATTCCAAAGTACTCATCGCTACCTCTACTGGAAATGTTAGCCCACGCTCACAACGTAACGATTCATGATGGAAACTTTGGGACTGTGCATGGGAATCAGTATAACAACAGATACAATGGGCCCATCTCTAAAAGACACACAAGTCACATCTACGGCGAAACCTCGAGGGACATCTACAATCGTGACCAAGGTCAGCTTTTCAGTTATGCGTACATTTTGCATGCTCACGATGAGGTCAATAGGTAGCCAGTCTCCGGATACCCACCGTAGGTTACTCATGAATTTAATAGAACGAAGTCCTGATTAGAATTGTATCAATTTTAGCCAGTGCCGTCGCTGTCTTCCGACCACCTATACCCCCTGCTCGACCTGAATCCTCCAGTGGTCGCATCTCAGTACACTCTTCGAATCATTTAGACTTGATTCCTCACACACCCGCAACACGAGCTCAACAGGATATTGGTTATGCAGCGCATTGTAAGTCTTGCGAATCTGTTTGGGGTCGAAATTGATTTTTATGAAATTCCTGTAACTTACTAGTTGGTGCGATGGGCACTTATCCCGCAGATGACCCGCACTTTGAGCGACGCAGTTCCTCCCCTTATCACGGTGATGAGCGTCTCAATCACTCCTACACAAACCAGTTCATGACCCCAAATGAAGTTCCCAATGAAGGCAATCTCGCTACGGTAGATTTTCACTTGTCTCCCCACTTGAAGCGACCTCTGTCTGCTCGTAGTGAAAACTCGAACAATTCCAGAAGGGAGATGCTAGGTATAATGACCTCCCTATACAGCCTCTGGTTTCGCTCACTTCTTTGACCAGATAGACAATCCACTCTTGGATCATCCTTGCGCAATACTGAAGCTTGGCTGAGACGGACGGAGGCAGGACAAGACGATGGGCCATCTACCCCGACAAATCCCTTTCGTAAAAGGGCAGGAAGTTCAAAAGAACACTTGGGAGGAAGTCCCTCACCAGGTGACTTTCACCACTCAGATTACCTCCCGAGTGAGACCACCTCGTTCCGTGGGCATCCGAGTGAACACAACTGGGATGCCGATGATGAGCACGAGAGCCAAAGCCACTTCCCAGATTGTCCCCCGAGTGAGACAGCCTCGTTCGATAGAATTTCTAGTGAACAAAACTGGGACGCCGATGACGAGCACGAGAGTCAAGATTCTGAGCGGGAGACAGTTCTCATGGCACGTCCAGATTCGAAATTTAATGATTTGATTAATCGAGTCGTGGAGATGGGATTTGCACGGCGCGAAGTTGTTTGCTGCATGCAGGCGAGCAATAATGATCCAGATCTCGCTGTTGAGTATCTCGTGAACGTAGGTTTCTCATTTTATTTATTGCGACGAAGGCTGCTGACACCTCGTTCGACTAGGGGATCCCAAATGAAATGTACCAGAAACCTGACCTATTTTGAAATGAACGTTCACTATAACATAGATTAGATATATATCTCGATTCATTTCATCCAATAATGCCACCAGGATCCTTCTTCGTCCGATGTTCCGAACACTCCATTTACAAGCCTATCCCTCCATCTACTCTTCGTGTTCCAAATGTCACTTTCCTTATACGACTTTCTGAAGGGCGAAGTTAGCCAGGAGAGCCATCCCGAATGTTGTGGTGCACGCTGTACCACAACTGCAGGGACGACAGAGAACGCGTTGATCCTACCGCTTTTGACGAGCCACGAAAAAGCCTGGTCGATCGCACGAGAATAAGCGAACGGCGGGTATGTAAGACGATCGAATAGCTTCTTTGCGCCGCGAGGCGAGAGTGCATAGGCATGAGTACATTGAGGAGAGTGAGAGGGATGAAGCGAGTTTGCATCGTAACTTGATGAGCTGGAGTTGTCGTTTGTGATATTCGGATACGCGTAGCACTCTGATGCAGAACATGACGAATTAACGAGCGGAGGACGTTTTCTTTCGTTCGACCAACAGTGACCCAGAAACACGATGTCCCAACCAGTTGGAAGGAGTCCCCATAAATGTGATAATCGCTTTCGAATGTCTATTTCCATGTCGACGTCGTCCTCGAGTATGATGGTGATGTCTGTCGCAGCAGGGTCTTCAGCAACTTGCCGGATAACTCGCAGATGAGAATGCCAGCATGCAACACGAGAGGGTGATATAATCCTATGCTTCCCCAGCTCTCGCATATAAGGCATCAACGTGAAATTATGCGCTGAAATGACCAAGGGATTTCGCGAGCTAGCTTGTCGGATTGGCAATTGATACATGTCAAAACCCGCCATGTAAGTGAGCAAAGCGGAATCCCGAGTTGAGTTCCCAGCCTTTTCAGTTTTGGGGAATGAAGGCCATTGAAAAGGTAGCTTGAGATGAACATCAAGAGAGTTATTGACGGCTGGAACTTGAGCTTCTTCGCCATGAGATTCCATCGTGCTAAGCACCTGGCCAACAACCCACTCCCTCAAGATCCTCACATTCTTCATTATCCTGCTAACAATTTCATCGCCTGCACCCGTCGCAAAGATGTAAGTCCAATTCGGGATACGCAGAAAACTTCGCAACTCTTCCATATCCGCCCTTCGGTCGTCTCGGTGCTGGAGAGATATCACATATATCCGTTCACTTTCCGCTATCAGGGGTGTGAGAGGCAAGTCCTTAGCTGCTTGAGTTGTCAGGGCGGTTTGTCTTTTGTGAGTGACAAGGGTTAAAAAGAGCGATGAGACCGAGAAAAGGGAAAGTAGTGCCAGAACTAGCAAGCAAATTTTGAGCGATTTTGCGGTTACTTGCACGTTCTTGAAGAGACGCATAAGCGCAAATCACACGTTGAGAATGAGTTATATGGTGTTGCCGAAGGTGACGCTCGTGGAGGTGAATCGGAGAAGGTGGGTCGGTTACGGTATCGCCTCGAGCTTCGACGCGTATATGAACTCAAGTTCGTCGGTGGTAGTACGTACTCTCGGGATTGCCGAAACAAGAGAAGAGCAAAGGCGAATAATCAGTTTGATTAGGTCTGAGAGGGCCGCTTAACTGCATTTCTACGGACAAGAGAATTCCTATTCTGACGATTAACCCCGTCAGTGGCCTCCTTCTCCTTTATACCCCTTACTGTGCCCATTCCAGAGTTGGCGAAAGACGCCCAAAGCATTTTCTGCAGGATAGACAGCTGGGGTGCAAGGTTGTGGTAAGTTGGGGCAGCATCGAGAATCCCACTTTAGCCAAATAAACCATCTGCTTCTTGCTGACACTTTCCCAGTTCTGTTTGACCGCTTTCAAATGCACTCGGTTCTTTCTAGCCGCTCTCAGCTCGTCTGATCTGCTCTTGACATCTTTGAGGGTGATGACAACAGTATTCCAAAATTCGACAAAGCTCTCTGAGGTCTTGATAAGGGCCTCGGCATTCACTGCAATCTCTCGAAGCTCCTCGATGGCTTCGTTGCAGACACGTCGCTCCGTTTCACGATCTGTTGAGGATTCCAGTGAAATTATCTGCAACAGCACATAATCACCCACGGTTAACGCAAGCCAAAGTGGAGCTTTCAAACTTCTCGGCCACAAAGAACGTCAGGGCCAAGGCAATAGGGAGAACAACCAAGAAAGGCGGGAAAGAGATGCCAATCGCAAGGCTTCCGACAACAGCAGTTGCGGCTGACGCAGCGGATTTAACGAGACCAGATCTGGTTGCACGTTTCTCTGCTGCCTCCTTTCTTTTGACGACTGTGTTCTTTTCGTCTTTCAACGCCGCAACTTCACGCGGTATCTAGTGACCTATATACACGAAAAGTCGGCTAAGTGAGAAGGCTTAAGTATGAAGAAAAACGAACCTTGATCAACCCGGCCCGGATGTTACTGAATTTGCTTTCGACAATTTTGGAGGCTTGCAATGTCAAGGTTGCCTTGCCATGCATCGTGGAAAAGAATTCTTGAACTTCTTTAGTAGTCGCAAATTTATCGATCAGACAGTCAATGGCTGCCGTGAAATCGTTCGCTGCTGCGCGAACCGCCTCCGCGCATTTTTGGCTCAGTCGAATTGCTTGGTAGAACGACTGGCTTATGTCTTTGATCCTCGAGACAAACTGCTGGCCAGTCGGCGTAGAGGCTCTTCACGTCAATCGGATGAAAACTTCAGTATCGAGTCGAAGTTTGGAACGTTTGAATTGGACTTACTCCGCCGAGTGCCAATGCTCCAAGCTACGAGTCATGCTGATCAGTTGACTGAGGTATAGATCTTGCTTGGTTGAGTCCAAGTAACCGTCGGGAACTTCAAAGATCGTAAAAGCATCTTTCGATGAGTTTGAAGGCATCGGGAAAAAGACTAGTGACGAACAGAGCAGATTTTGTGTCCCTGTAAGTCTTATTAAAATTTATAGCATGCGTCCAATAGGAACTCTGGTGGAAAATCATAATAAACTTGGTCTGAGTCAAGGAGAAGTTGGAAAGTGAGACGAGTCAGAGAGGAAAACAGCGAATAATGGATTGGTGCAGAAGCTTGGCGCCGAACGGAATTCACCGCAACAGAGAAGAGAAGCAAATTCCAGCCTGTTAATAAGGCACCCATGCAACGACTGAAGCTTGAAGTCTTCGATTCCGATGAGTCCATGAGTTTTTACGGTTAAATTGAATTCGATTCACAGCATGTCATGAATCAACCGGGCAAGTGCGGATATCACCTGTAGTGTAACTGCTTGGTCCCCCCACAAGTCCAGGATTCGAGGGTAAGTTGGTCATTTGGATGTCGAAGGTCCTCATCGACAAAATTGGCAGAAAAAAGCACGATTGGAGCGACTCCTAGTAGACTCTATTTTACACCGTCAGTCAATAGGATACTAGTACTACCCGTATGGCAAGAGGAAGAACCGTGGGAACTTACTTGCAAGCTGGATTCTAGCGGCGGTAGCGCTTTTCGCGCGCTCCTTCTGACCCTCATCCGAGTCTTTTCACAGCTTCAAGCTCGCTGTACTGAGTGACCTATACTTCATTGTTTACAACCTGGATTCATATACTATTACAAAAGTGAGTCTGCGATTTGTGGTCAAATTGTCTGATTCCAATCCTTACCCATGCCAGGTATTGAATGTATCCGTTCAGTGAGCTTAATCTTCCATTCTCCCAGCTCAATTACTTACCGTGTTGTGTTCAGGACGTGCTGGATCTCAGTGTCACTCTCGAAAGCCTGTTATCCAACGTCGAGAGAGCCATGACCTCCCTTCACGCGCTGGAAATAGCGTTCATCAGCGCTCATGACTCATTCAATGACCCTTCCCACTCAATACACGAGTGCTTTCAGACATACAGGAGAACCATTCACAACCACTGGAACTGGAGAAATATCGTTCAGTCTCTTCACGACCACTCAAAGTATAAAGGTGTCATTTAGGTCATCTGGCGAAGCAAGCACAGACGAATGTGCTGAGTTTCTTTTGGACATTGGCTCGCGTGCTGCTTCCTTGAGTACAGAGTGCCAGGGTCATGCCCACAGCCTCGACGTCCTTTTGATCCGACTGGCGAAAGACTTTGATCATCCCTTGGGCTGACTGTTCACAATATCGAAGATGAAAGAGACCTCGAAACGGCGACTTACTCGTAATACTCCTCATAACACTTATGCATGCAATGGTATGTTCTATTCAAGTCCATTTCACCTTGATTAAGCCCACAAAATTCAGTCGATAGCATCTGAGCGTGTCACCGAAGCATTTGTTGAGACCAGCCTCGCTGTTATGTATGCACCCTGACGGAATGAAAGCATCTCACGATTTCCGATCCTCTTTGAAGGATATATGTCACCAGTTAGCCGACATAGGCGGATTTTGGACGTTCGTGTCGCGTCAGGCACAATCTAACCTTCTTGATACCGATAGTCGATATTTCAAGGTGAACACCTGGACCCATCTTCAAGACGCCCTTCTATCCAGTGCCCATACAATTTACAAGGCATCCAACGACGTTCTTATTCACGCAATTGGACTTCGTAGTATCGAGAAAGGTTTCGACGAAGAGGCTACGTGCTGGAGTTTATTTAGGCAGCTCTCCTTTCGATCTAGGAAATACATTTCGTGATGTTCTCTGATCTCATCTCATTGAATCTCAGTATGATATAATGGTTTACTAGGTCCGTGCAAATATGTCACTTACTACATCGGTAGCATTATGCACTAGTGACTAACTGGACGGGAATACACATAATGCAGACTCTATGACCTTTACTCCGAAGGCGAAGGAAAATCAAATTAGGAGAGTCAAAGCAGAATCCGATCCGGCGCCCCATTCACACTGACTAATCACGGGCCCGGCGTAGGAGCTGCTGAGTCATCATCAAAATCGCATTGTATCAGTCACCACTGTAAGGAGATTGTGGGCTTTATTTCGCAACCACCACCGTGTCCAAGGGCGTTGGCCTCGGTTTATACAAGGAGAGATATTTGGATCTTAATGTCATTCAAAAGACCGGGAGAAGGTGTGCCACACATATCTGCCGTAGCCCGATCTCTCCCATTCTCATCGTAAATAGCGTCTAGTCGACCTGCAAAACGTCCGAGAAGAGATGACGATGAATACCTAGAAATCGACAATGAAGACGATGTAATTCCTCCATCCCCGCCTGAGAACACCAAGGACGATTCTCTTCCTCGTAGTGCTACCATCAACCTTGGTGCTCTTACACGCAAGCTGGCAGATGCTAAGAAGGCTAAAGAGTCTACTGATTCTGGCGACATATCATCTCTGGAACAGCACCGACGTGCTCAAAACAAACTTATCTCGTACTTATTCGACAACCAAGACTTCTCATTCTTACACTTGAAACCAGACCATGCGTCGCGGCCGCTTTGGATTAGTCCGGACGATGGCCACATCATTCTCGAGAAATTCTCACCTATTGCTGAACAAGCTCAAGACTTTCTTACTGCTATCAGCGAGCCTGTTAGCAGGTGCGTCTTGACCTTTACCATAGATAGTCATAGCGCCAACTGTGTGACATTAGACCAACATTTATTCATGAATACAAGCTCACTCCCTACTCCTTGTACGCGGCCGTCTCCGTCGGGCTTCAAACTGAGGATATAATAGATGTCTGTGAACTTTTGTTCATCATATGTTCACGCACTAACATACCTTAAAAGGTCCTCAATCGTCTGTCGAAAGTCCCGGTTCCATCTTCGATAGTCGATTACATCCGCTCTTGCACGCTCAGTTATGGCAAGGTGAAATTGGTTCTCAAACACAACCGGTATTTCGTCGAGTCTAGTCATCCAGAGACGTTGCAGCTGCTGTTGAAAGATAGCGTCATTCGTGATGCACGTATAGTCAGTGCACAGACGGACAACAGCATCAAGGCGGCTACGTTCACTACTTCGAAAGCGCCCGTAAGAGGCAATCTTGTCATTCCTGGAACGAAGGAGGCGGAGAAGAAGAACGATGCGAATGCGAATGCTAGCGCGACAAAGAATGATGAGAATTTGTTCACGTCTGTGGTCGGGGTTGAAGGAGGTGAGTGCCAGTTGCTATCATTCTTGTTAATCTCTCATCTTCTTACCCAGATGAAATCGACGAGGATGATGACAATGTCCATGCCTTTGAAATAAACGACGCCAAGATAGACGTGAGTCGTGCTCTCGTACATCTTGACGTTTTGCTGACCTCTCGAGACTCAGGATGTCAAGAAACGTTGCAACGACCTCGATTACCCCATGTTAGAAGAATACGATTTCCGGAACGATACTGTGAACGCCAATTTAGACATTGATCTCAAGCCCGCCACCGTCATCCGACCTTACCAAGAAACGAGCCTGAGCAAGATGTTTGGAAATGGGTGAGTTGCAACTTTTCCATTTCCTGTATGCTTGGTATTGACTCCCCGATAGCCGCGCAAGATCCGGAATCATCGTCTTGCCTTGTGGTGCTGGAAAAACCCTTGTGGGAATTACAGCAGCCTGTACGATCAAGAAATCTTGCTTAGTCCTCTGCACATCATCGTAGGTTTTTTGTCGGTCTTACGCGCGCGGTAGTTCTCAGCGGTCACTCCAGTGTCTCTGTTATGCAATGGAAGCAACAATTCATGCAATGGTCTAACGTTACTGATCGGCAAATCGCTGTCTTCACGGCTGATCAGAAAGAAAAGGTGCGCCGACTGTGCTCTCCATGGCTCACATCTGACTTTTGCTTAGTTTGCGGGGGAGAGTGGTATCGTCGTTTCGACCTACTCTATGGTCGCTAATACGCACAATCGGTCGCATGAGTCAAAGAAGATGATGGAGTTTTTGACGTCGAGGGAGTGGGGATTTATTCTATTAGACGAGGTTCACGTCGTTCCAGCCGCGATGTTCCGAAGGGTCGTTACAACCATCAAAGCACATTCAAAACTGGGACTCACTGGTGAGTACTATACGTGAGGATGGCTCACTCGTCTTAACGCTTTCACGAAGCCACTCTTGTCCGCGAGGACGACAAAATTGCTGATCTGAACTATATGATTGGTCCTAAGCTCTACGAAGCGAACTGGATGTACGTGTTTCACTACACTCCTCTAATTCATACGTTGATGTTGGTCTCAAACTCTAGGGACCTCGCCTCTAAGGGTCACATCGCCAATGTCCAAGTGAGTCATAGTCGCCTACCCTTTGTGCTACTCGCATTCACCTTTGTTCAACTAGTGCGCTGAAGTATGGTGCCCGATGACACCCGAGTTTTATCACGAATACCTTCGCGAGCAATCTCGGAAGCGCATGCTGCTGTACTGCATGAACCCAAACAAGTTTCAGGCGTGCCAATTCTTAATCAAATACCACGAAGATAGAGGAGACAAGATCATCGTCTTCTCTGATAATGTCTTCGCCCTTACGGTATGTTGTATTTGGATTCTATGTTTTTGAAATTCTCAATTGCTTGAAGGCATACGCAACACGCCTTCGACGACTATTCATTCATGGTGGTACGGGACAGGTTGAGCGAATGCGGATTCTCTCACGATTTCAACACGACCCGGAAGTCAATACCATCTTTTTGTCGAAGGCATGTTGACCTTAATGTAGTTCAGTCACAGCGTAAGACTGATCTAGATCTTTAGGTCGGAGACACCTCAATCGACTTGCCGGAGGCGACCTGCTTGATTCAAATTTCCTCTCATTTTGGTTCTCGCAGACAAGAAGCCCAGCGATTAGGTATGTTCATTGCAAGCGACCGAAATCCTTAATTATACTGAAGGCATTGTCAGGACGTATTCTTCGAGCCAAACGGCGAAATGACGAGGGCTTCAATGCATTCTTCTACTCGCTCGTCTCAAAGGACACCCAAGAAATGTTCTACAGTACGAAACGTCAACAGTTCCTCATCGACCAAGGTTATGCATTCAAAGTTATCACCAAACTCGATGGCTTGGACAAACTTCCTGAGCTCGTCTATCGGACACGAGACGACCAGATTGAGCTTCTTCAATCTGTGCTCATCGCTAATGAGAATGATGCTGACCTAGGCTCAGACATTCGAGCAGTGGAGGGTGATCTGGCCGGTACGGTTACTTCGAAGGACTTTGGTCCTACGAGGTTCCCGCAGACGCAGAGGACGACCGGATCGTTAACGGCTTTGAGTGGCGCTCAACATATGGCTTACATGGAGCAGAACCGTTCGGCAAATAAGACGCTAGCCAAGACGGCTGCTGCAGCTCCACAGAGACATAAGTTGTTTGCAAAGAGGGAGCGGGAGAAGGCTGCTATAAGGAAGGAAGCCAAAGCAGCGTCATCTTCCGCAGCTGGTTGAGCCAGTACAGAGTACTTACCATATGCATGTGTCTTGTAATCATTTGAATACTCTAGTCGAAAAATAATACCAACAGATCCGTGATAGGTTTCTAGTACGCGTCAAGATGAAACTCTTGAAGGCAGCACGAACTTAAAGGAACGCAGAAATGGCCGCTGGTCATTGTACCGGTGGATCCGGAGACCATTATCTTCTTCCCACAGTCGCTTTGCCTTGTTCTTCGCATGCGTCGTGTGCAACAGATAAAGGGGACTGGTAGGGAATACCCCAGTTTCGGCACGGGAGGTTCAAGAAGTAATGACTCAATTGACTGGGCCAATTGAACTTCTCATCGCCCACGGCTTCAGCTCTCTCAATCCCAAGGTCTGTTTCCGACCGTCTCTCGCTACGTACGAAGCTACACATACATTGATATTCCTCTCACCACACAAGTACGAGACTGGCAGCTGTTCTCATCCTTTTGTATCAACATCCACAATGAGGAAACTTACGCGTCCTTCTTGCCACCTGCCATTCGAAATCTCTACGCACACAGCGGCCCGGAGAAACGGCTCTCCCAGGTGGCAGGAAGGATGAGAAAGATCAAGACCAGGCTTATACCGCGTTAAGGAAGGCAGACGAGGAAGTTGGGCTGCCGAATCCTGCTGAATATTACCGCCAACATCTCCCGAACGACTCAGAGGTCCCTGAGAAGAAGACTGTTACTACAACAAGTTCAATTCGAATATTATGCACTCTTGAACCCGTCGTGTCGTTGAACAGGCGTATCGTCACTCCCATTGTCACGGTAGCATTTCTCGAAGATCCAACGATAATAGACACACTTTGCCCATCCGAGGAGGAAGTACCGAGAATTTTCATGTATCCATTGGAGGCTATACTCAACCCTACCATCCTCATTTGATTGAACGAACTGGCACTTGTTGATAATCCTCCTCTTCCTCCTCCTCCTCCTCCTCTTCTTCTTCCTCTTCCTCCTCTCCCTCCTCTCCCACCTCTCCCACCTCTTCCTCCTCTGCATCTGCATTGGTCCACCCTGGGCCTTTGCATGGCAGACATTTCCTGGTCACAACTTAGTAACATCAATGCAACAAGAAGCTCACAACTTACTTTCTACACCAGTTCACCTCTATCTCTTTGAAAATATCTATGCATTGGGCTTGAAGCTGCTTCAAGCTGTGTTCCCCAATGTTCAGAAGTTCATATGTCTTCTTGTAGTATGCATGTAACATCTTGCCCAGTTTGGTGTCAAATCTATACTTCAAGAGGTAGTCACCAGGGTACAACTGATCCATCATGTATGGTGCTGGCAGGCCCCTCTGTGGCCAGATATAGCAGGAAATTGGCACCCTTCCTATACAGAGTATAAGAGGTGCAAAACAGTCTAGTAATTGTTCTCTTACCAGAATCACAGAAATTCATGTCTATAATGGTGCATTTCAGGACACAGGCATAATTTATATAGGTGTTCCCATGTAGGGTCCTCCTTTGTGAAATCACAGTCCCTGTTGGAGTCACACATGTGATCCTGCATCCTTCCCAGGTCAATAATCCTGTACTTGTCACCCTGCTGCAGTATATTTCCTTTGTGTAGGCCCAAATGCAGCATTTTTTGATTGTGGATTTGCAACACACTATTGAGAATTAGTGCCCTACAAATTTATCACTTATCAGCATACTCAGGGAATGCTAAAAAGATTGACATACCTGTCATTTGAGTGAAGACGCTCAATCAGACAGGGCATGTGTGTTCCACAATGTTCAATTACTATGCAGGCAACATCTCTCTTCACGTCCTCAGGATTGACGAACATCCCATAGAACATTGGAATGCAAGTCCCCGGTAGCTCTGCCAGCTTGGCGTAGTCACCGGTTTCCTCCAAAAGCACCTCCATCTTGGCAAACTTGGCAACCACAGAATGTACCTCCAACTTCTCCCTGACTTCAAGCTTTCCACTGTAAACTATAGAGGATATCTTTCTCTCGATAAGATCGAGTATGAGTAATTTGACAGGCTGTTCATGGAGAGACTGTGACCCATGTAACAAGAGAGAACGGAGGGACTTCACTGGATGGTGCTGTGACACTTCTTTAGATATGGAAACAGGAATTATTGTGCTTGGTGGGTTATTTTATGGACAAGCCATCGCAGTTACAAATGAAGCCAATGAGGGTTCAGGAAAAGGTTTGGAAACCACGTGCAGTGTTACATACCCAAGTCGAAAGAACGCGCCGTGCGAAGTAAGATCACGTGGCTGTTACAGCCAGTCCTATCCCCACTGACGTCATTGTGACACGTCGTGTACCCTCGTAACTCGTTAGTTCAACACTCCTCCACGACCTCAACGTCAACATCGACCACGATGCTGAGTCTCCCCGCATTCGAGTGGCCTATTCAATTCTGCGCGTTCATCATAATCGCTTGTTACATTGCCTCTGTTATCACTCACAATGTCTCTCAAGTCGATCGGCTTTGGACTTTCCTACCAACAATTTACACCGCGTACTTTGCTCTCCTCCCCCTATGGCCATCCACCCAGCTTCTCCCTCTTCTCCCGTTCGTTCCCAAAGAGTTAAGTGCAGCTGCAAAGGATTACAGCCCTCGGGCCGTGATGATGCTTAGCCTAGTAGTTCTCTGGATGTGTCGGTGAGTGACTGAATCTGCTCGCGAATCTTGTCCTTGACGCAATTATTGCAGGCTGAGCTACAACACTTACCGACGCGGTCTTTTCAGCTTGCATGATGAAGACTATCGGTGGGCCATTCTGAGGACCCAAATTCCACCTTCCTTGTTTCAGGTGTTCAACTTCACCTTCATTGCCTCCATCCAAAATTTGTTACTTCTACTCCTCGGCATTCCAACATACGTCGCTGTAAATCAACCTCATACAGATCTGATGGCCTCAGATTACATTTGTGGAGGGACAATGCTCGTGCTGCTGGCTCTCGAGTTCATGGCAGACAATCAGCAGTACTCGTATCAGACTTTCAAACACGCCTATCTCGGCAAATCCGCCAAATATGATGAGGCAAAGCAGTGGCCTGGTGCTAGGCTGAAATGGACGACTGAGGATGCAGAGAGGGGTTTCGTTACGAAAGGTCTTTGGGCTTACTCCAGGCATCCCAATTTTGCTTGCGAACAATCTTTCTGGGTGTGTTTCTAACCCGCCTTGCGGTTATTCTGTAAGCTAACAGTTGTTATCCAGTGGGCTATCACGCTCGTTCCAGTTCTTGCCCCAGCTGCTCCCTTCGTTCCTCATTACACCTTTACCGAAACATGGGCGTTTTGGTCTAATCCGTTGACTTGGGATCTTATTAAGTCAGACCCGTGGCTTTTCTTAAAGCAAACCAAATTTTTCTGGGAGGCCTGCTATCCCTTAATACCTGGTATATGTTACTCGCTACTCTTCTTCTCGTCCACACCATACACGGAGTCGATCACGATAAAGAAGTACCCAGTTGCGTACGCAGCATACCAGAGGAGAGTAGGGATGTTTAGCCCATTAGCCACGTTCGAGAAGGCGTTATGGTTGAAGATCACTGTAGGTGATGAGAAGAAGCAGTTGGAGGATCTTGTTTATGGGTCCGGAAAGGGAAAGGCCAAAGCCGAGTGAAAGTGACATCTCCTTTTGTATGTTCTAGAAGTGTTGTAAGTACTGGCCTTCTGTCGTTGATCGCAATCATGGTACGCTTGATATCTAGGTTTTACAGTAAAATAAACGTAGACATGATCTAGTCTACACCTCGACTACTCCAGACATCTCTAAGGTCCGGCGTTAACTCCCTCGGGCTCCCGATGGTTCATTATTAGCTGCACGAAATCATATCCAACCACTTGATCTGCTGCATATGGCACATACGAGGTCGTACGTGGGTGATACGCCACTCTTGCGGTCATTATCTGTGGATTTGTATCCTTGATTCTTCCGCGTCCAAGAAAACGCGTACCACATACCAGAATGTCGGACGTGAGTCCAGTAACTGGAGATGCAGAACTTCGAAAACGATGATAGCGGTATGAAGTGTTATTGAGCGAGGCCACAATATGATCGTCATGATGCTATAACTCGCGAGCTTCAACTCATGATGTTCTCTGGCACAGGGACCCAATTACTTACATGTAAATCTTCATCGTATTGCCAGTCTTCAGTTCCTTTATCGACCAGGGGCTCGTTTAATTGGATGAGAACAGTTGGATCAAGTATGGCTTCTAAGGGATATGTGAAAATCCTCGCTACCTCTCCCTCTGATGGCCGCAGAGTGTCTAGTATCATCGGATCCTCCAGAAATGCCACGACAGGTGTAACAATGAGCTTGTGTAGCGAAAGAACAGGCTCAAGGGTGCATAATATTCGGATCGAGTTTGTTGTCGGAACAGTCTTCTGATCATAAATATCATTCGGAAATTGTCGACGGTAGTATTCCTCGGGTACTGGCAGTCCAACTTCTTCATTTGCTTCCCTCAATGCAGTGTATATTAGATCTATATCTGCATCGTCCTTTCTACCACCTGGTAAGGCTGTTTGTCCAGGGTGGGTGCGTAGGGATTTCGAACGGGTGGTGAGAAGGACGCGTATGTGGCCTGATTGTGGATGTTGGTATAGAAGGATGAGGACAGCTGCTAGTCTCGGGCTTGTATGCTGGAAATGAGGTAAATATATGCTGGCAAAGGTGAGTTGTGGAACAGACCTTGAGATTGAGAGAGCTGAACCCGTGAGCACTGAGAAGCTCGATCGGGGTCGATTGAGTCATTATTAGGATATTCGAATTCCTTACAGTTGAGTTTCGGGTATAGGATGATTCTACTGTTCCTTCTTCTGCATGTCACAGTGATTCTGAAGGAGGAGAAATTGCCGAGAATCGAGGGAGACGAGGCGAATTATGAGTCTGACAGCCGCCGTCGTCAACATTCACGATGAAATCAGAAAAGGCCGCGGCTTCGTCGTACGTGGGGGAGTTTCGAGTCTTGACGCGACTACCATTTGTCCCGATGCCTCTACTTGGTACAGCACTTCCTGGACAGGTCGAACCACCTTATTTCAAGTCTCTAGATGAACTAGACAAGTGGGCCTCGTCACCACACTCCGACTACGATGCGGTACTTCCATATCACCCACGTTCAGCTTTATCGCGAAACGAGTTACATGGCAAACTCTTGGTGAAATCCTGAATCTTCTATCTTGCTCCTAGAAAATCTGATAATTTAAAAGGTATGTCATGACTATAAGGTCAGTATCTACGCTGCTGGTTGTGTAGTATCACGGTCTGATCGAGGCGATCCCCAGGGAGGCTACACGGAAAGTCCTCATTCCTTCGCGTACACGTTCAATTTTTGGTCTCTCTGCGATACATTCGTATAGCAAGTACAAGTCCCTTTTCACCAGAATAAATGAACTCAAGAGTACTTATCGCAGCTTTTCGCACTATCGTGTCACAATACCCCCACCAGGATGGATTACAGCTGCTCATAGACAGGGAGTTAAGATACTAGGAACCTTGTGCGTTTTCTATATCGTTACGAATATATCTCTCTGACACCAGTTTTCTCAGAATCTTCGAAGGCGATGGTGAACAAGATTGCTTGAGACTTTTGGTTGGAAAACTGCCACAATCTAAAACCGGCCCTGCGATACAGGCTGCAGCACCAACCTCATTACCTTTATCGCCTCATTACGCGCGGTTACTCGCAGATCTCGCAAAACAAAGAGGATTCGACGGATATCTACTCAACTTTGAATGTCCTCTTCGCGGTGGAGTCGAGCAAACTAGAGCGTTGACGGCTTGGATAACCATGCTTCGACATCAGCTGCTTGACAGAGTAGGAAAACATACAGATGTTGTATGGTATGTTCAGGTTTATCCATCCGAGATAACAGCATCTGAGGTCGTTTTAGGTACGATAGCGTCGTGATTACGGGCCAACTCGCCTGGCAGGATCGATTGAACAACTACAACCTACCATTCTTCCTTTCTTCATCCTCAATATTTACGAATTATACCGTGCGTAAATCACCCAACTATCTATTCAGACTGCGTTGATGTCGACATCGCCTTGCAGTGGAAAAATAATTATCCATCTCTTACGGCACAATACTTTCTGGCTCTCGATTCATCTCTTGTGTCTAACGAGTCTAATTCCCTTGTTTCCTGCAAAACCCTGCAAGATATCTATATTGGCGTTGGTATGTCTCAATCCCTATTCGTTTCTTCGGAGCACTTTTGACGGGATCGATTTTGGTAGACGTCTGGGGACGTGGGTCGCATGGAAACGGGGGTTTCGGTGCATACAAAGCACTCTCACACATCGAACCTAACTCACTTGGCCTGAGCGTCGCATTATTCGGACAAGCCTGGACTTGGGAGAGCGAGCAAGACAAGCCTGGTTTTACTTGGGAGTCATGGTGGAACTATGACCGCAAGCTGTGGGCCGGAGTCTCAGTCAATACTGAGACTGTAGAAGTTCCCGACTGTCCGATGAAACCGGAGGAACAACCATGTACTCACAGCGCATTTACTCCCTTAAAAGAATTCTTCAAAGCCTGCCCGCCCCCCAATGTTGACGACATACCGTTTCACACTACTTTCTGCCCTGGTGTGGGTAGAAAATGGTTCATTGAAGGCAAGGAGGTGTTTGTACGCCAAGGTGGCGGTGGGTGGACCGATGTGGATAAACAAACAAGTCTAGGTGATCTAGTATGGCCGAAACCTGGGATCGTTTGGGACGAGCAGGCGGATCCTCCGGAGGGGGTGCCGCTCCCAGGAATTCTCGCGAACATTGACATGAATGATGCATGGAATGGTGGAAGCTCTCTGCGAATTGTGATGAACGACCCTGGTTCGCAGGCGGAAAACGCAGTATTCCGCTGTGTGAGGATTCCCGTTCAGTCGTTGACAGTGACAGCAAATAGGACGTACGTAGCTACTGCCGTTTACAAGGTCGACAAGGAACTTCCCTTCGATGTTGACATCAGTCTCTCAACGAAGGTTCTTTCCTCTAAATCCAAGTTGCGAATTGTTCCTACCTCCGAGAATGACAGTCAGGTTGGCAACGGCTGGATGAAATTGGGGATTCAGTTCACTCTGTTGGATGCGGACGTCTCTGAAGAGACTCTCGTTTCCCTGGGTCTCACTCTTGCTATTGTAACGGAGGACCCTAGTCAGCCTTTTGAATTACCCATTCTCATAGGCCAGCTCAATGTATACCCGTCTTATCCAACGAATATACCGAAGCATATCTCTATGATCCTATGGGTGGATTTTAACCGGCATCTATCATCCACGTCTGAACTCTCTGGGATAATATCCTTTGAGACTGCAGCGTCGCTTCCCCCACCCCCCCAGACTTCCATCGGTTCCCCCGAAGATCCTACACCGACTTGGACTACTCAGCCGACTGCAATAGGCTGGTTCCCCAAGTGGATGTATGCCAATATCTGCGCACAGGAATTTGACCCCCTTGCAGATGTCGTATCACCGAAAGATGCAGTTTGGATCGGAACCACAAGTTATGGGTTGGATGGTAGAAAGAATGTTTTTGACGTTCATCAAGAGAATCTGCCTCCTGCTGTACATGTGCAAGGAAGAAAGGGAAGAGTTAGGTTTTACGTGCAGGGCGTATTGAACACCGGTGAAGTGATGAAATGGGAACAGTGTGCATTTGTGGAAATCGACGTTTGACAAAAGCTGAAAATTTGCGAGGGCGAGTACACAGCTGCCCCAATTCGGGGCCGTATTATCATCTCAGTAGGGTTTCTGCGCATAAAGGCATCACCCCTTATTCATGCATTATAGTAATTCCTGAATATAACGAGACTCACGGGGGAAAACGAGTTCTTGAAAAGGGGATTCCCCCGTTGTCCTACTTACCCTTGACCTACCCCTAAACCTAGGTGAGGCTCTGAACTCAATATTTTCCAAGAAGACAAGATGATGAATCGAGGTTTTCATTGGAGGAACTTGCATTAACTAGACTGGGAGTTCTAGAGGTAACACCCAACTGTTTCGTGAACTACTTGGGCAGAACCTCGTATTTCAATTTGTCCGTATTTGGCACGCACCATCTTTTCAATTCCGTATACTGAGCCATTTCAAAAACTATCTTGAAGGTCCACCTGTCGCCATCTTGAGGTTTCAAAGTCATTTACGATCACTTGTAGCCCCTACAAGCTTTTCCCTCTGATACGGCAATGTATTTAATCACGACAAAGTACCAACTTCTTTCACCCGTAAACCAGCCAGATATCATCCTCACCTCTTTTACAACCCCATTCTTTTCATTGGAGGACGAAACGTCCTCAATCGCCTTCGATTCCAAACTTTTACCCACAACGGACAGCTCTCCAGAGTTCATTCACAAAGGAAATTACCCTCAGACTGTCGGATCCGTCTCAGCTCATTATGACGACCAACTATGACCGTCGCACGAGCTCGATCCCCTCTCCGATCATCAGGACTCTCATCACCAGCACCAAGTCAAACGAGTCAATCGCATCTTCTGCCTCATTCACGATGCCTTCGGGGGCAGTAATTCCTCGGGATCCACCTCGACAAGTCTACAAGCAACAGAAAACCTCATTCAGCGACCGTCGTGGTTATGACCTTTCCATTGACCTTGTGGGCTTGAAAAAAAAGATGTCGTTTGGAGATCATCTCGGACGCCCCATCTGAATTTGGGGATCGGCGAACGGTCTCCCTGACACGCGACATAGTTCTGCATGAATAAAGCGCGATAGGCCGGGGACTGTGGAAGGCGATCCAACGCAGGGCCTGCATTTCGTTCTTTTATCCCAGAGTCAATCTTCGGCGACTGGCTTGCTCGACTCTACTTCTAAATCTGTCTGCCCAAGCTCGGCGTTGCGGCGCACCGCATCTAGTTTTGGGAAGCACCGATTCTTTGCACACTGCTACTATTTCACTTTACAGTCATACCAGCCACTCGCACAACGCATACTTGTACATTAATTAAGGTCTCTTTCGAGCTCCCCTTCGATATACGCCCGCAAAAAACATGGCAGACATATCTTTCCCTCGTGGGAGACGCTTTGTCCAAGGGACATGTTTGAACATGATGTCCGTGCGTAAATGAATGATCTACTTAGTATTTTGCGTGGCCGGTACAAGATGACTGGCTGGCACTGGTCCGTAGTTGTATGTCGATACCCAAATTGAGGTAACACCAGAGATTTGCATGCTGGTCGCTGTCCCTTACCATAACGACAACACATAATGATACATTTGACAAAACTACAAGTTAACAGATACAGCTCTCAGCAAAAGATTACTAAAATCGACGAGTAGGAGGAACTTTGTTGGGGCACAGCACTAAAACGACGAAAAACGACAGGCCGCTGGAAAAGGTTCAAAATGAACAGATTAGATTTCCACCCTTGTCAGTGCACCTCACCATCCATGAACCACTCTTATCAATCCCAGACGCTGCCCTCAATTTCCTCTACGGTAGATACTCCCGGAGACAAAGGTGTGTCGTTACGGGCGGTCGACGTGTTTCGATTATCAGAATGAGATCTTGAACGTGAATTGCTCTGGCGCCAATTCCGGTGACCTGGACAAAACAATAGTTATAAGAATCACGGACAGTAAAGGGGGAGCAATCAATTGTCACTCACTGCTAGACCGGTTCTTGGAATTGGAGCCTTTGCTCTTCTTGTCATTTCCCTGGGCCTTCTGCTGTTCCTTCTCCTTCCTGATCTTCTTTTTCTCATAATCCGATCTTTCTTTACAAATACCCTTCTTGCAGAGTTTTGGGTTTGGACCATGGATAGGACAGACAAACTCCTCTGCTGCCTCATCGTCGTCGTCGTAACCTGCCCACAGATTCTCGACAGTTCCATCAGCTGGTTTGGGGTAGGTAGGAGCACTAGGAGCAGCTATTCCGACCGCTGTCGCTGGCAAAAGAAACTCATCTTCCGAGTCATCTCCCATCAGTTCATCCAGAGAATTGTGTCCGAAAGCTGCGTTGGCACCTGATAGGTTAATAACCACATTATCCCGACGTGCTATCTCTAATTCTTCCTCCTGGCTTGCGACATCGTCAGCCCAACTAAACTTGGAGGAAGAAGAGCTTCCTGAAGAGCCAGAGGGGTCCAAAGGAGGGAGAGAGGAGGGAGAAACAGAGGCAATGTTGATAGATGGCTCCAGTTTGTTGGAGGGCTTCGTGGTGATCTTGATGTTAGAGACCTCCGTTGTAGTCGCAGCTGCTGATTTCACTTTAGAATTTGGAGCTCCCCATGCGACTTTGGGGGAAGAAGATCCCCACGCCGCTTTCTTATCAGCAGCGGCACTGGATGTTGTCGGAGCAGACATTGGTGGGAACGGGGCTTCACCTTTACCCCAAGCACCGGCATCTAAGAAAGGATAAGCAAAACATTAGAGGGCCATACAAGATTGAACTTCATGCAAAACTAACTACCTCGATTGAGAGGGTTAGGAATGCCTGAAGTAGTATTTGCGGGACTAGCTGAATTAGTTGACACGCTTTTGACTACTTGGGTAGGCGTGCCATTCCCTGAAAATCGCTCGTTACTTCAATTGTCAATGCCCAAGAGAACCGGACTGACAAGCGCGACCAGAATTAGCTGGAGCAGGGTTCGCAGTGGAAGTACTTCTTGTAGTTACAGCCGGAGGAGCGCTTCCTCGTCCACGAGCCGCCCACGTCCCACGAAGAGCGGCGGTATGACTATTTGGGTTCGGAGTAGCTCTCTCTTGATGCCAAACAGATGAACCAACGACTTCAAAAGAGGGATTCAGCCGTACATACAAGGCAAAAGCAAACCTACAAACCTGGAGGCGCTGGAACTACGGGTGGCGGCTTGGCTGCGGTCGGAAGTGGACGGCACATTGGTTTGTCGGTTCTATCTTCCGGTGGCAGAGGGCACCAATGTGTTTGCGGATAAGGATGACGGAAATCGTTCCTAGAAGAAAGCCATGCTTATTGAGAAGACTTATCGGTTCCAGAGGCATCCATGAGCTTTTACCCAGATTGAAACTTGTAATCTTTAAACCATTTGTCTCGGACTTGTAGTCGTTTCCAGCCTTAGGAAATCGGGGAGTCGTTGAGCTCAAATGAAGATCAAAAGACGCGTTTGAAGAAAGGAAGTGGTTTACCATCCTTCTGAGCATCTCGGTTGGAAGAATAGGTTGAATGAAAGATCCGGCTGTGGCGTTCTTTCTGTTCATGCGTAGGCTTCGTCAGGATCTCTTTCCAGCGATGTTCTCCCAATAAGAGGTGGGTGTCTTGGAAGGTACGGTCGACTTCAATCAAGACCATACCTCTCGCCTGATGAATTGCTCATAAGTAGGAATTTTCCCAATAATAAGATGAATACGCACGCTGGGTTTATACATTAGAGCGAGGACATACTGAGGGCCGATAACCCCCGCGATCCATCTTGCGCAACTAATTTGATCGACTGCAAGTTCCCAGTTCGCATTGAGGGGATAAGGATGACAAACAGTGAAGTAACGAGGCTCATCGGGACCGGGAGGAGGGGTTGAGGGTTTCTTGGGCATTAACAAAAGTGGGCTGGATGAGGGCGTAGGTAAAGGTGAAAGAGAAAGAAGTATGATTAGGTTCGCATCGACTTCCTTTGTCCACGGAGATTCCCACGTTGTGCTTAAAATCAACATGTTACATTCACTGCCCTAATCTACGACACAGCAGCAAACTACCGTAATATCCTCCAGATCTTATCCTCCAGAGAGCGGAGTGTCTCCGGGAGAGTATTTAAACTGCTCATGAAGTATGCCACATTCCCCAACGTTCTGAAATGCACACCGAAAGGTGCACCTCCTGGAGCTGCGGAAAGCGTGTTTTCTGACAAAACGTCAGGAAGATTAAGGTTTCGGAACATCGATTCGGCACTGTGTGAAGTGTAACCTTGATATGGTGGACGTGAGTACATGTTCAATTATGAAAAGAACCGGAGAAGCCAACCTGCATCATTTCCATCTGCCAATTTGATAGCGAGTATAGTTCCCAGCGTCATGACCTCCTTAACCTTTTCATTTTTGGACACAGCATCCACAAAGCCAGGGTCCCACAAGCTGAAAATTCGACTTCCGGCCTTTTCAGGTTGCACACTTTCCCCTTCATCCGAATGCCCCCATTTTCGTTTTGCTTCCTTCCAGTCATTTCCTCCTACCACCTTCTTAAGCATACGTAACGCCTCATTGGCCACCTCACATCCAACCGCATGTGCCGTGTACGAGTGCCCGTGTAATAACGCTTCCGCCTTCTTCTCACTCAAGAATGCGTTAAATACCGATTCTCTAGCAAGTGTCACCGCAAGAGGTACGAGACCACCGGTGAGGATTTTGGCATTGACAGAGATATCCGGGTGTACACCAAGAATCGAGGTTGTAGTTTCAACACCGATCCGGTAAAGGCCGACGAAAACTTCGTCAAAGATGACAGGGAGATTGTAAGGCTGGGATCTAGCAATGTCTACGAGTACGCGTTGGAAGAGAGGATCGACGAAGATCATCCCGCCAGCACCCAGAACGAGAGGCTCGAGAACAAGGGCAGCTGTTTTTGACTTGGGAAGGTGTTTTAGAACTCGGCGAATGAAATCCCTGTAAAGGTCGGCTTGTGGGGATGCTAGACGTGACTCCACGTCGTAGATCCACGACAGAGATTCGGCTCGTACGATCTCTTCGCCAGAGTCCGAAGAGGATACACCAGAGGGAATCGTAATGACAGCCTTACCATTCTGAATAGAGACAGACGGAGGATCAAGCCAATAGCCCTTTGCATTATGCCACTCGCAAGTATATACCCCAACATCCTCGCACGCATCCATGGCACCGATTGTATCACCATGGTAGCTGCCCTTCAAACCCAGTACACCAAGGGATTTCCTCTCCTCCTCGTTCAAATAGGTACGACTGGAATAAGCACGTAACGCCATTTTCAAGGCTACTTCCATTCCTGTCGCGCCATCATCAGAGAAAAACGCTCGAGAGGCCCAACCCTTTCCAGGACCTTCTTTTACGAGGTATTCCGCGAGGCGTAATGCAGGAAGGTGAGTGGCGCGAGGAAACATGACATGTCCATAACGCCCAGCCGCTCGTGCCGCAGCGAGGGTGAGGGAAGGATGGAAGTGTCCAAACGTTTGTGTCCACCAAGATGCGGAGCCGTCAAACTGGGGATGAAGGAGGGATAGTCGGTCACTGTTGGATGATCGGATACTAAAATAGTCGGAGTAGGCACTGTCAATAACCATGACATCTTTCTCTGCGTTGTAGAGACCATGTTGAACGAACGGCCACCAGACGGAGTCGAGGGTGCGGCGCGGCATAGAATCCAATTCTTCTATGCGTCGACGATGACGCGAGTCCAAATGAGCTAGTATTTGACCTAGACCGTCATTGTCTCTGGCAGAGCCGTGCACCAAGTTGTTGTAATACCGATCGGTGACTTCGAAGTTTTTGATTGGGTTATCGGATTTGTCTGGTGGACCATCGACTGTAGACACGAACACATCTCTGTCAGCAAAATACTCTTTCAGGTATTCCCAATTACGATAGTATTCATCTCTGAATAACAATACGCCGTCGATAATGTACCCCCGTAGCAGAAGTGATTCGTATGCGCTGATTGTAGAAGATATGCCGCCCAGTTTCGAGTCACCGACTAAGATTGTTGGAAGGAAGAGAGGACGATAAGCATCGACTTGTGTCGTTCCGGACAATGTGGGGCTATGAATACCTGAACGCTGGAATATTAACCAAATCCATCCTGTTATTCCAATTCCACTCACTACTTCTCACCTCCTGCAGTTTCAACGTACATGTGTGAAAGTTGTGAGCTCTCGGAAGCGCACTGGCGGATATATTCCGCGACAGAGTTGACAAATGTCTGGTCAGAGGGAACCTGATAAACGTGTCAATGTCAATATTCGTCGACGACGCATAGAGCACACAAAAAGCAAACATTCTTGTCTTCCGCCATCTTTGCTGCTAGATGCGGACTGACTGGGTCATGATATCGATATAAGCACTTCGTTGTGACACTGCTTCCGGGATATCCCTTCGTAAACCGTTCGATATGCCTGTAGTTGGGTAAATTTGGGGAATAACGAACTCGGAAGACTCGGAAGAAACGGACTTGTGATCTGAATCGTGCAGCGGGCCTGTACTGATGGGTTTCAAGTAGAAGACAGGTTTTTCCTGACAGACGGAAGCCTTTGCCAATGCAGTGGTCAACAGAGTCTTCCCAACATCTGTGTTTGCGCCAAATATCTGGTGGACTCGAAGATGCTTGAAGAGAAGAGACATTCAAGCCGCAACGAGTCCCAGGTAACTGACAGTGTAATTACGAGGCGCCGTCGTGAAATCGAGGAAATAAATTTACGTAAGCAACGCGGTCCACGCGCTTTGAATTGTGTTTGGTTGTTTGTTTGGTTTTCAATCGTTCTGTTGTTCTCATATTTGATGGGAGAGGCATCCCAGGGCCTCTTTTCAGGCGTTTTCAGCCTAATTTCACGCGAAGTTGGGTCCTTTGTCACAAATGCCACTGGCGGAGTAATTTCCGTGGTATGTTCTAATCTTGTTTCTCAAAAAAATTCTCCTGATCTCTTCACCGTTCTAGAACACCATTCCAACTCACCAACACCAACGGCAGAAACAGAAGAAACGCGTCAAGAAAGAAGGGAAGCATAAACATGCTGAGCCCTTGACCTCGTCATCGAGGGCGACGATGCCCGGATCTCTATTTCCACGATCACCATCCATGGCCCCGACAGTAAATGGCGACTCCCATGACGCCGACGAAGACCGCCCAGGGCCTTCAAAACGTGCGAGACCTCTCTACGAAGGTCCTTCAGCAACGAGATATGGTTCTCCATCATCAACGTGCTTTTACGATGCTCCCTCCTCGTTGCCAGCTTCCAGTCCCAGAAGAAAGGGGAAGCAGAGGGCGGTGGGAGATTTGGAGGAACAGTTTAGCGATGTCGATGAGGATGCTCTAGCAATGCCCCCTCCCCCAGTACCATCCTCTAGGAAAGGAAAGGAGAGGGCAAGAAACGAGGCCGCTATAAATGATTGGATGCGTGGAAAAGAACGAGAACTGAGAGAAGAGCAAGATAGGTGGGAGAGAGACCGAGATAAAGCTACCGATGAGGAAAGAGAGCGGGATAAGAATCGTATAAGGATGCTCGAAGAGGAGGTCAGAAAACTACGAGAAGAGGTGAGTCTGTCAAGCTTGATTCATTATTCATGTCACTGATACTTTTTAGTTATCGAAACGAGCGACTTCGTTCAATATGACTGTGAGCAGCTCAAATCCTTTGCAACATCCGCCTCCACCGCCCCCACCGCCCCCGCCCCCGCCGCCTGCAGGCCTTCTCATATGCACTCCCACCATACCTGTCGCCACTCCAGAAGCACTCTTTGCGAGTGCTCGTGCCTCTCTCAAACACGCAGGTACCCCTAAAGAGGCTCCCATCAACCCCGCTTATTCCTTGGGCGTGTCTGGAGGTAGAAGAACAGGAAAGCCGACTGTTGGGTTACAACCAGACAAAATAGCCGACTTTCTGAAGGAAATGAAGACAGTCAGACTACGGAAAGTCGGCATCCCTGGTATGGAAGATCATTCAATGTCTTCCTCAAGAAGTAGGGGCACGGAGCAGAGTAAATTCTCCTTTTCATTTTCCTCCTCGTCAGGACGTCGGAAATCCGCCTCCGATCCCGACATCGACACCGGCAACTCAAGTTGGAAGAGTGATATGAACCATATTTTACACGGCTCGATTCAGCCAACGGGAAAGGCTACAGAGCTGACTCTAGAGGGTTCCATGGGCAAGAAGAGAAAACGTGACCAAGATTCAGAACACGCACGTCGGTCAATCAATAACCAACCAGAACCCTCTTCTCGGTCTCGCTATTCGAGTTTTACTTCGACAGCGTCAGTCTCAACCACTTCATCGTCCTCTGGGGCCCCTTCTCTCGCTTTGAAGACCCCACAAGCTTTGCAATCAACTCCCAATGCTACTGTGAATGAAACGACATTACCGACTCGTTCTCTTCCTTCTTATCTTCGTCGTCAAAACCCTTCCGCTTCAACATCCCCATCGCCGCCATTACCACCGCGATCGAAATCTCCCTCCGCTTTTATCAGACGAGCGTCATCGTCATCTATCCACTCTGAGCACGAACCACAGCCTTCCACGTACCAAATCTACACTCTTCCAGCTGGGACGAGCGGTCCAAGTCGTGCATGGGCACCATCTGCGATCCTCTCTGCGTCACATTTACCACCCCCGCCACCTAATGAGACACCTTCCCTCTGCTCAGACTTGCCAGAAGGTAGTACAAGCATTGATGACGATGAATTCGAGGATGTTCAGGAAGAGGGTTACAATCACGGCGCTTCTGTACCTCATGTTGTAGTTTCGGTTTCCCCCGAAACATCGGTCGGTGCTGGTCTTGGCCGACGACGGCGAGGTGTAGATGATATCGACGTTGGTATGAAAAAGGCGGGAAATGAGAATGTAGGATACGGAAGTCTTAGAAACGAGAAACGACCTCGAATTTCTCCCCACCGCCCTTTCGCATTGGGCGAGTCATCAACGTCGCCCTCTTTCCCCGACCATATGCCATATTTGCTATCTCCATCTCACGCACCCCGTAGATTTTCGACTCCTGTCGCAGTCGAGTCCCGCCCCCAAGCGAGCCAATCTAATCCTTCGTCAGCGACGGCTTCGGCTGCTTTCTCCAGGCGACCACCTGTTTCTCCGATGCCTGCGACGTCATCCTCACAACGACCCAGACCGCCTGCGAGCGGACGAGGGAGACCCCGAGTCAGAGGGGATTATCAGAAAGATTCTGTTATCACTGTTCCTCTACACGATGAACACGAATCTCGCTCGCAGGTTCATCCTGCACGATCGAAGTCGAAGTCGCGCTCCAGACCTCCAACCCCTCATGTTAAACGAACGGCGCCAACATACGACGACAATGAGGAAGAAGGAGGGCGAGAGAAGAGTCGTAGTCGTGACGTAGATGCCGACGATGTCAAGCAGGAAGATGATACGTCTGAAGATCCGCTTTCGCTAGCTGGTGATACTTCAGCGGACTCTCGATCGGAGCCTCATGTGCGGTCTCCACCGGTATCGCGTGACTCTATACGGTCCTTACCTTCGAGAATACCCGTCGCCAAGAGGAACGACAAAGGAGGATCGGGAAATAAACTTTCTGCATCTACGTCTACGAGCACAGCCCAACTTTCTAAGACTCTGTCACTATCTGAAGGGAAACGACCTTCTTCATCCAGTTCCTCTGCCAATGATGGCTCTAGTAGATCTAGAAGACGCACTCTGGATGAAGAGTTGAGGGATGTCGTCGATGCAAGACGATCGGACGAGGTGGATTACTATTATGAAGATAGCGGCCCTCAGCCTCCCACAGCCAGAGAGGTTCAACAGAGCACCTTGACTGCTGTCGGGTCAAGCAAGAGGAGAGGATTTCTAGCTCATGGCGGTGCCGGCGGAGTTCCCGTTTACATGGGTGAAGGGTATGTTGAAGATGGTGCGGAAGGAGGGGAGGAGGACGAAGAGGATCAAGAGGAAGATGATCTAGAATACCTCCCACCTTCGAACTCCAAGAAGAAAGCAAGTAGGAATGGGAGGTCAATTCGCCGCTGAGTCGTTCATCTTCGTGCCTTGTTGCTGTCGTTGTTTCTTGACTTTATTAATATCTATTTCTCTCGATCTATTGTCTCCATGTTGTCACTGTGATGTTCTCGCTTTGGGTATCTAAATTATTTCTTCCAATGTACTTCGTATTTGATTTCATTACCATCCAGCCAAGAGGCAGGATCTCGGGGTAAAGCACTGGCGAGGATAGGAAGAGGAGGAGCCGCCCAATGTTTTGACTTCCATAATTGGAGCTTAAGGAGCGAGATCATGTGTCTCCTTGTCGCGCGACTTCATCGGAGACCATCGGGCTGTCACATCTCCAGTCTCACGCCTCCAAGAACTTGAACAAGAATGGGCACCTTGCTATGACAGGTTTTTAGGTTTTCATCCCTTCAAAGTTTGCAGGGAGTAACTCAATTTTCGGTCACCAGGACAGGTAACCAAACAAGGGCACAGTCAGAATCATTTTGGCTGACTCGGAACTTCCACAATACACGTATAAAGACTCAAGTATTTCTGTCCCGAGTCGACACCCTACAGCTGCAGCTCCTTATCAATGACTATATCTACGACTATGCAATTCTGGCCTTTCCTACTAGCCTCAACTCTGGCCTTTGCCTTCATTCACTTCTGTAGTAGCAAACGATATAAGGCTTTTTACCCTCCTGGGCCCAAGCCCCGGCCTTTAGTTGGCAACCTATTCGACATCCCCGTGAAGAAGCCATGGAAAGTATATCGCCATTGGGTGAAACTTTACGGTATGTTTTTGTCTCTGCAAACCAAAAATGACCCGACATCTCTATGTGTAGGTGATCTAATGCATCTTGAGACCTTGGGGCAGCATATTGTGGTCGTCAATTCCCGGAAACTTGCTGATAGGATGTTCGAAAAACGTTCTCGAATCTATTCAGATCGTCCCCTTGTGCCTATGATAGAATTGTGCGTTGGATGCCTAAGCGTGCTAGTAACATTACATTTACCTTATTTTGAAACTTTTCAACAGAATGGGTTGGACAAGTGTATCCACAGGTACGGTCTTTGCGTGTATCTGAGCCACAGTTCAACGGCGTTTGTTCCTAGCTTTCATGTTGTATAGTCAGGAATGGCGGGTGCACAGAAGAGTATATCAACAAGTATTTCGACCGACTGTAATTCCAGATTACCACACCATTATTTCCTCGAAAGTCGATCAACTATTGTCGAATTTACGTGAAAGTCCGGACTCGTTCGCGACTCACACGAGGAAGTGAGTTACTCCTTTCACTCTTTTGTTCAAATCGGCACGAATAATTGGTGATCTAGCTTTGCCGCAGCTGCTATACTCGGAACGGTATACGGCTACGATGTTCCACCGACCGGTAACGATGATCTTGTCAACCTTGTAGAAAAAGTGGTTGCGTCAGCCTCAGCTGTTGGCCAACCTTCCGGGGCCGTGGTGAACGTGCTGCCATTTCTCCGCCATCTTCCGCTTGAATTTCCAATATTTTCCTTTCAACGCATCGCACAAGAAGCACGAAAAGATGTAGATGAAATGCGGAGAATTCCATATGAATTCGTTAAGAACAATATGGTATGTGATCCCACTCTCGTCAACTACTAATTGAGATTTTTTATACGATAGTTTGAATAGGCAACTGGAAGTGGGAAGTTCTCCTTACTTGCCAAGTTACTAGACAATCACGCTGCCAACGGCGGGGGCGAACACCACGAAGACCTGATAAGAGATGCCCTCACGACGGCTTACATCGGTAGGCCAGTCTTTTTAATGTAGTGACGTTCGATTTAAACCCCCCTAGCTGGAGCGGAAACTGTATGTTTCAACTAATCAATTTCTCAAGCAACTCCTTGGTGATATATTCGCTTGCGGCTAGACTGTCTCTGTGCTGGAGAATTTTTTTCTAGCTATGGCTATTCACCCAGAGATCCAAAGGCGAGCCCAACGCGATATCGATGCTGTCTTAGGGAAAGGACAGGTCGTAACTTATGCGGATCGCGCCGATCTCCCCTATGTCGAGGCCATATTGCGCGAGACTCTGCGTTGGGCACCAGTTGTTCCCCTCGGTATCTTCCATGCAGCGTTTATCGACGACATTTTTGACGATTATTTTATTCCAAAGGGCAAGTCGCCTTTTCGTTTGTTAATCTACTTATTCATTAGGATGCATAGGTACCATCGTCATTAGTAATATCTGGTAAACTATCTCAAGCTCCACGCCGATATCGAATGACCACAATTTATATCTTCCTTCAGGGCCATGACTCGGGACGAGAACGACTACCCAGAACCAGAGTCTTTCATCCCGGAGAGATTTCTTACCAAGAACGGAACCTGCAATGACAACCTAATGCAACTACCATTCGGATTTGGAAGAAGGTAAATAAAATGCACTCACTTTCCTGGTATTGGTATGTTATCTTCCTTCTTAGAAAATGTGCTGGACGACATTTTGCTCTCTCGACCCTTTGGATGGCAATGACGTCGATTTTGTCGCAATTTGATGTAGGACAGCCCGAGAATGAGGAGGGTAGGCCAATCAAAGGTTTGGCTGATGTGAATTACTCTGACGGTCTGTCGAGGTGTGTGGTAGCATTGTGTTCATGATTTGGTGATACTAATTAGTAATATTCAATCCCTAAGCCGCCCCGGTTCTTTTCGATGCGCAATAAAACCACGGACGGAGTGAGTTACTAAGGATGTATAGTATGTACCAAGCTTGAGGGTTTTTCATACCATTGTCTACATTTAACTTAACTCGATGTTACTGTAAGTAGTACTCTGCACCCGCCTGATGCTTTGACTTCCGATTCATTTATCCGACTCCCGAGTGTGTCGGTCCCCACGCTTTACACTCAATCATGATCAAACCTCGACGTGCTGCTTCGTTTTTTTGTCTCCTTTTTTTTGCGGGCTATTTGAACTCAGGTGCCAGTCAAAAGCTCATCTTGCCCAAGTGGAACCCAGAGCACAACCAGCGTTGGGGCCGACCTTGCAAAGGGACGAAGAAACCAACCGGAGGAATACATTGGGTGCTTACGCGTACGTCTCACTCTACCCTCATGTGCTGGGTTCACGGTAGTACAGCTTCAAGTCACTATCTCGCCAACAGGACCCATCCACTACATCGCCCGTTACCTACTAATCACCTCTCTCTCCGCTCTAGTTCGGCTCGTGAGAGAACGTCTCTCTCCATGATGTTTTTTTTTCATGTGTCTTGCCCTAGACCTAACGGCAGTGCCCGTGTCCCATTTTTTCGTTCATAACCCAGGAGAAGGGATGCGCCGATTTCACATTTGACTCCAAGGGGGATCACAGTATTAATATCTGCCAGTGCGAGTCCAGCCTGGACTCGCTCCTCGATCAAGGGTGGGGTCGTTGTCACTGCCATCATTCCATTCCGGGGTGTATACCAACCGCCTCATTCTAGTTGGTCTAGGAAAGCCTATGCTGAACACCCTCAATTAGAATGGAATGAAGATTGGCAGATGGTCTACTTTAGCAGGTTTTGGATGACTTGGCGGGGGAAGAAGTCGATTTTCAGTCACTAGGACAGGATTGGAACAACTGACATGGATTTGATTTGTACCTTGAAGCTTTGAAGATCCGAGCACTCCGCACTACACATATATGAAGTCGGTAATTGAGCCTTCTCTGTCGCGAGTCAACGCCCTGCAACTCCTTTCACCAAGTGACTATGTCTATAGCCATCCCATTCTGGCCTCTCGTAGCCGGGACTTTGGCCGTTGCCTTCATCCTCTTCTCTGATAGCAGGAAACGAAATAAGACCCTTTATCCGCCTGGACCCAAGCCCCGGCTTTTCGTTGGCAACCTATTCGATATTCCCAAAAAGAAACCATGGAAAGTCTATCGCGATTGGGGAAAACTCTACGGTACGTCCTTATCCGTCACAAAAAAAAAGACACCATCATATATATATGAGGTATTGTGTGTAGGCGATCTGGTACACCTTGGGGTCATTGGGCAACATGTGCTTCTTATCAACTCCCAGAAACTTGCCGACGAGATATTCGAGAAACGCTCTCGAGTCTATTCTGATCGCCCTTTTATACCGATGCTTGACTTGTGCGTTTATGGCCTATTAATCTCGATGATGTACCTTGTAATTGAATTTTGAAAAGGATGGGTGTGACAACTCTGCTCTCAGGTATGGGTATCCAAGCTTTACATGTATCTGACTCATCTCCCGGCATCGTTCTTTTTTTACTCAGCTTTCTTGCAGTATGGTCAAGAATGGCGAATGCACAGAAGGGTCTATCAACAAGCATTTCGGCCCACTGTGATTCCAGATTACCAGGCTATCATTTCCTCAAAAGTCAATCAATTTTTGTCGAACTTACGTGGAAGTCCGGACTTGTTTGCGACTCACACAAGGACGTGAGTCTTTTCTATTTTCTCTCTTTTCATTTTGGCGTGAGTGATAAGTGACGGTAAACTAGCTATGCCGGAGCTGTTATACTTGCAACGGTGTATGGCTACGATGTCTCACCCTCTGGTAACGATGCCCTTGTGGATGTTGTAGAAAAGGCGGCGCGACAGGGCTCAACTGCTCTGCACCCTTCGGCGGTGGTGGTGAACTTTTTGCCAATTCTCCGCCATCTTCCTCTCGAGTTTCCCATATTCTACTTCCAACGACTCGCACGGGAAACACGAAGAAGAGTGGATGAAATGAGGACAGTACCGTACGAATTTGTCAAGAACAGCATGGTATGTATCTATCTCTCTTGTCGGACAGTGCAGCAGTTTCCCATAATTTTGTTTGGGATAGGCAATGGGAGAAGGGAAGTCTTCTTTACTTGCCAATTTCCTAGAAAATCATATAGTCAACGGTGGAGACGAACACCAGGTGGATGTGATTAGAGATGCCCTTATGACAGCTTACGCCGGTAGGCCGGTCGCTCAAATTCTCTTCCTTCTTATGATGACACCCAATCAAACCCCTTAGCTGGCGCAGAGACTGTACGTTCAGAAAGCCCGACTCCTAAAACGATTCTTTCATGCCTTGTTTCTTTGCGTTTAGACCGCCTCTACGCTGGAGAATTTCTTCCTAGCCATGGCTCTTCACCCTGAAATCCAAAAGCGAGCCCAGCGTGACCTCGATATAGTCTCAAGAAAAGGACAGCTTCTGAACTACACAGATCGTTCTGATTTGCCCTATATCGATGCCATCTTACGCGAAACTCTACGCTGGGCGCCGATTTTTCCTCTAGGCATGGCTCATGCCCCATCTATGGACGATACTATTGACGGCTATCTTATTCCCAAAGGCAAGCAATCCATCTGTTTTTGATCTGCCTTATTTATGTACCGGGTGCATAGGTAGTATCGTCTTTGGTAATATCTGGTAGATCATCCATACAGACTCTATTTTGCACGCGGGCATCGTTGATCATGACCAAAATCTTTTCATTTCTCCAGGGCCATGACTCGGGACGAATCTGTCTACCCAGATCCAGAGTCTTTTATACCGGAGAGATTCCTGACAGAGGACGGAACCTGCAATGAAGACAAAATGGTGCTACCGTTCGGATTCGGGAGGAGGTGAATTTATTCTCAACCTCGGAAATAATATCTCATAAGTTACCCTTATAGAATTTGCGCTGGACGCCACTTCGCTCTTTCGACAATTTGGACGGCAATGACTTCGATTTTGTTGCATTTTGATATAGAAGAACCGGAGGATGAGGAGGGAAAGCCAATCAAAAGTTTGGCTGATTTGGATTATGCCGATGGTATCATTAGGTCTGTGTCTTGACGTTGTGTGGTACATCATCTGACGATGCTGAATGGGATTTACTCCTGTAGCCATCCCAATCCATTTCGATGCATAATCAAACCACGGACGGAGTGAGTTATCCCCGCCTGAGCAAACTCAAGGATTAGCGCTGTTAGCGAATTGATTATGGTTCAATATCTATCCACACCTTGTTTTTTCTAAGTAATTGATACACTTATGACAACGATGATTCCGTCTCCCTGAGTGATTTCTGTGGTTCCCGTTTCTCTTCGTCATATTTACCTCAAGGAGCTGTGAGCCGTCATACTTTTAGGGGGCATCTTTGTGGTTGGAATGGAAATGGAGCTGGGCGTCCCTGTTGAGGGGAAAGTACACAAGGCAAATTCTTTTTCTTCCTTCACGAGGTCCCAGTTTTCTCGCGAAGGCGTCGACGTTTTCGGCCCAGTCGCTAGTCGATGGTAGGGTTGGTCCTCTGCTGAAATCCAACTTGGATTGAGTGAAAGTTGACAATGGCAGCGGTAATTGAAGCACTTGAGCGCTGAGCAGCCTTGAGAAGGCATGGGAACTCGTGGGGTCGGTAATATTCGGATTTGGCAATCGGCCGATGTACTTCAACTGAAAACGAGTCAACGAATAAGCGAAATTGAAAAAAATTTCATCCGCCAGCTCGCTCTGTACCAACGATGTCCTTCGTCTCTCGTTCTGCTCTTCGTGCTGCTTCAAGACGTGTACCTCGTACCGTCTCTACTTCCAGCACAAGAGTTGCCTCTTACTCTCTTTTGGCCCATGGACCCTCAAAAGCTGGTGCGTCCAGGTCTTTCCCCAACCAGGTACCCCATTTTTTTCCCTTTTGGTTCGTTGTAACGACTCATCATTCCCTTCTTCTTGCTAGACTCGTGGTGTGAAGACCCTTGACTTTGCTGGCACCAAAGAGACTGTATACGAGCGTAGTGATTGGCCCTTGGCTAAACTCCAAGAGTACTTCAAGAACGACACGCTCGCTCTCATCGGTTATGGCTCTCAAGGCCACGGCCAGGGTTTGAACGCTCGTGACAACGGTCTTAATGTCATTGTTGGTGTCCGCAAGGACGGTGAGAGCTGGAAACAAGCTCAGGAAGACGGATGGGTACATATCTTCAACGCGAATCGAGTATTTCAGTACTACAGCATTTTTTTCTGCGCAGGTTCCAGGAGAAACCCTTTTCCCAATCGAAGAGGCCATTAAACGCGGTTCCATCATTATGAACCTTCTCTCCGACGCCGCCCAATCACAAACTTGGCCCACCGTCGCTCCCCTAATCACCAAAGGCAAAACTCTCTACTTCTCGCATGGTTTCTCCGTCGTCTACAAGGAGGATACCAAGGTCGTACCACCTTCTGACGTCGACGTAATTCTCGTTGCACCCAAGGGTTCTGGTCGCACCGTTCGAACTCTGTTCAAGGAAGGTCGCGGTATCAATTCTAGTGTTGCTGTTTGGCAGGATGTTACGGGTAAGGCTAAGGAGAAGGCCATCGCCCTTGGTGTTGGTATCGGTTCCGGATATATGTACGATACCACTTTCGAGAAGGAGGTGTACTCGGACTTGTACGGTGAACGTGGTGTCGTAAGTCCGGCCCATCATCGTTCGCAATTCACGACTATTAACGCATGTCTTTTTACGTAGTTGATGGGAGCCATCCGTAAGATCCATTTTTCTTTGCCTAGTGGCTGCGCTCTCAAACGGCCTCTTTTTTCCTCTCTCTCATACAGAGGGCCTGTTCCTGGCTCAATACCAAGTCCTCCGCAAAAATGGACACACTCCATCAGAGGCCTTCAACGAAACGGTCGAGGAAGCAACGCAATCATTATATCCCCTGATTGGCCAAAAGGGGTAAGCCTAACTGCTTCTTAGCTTCTACTGCATCACATTTCCACTCATTTTCACCAAATCTCACCATGTAGAATGGACTACATGTACAATGCCTGCTCTACTACCGCTCGCCGAGGAGCTCTCGACTGGGCCCCAATTTTCGAAAAAGCAAACGTTCCTATCTTTGAAAAACTCTACGAGTCTGTCAAGAACGGCACAGAAACGAGAAAGTCACTCGAGTTCAACGGACGTTCGACATACAGACAAGATCTTGCGAAGGAACTTGAAGTAATTAATAACCAGGAGATATGGCGGGCCGGTTAGTTATCAGTTACTCTCTGAGCGTGCCTGCCTCGTAGATTTGAGATTCTCGCTAAATTCCGCTGTTTCTAGGAAAAACTGTCCGCTCGTTGCGCCCTGACTACAAACCTGAGTCAGACTAGAAGTTAGTTGCAGCATCTTTGGCCCATCTGGGGTAAAAAAGGCTGCTTTGTTGAGCTGAGGGCCTGTCGGCGGTAGAGATCTTTAGGAGTAGTTCAATACGCTTCGTGTTTCCGGTATTTTTTGCAGTATCTCCGAATCCCAAAAATTGTCCTGTTGTATGCCAACACTTTCTTTTGGTGAAACGTTTGATTGCTCAGCAGACTTCGACGGTTAACTGTTACAGAAATGAATGAATTGTTCGATATGGTTTGAGTAATCTCAAGATTTTCTTCAATGGTTCCTTCACCACCTGCTCAAATCCCACCCATGATTCCATGGTATTATCCCTGATCGATATCAATCAAGAAACTGCATAAAGGTGATTATCACTGACATCTATACAAGTCACAACTTGTGCTTGCTCATAATCAGGACTTCTGAACCATATTTGCAGTAGCGTGACACTGATACACGGATTGGAATTCAGTTTGCAAGACAGTGGACCATAATCATGACGTTGACGTTCAATGCTCAAGCTGTATCAACACATGCAACCGCCCGAGGCTACGTATATAATCCCAACATTCCTGGAATCTTCGAATCGTACATGGTTGCAGGTATGCTTCGCATGCAAGACTGTTAATCAAAGAAGCACCCCACGGGTACAGACTTGAGGCTCGCCGACACCGCCTTTAACGCCCACACACGATCTGGATGAATTAGAATCTATAGGACTTTGCAGGATACAGAAGGACCCGAAACGACATATTTACAATAATATCACAAACGTGCCTGTGGACCCGGGAGGGCGGCCCTTTTACTGGGCAGTTTCCGTCGAAAAGGTGGCTTCCGTTAGAAACAACTGATAGATCTTGTCCCACTGCCACGATTTCAGGAAATACTCGATCTGCGACATGAGTGCTGTTTACCAGGACCTGACTGTGCCGTTTTGCAAGAGCTGGTAAGAATGGTAAGCAAGTTTACAGGTATTCTTTCTTTTCGGAGAACGTTCCGCCAGCTTTCTATACGGAAAAGGTACGCACTTATCATTCCTTGACTTTTTCGACAACATTCAACTTATAGGCCGTACCCTTTTGTTTTTTGCGTCATCGACCGACTTAGCGACCCTGTCGCAGATCTAGATGCCTACCACGACAAGTTTGCACGACCTCTTCTCTCGCTGCTCGCGAACTTCAAGCGACGCGTCCTACTATAAAGGTCTCAACGCGGGGGACAGGTGCCAGAGGAAGTATCATGACCTCCTCCGGTACACAACTACACGGCTTATGTACCATGGGATATTGTGATATCAACCTTTCTCCTTCCCGCGACATCTCAAACAGGCTACCATGACTCAAGCCACCTTCCTGGATCTCGAGCTTGGTTGGTCCCTGCTGTAAAGGATAAGCCCCGCAAGCCCCGTGGCACCCAGGCTGGCTAGAAAGGTAAGCTGGCAATAGGGAAGGGTGGGGGAGGTCCAGGGTGGGGCGGGGTAGATTTAGATTTCTTCTTGCAAGTAGATGAACCTGTCGTTCGTCACGATTTGGATTCCAGAAAGGCAAGTGTGGAGACTATTTTCCGGGTTTTCCTTACTGTTTTTTACAGCATGGTATTTTTGTGCAAGGGTTCCCCGGGGCCATTATATATAAGTTGTGCCATCTAGTATCGAATCTCACAGCGTCTTCACTCTTCAACGTTCTTCCAGCCTGACGAACCTATGCGGACCACGTATCCTTCTACGCCTCCGAGTCTTTCTGCTTCCCCTCCTGTTTCCCCTCCTGTTGAGCAGCCCGAGTTGCGGTGGGAACTCCACCCGGTGTGTGGCCTCATCCACACGTCCGGGTCGAAGTGTAAAATTTGTTCAAATTTGGTGGTTCATATACGTGAAGTGAAGATGCGTGCCGCTACGAACGCCCTAGAGGAGGGGGAGGCAGCAAGCTTCGCTGCTGCATTAGCCGCTCTTCATTTACAGAACGATGTAGGGTATCATCAGGGACTGGAGGCAGGTCGCCGTCTTGAACGTGAAAACATGGCGAGAAGTTCTGAAAATGTAAGTCTTCATTCAATAGTAACGTGTATCAAAACTCATCGTTGAGCTCTGCGTAGAACTCACCATCTCAAGAGGACAAAAAGGAACTGAAGGTGAGTAAAATGATCAATCGACTTATTTTCTTGTTCTCTTTATCCCCCGCCTGCATTTTTCATAAGTAGTTGAGAGTGTTTGTTTTCGTACTAGGTCGTTACCAAAAAAGAAGCTCTCCCAGAGTGCAACCCTGTCTTGAGGGTGGCTGAACCTCAAGAGTCCTCACCCGTCCGAGGTCAATCTTCAATGACGGTCAGTTCACTCCTTAATTCTCCTTCCCGAGCCTTATTAACGTCACGTTCATTCCGCAGCGAGAACACGTCGATGCTCCCCACAACCGACAGGTTTTCTGCGGCACCGGTCGTAAGGTTCGCTCAGTCTCCCCTTTCAATCCCTGGATTCGAGATTCCCTGACACTCGCAAACGTCTCTCCCTTGATTACTGTTTCGAACAGAAAGTTCCACAGGAGTACTACTCCATGATTCGGTCTCCGATCGTCGACACCTATCTCGAGAGTCTCATGAAAGACGCCCACGCCGGCGACTTCTTTGCATGCAATCGGATCAGAGCTCTCGCACGTCAAGCTCACGCAACTCCAAGGGACGAAAAGTCCTACGGCCAAAAGTACGTTCTCACTGAGTGGCGTAACCCAAATGCCCCCACCGCCGCCGAACGCCGTCAAAACGGGTCAGAGGGTCCCATCCTTGCTAATCCTCGTCTTGATGACCCAATCGAGGACTGGTTCACTTACTATACCATACACGGCTCTTCACTTCCCCGAGGCGTCCGAAGGGACGTCAACGGCGATCCGTGGCTTCCGGACCTCAGGGCCTCGAGAATCTATGCCCAGCTTCGTCCTTCTCCTTCGACTACGCCTACGGCGACAAAGACGGACTTTGCTGTCTATTCGATGGAGCTGATGCTCGCCGAGGGCGTCTACGAAACGATCTTGGCGAACCTTTCGATCCCAGTTGGGAATGAACTACGTCCTTCTGCTTACGATGGGCCGGTTAAACTGACGATGGAGGACGTGGCCAGGCATTTTGCAAAGTGCGGGTTGAGCGTGCAGCTGTTGAAGAGGGATATGGCCCCTTGGGCGAAGGAGTACCAATCCCCTCGATGACTCTTTTTGCGTAGTAATGTAGTATTGAGAAAACGATAAAGATGTGATATGTACCTATAGCAAATCTATATTTTACCTTTTCTTGGATTTTTATCAGTTTCACTTTTTCAACAAGCACGTGGAATGCTTCAAGATCGCTATTTAGCTCTGAGGGAGGCTGATGCCACCTTCTCGAATTTAGTTCCCACTGCATCCCGACTAAAAACCAATCGCGGCCACGAACCGGGTTTTAAGGGAGAGGGTCCCTGTCCCACCCTTGTTTCAATCCATTCACGATACTTTCCCTCCAAAGTGTCCTTCGATACGTGAACAGAAATACATAGCTTGTCAGACCCCAAAGCATCCAGGATCTATAGCTTAAGGCTTTGTGCTTACGATGCGGCCAGTCGAGGTGACAATGGCACATAAGACTAGGCGGGCACTTTGCGGAGTATGGAGATGGCTCCTTGGCATAAATAACACCTATCTCCCAAACAGTTCTTTGCGTAGGTCATGTAAAGTCGAGCGAAGGCGTCATTGATTATGTATAATCGATATATAATCGCCAGGAAAATCTAAATTCACAACCTTTCTTGAATCTTATCGAACCTCTTCCAAGCGTGCTTCTCGTACTCGACAATCTTGTTTCGTCGCTTCTTAGGCCTGTAAAGAGAATTATTCACGGGGAACACACAAATAGAGAGATAAAAGACTTGCAAGACAGGTATCCGAGGCTCAATAAGCGCTCGTTGTTGTAAATTGAAGAATCGGTCTCTGAAGAGGTTGCCTTCAACCTGGACGGACGACAGAAACCTGTGAGCGACACTTTCCTCATCAAGAAGACAAAAAAACCACCTTCAAGCCCCTCAAGTTCTCGCTCAGTTCCTCCCCAAGCTGAACGTCAATGTGTCCTTCAGGTACTTTGTACTTGCCCATTCGACGACCGGCCATCCCGTTCTTTAGTTTAGCAGCTAATGACGCTTTTCGCCTTGCAACTAGTTCCTCGGTACTCGGCCTCATGGATTTACGAAGGTTTCTTGCATTGACGTTGTTCAAAACCGACATCATCCTTTTCTTCGCTGCGCGTCCTGCCAGGATACGTTTCTGAGAACAAGTACGAGAAAAGTGGATTCTGTCAGCAACCAATAGCCACAAATACAAACTGAAGCGAGAAAAACAAACCTCTTCCAGCCTCCGCGCCTCCTTCCGTCGTTGAGCCTTTGTCTTTCTCTCAGGCATCTTTATGGTGATAACTTCTCTAGATGGTGTTTGCTCTTCCTCTTCATCATCATCCCCAGGTTGATCGACGATCATACCAGGTCTAGCCTCAAGTTCTCCAACTTCTTCCAACGCCCTGGCCTTCTCAATCCTCTCCTTTACCTCCTTAAGCTTATCAGCCTCCTTCTCCTTTTTCTGTTCCGCCGAATGAGCTTGGAGTAAAAGCTCTTGATGCGCCGCTACAGGGGGGTTGTATGACATTCCTGCGTGTGGGAGGGGTACAGCGGGTAGCTGAATATGGGTTCGTGGATCCGATAGGTCCAAAGACGAAGCGTGTTTCGGTGGCTTTGGAGGAAGTGGGTGTAATGTTTTTAGAACTTCCGTACGGAAGTCGTCTTTTTCTGCTTCTCCTTTGTTGGTGTTGGTGTTGGTGTTGGTGTTGGTGTTGTCGGGGGGTGTTTCCTTTGAGGTTGAGGTTTCGTTCATCGCCCAAGGATCATAGTGGCCACTATTTTTCACTGCTTCTGTCAGGCCTATTTTATGAGGGGTAAGTTGAATATTGAGTTTCGGAAGTGAGGTAAAAGTTGAACGATTACCAGTCGCACCACCCCATAAATCGGATCTTGAGTCCATGATCGAGTTGAGGGGACCTTTCCGCGGTTTTTTGGCTTGTCGAAGTAGACGTTCTTTATCTGCATAACTGACGGCTTTTCGTTTTGAGGCAGCATTAGTTGAGTTGTGCCGAGAGTAGACTGCTGGTATAGCTGATCGCTGAGCGAGGATTTTTGCGGAGGTCAATTGAGAGGTGGAGAATTTTGGTAGGGATTGTCGGACTGTAAGAAGGGAGAGTCCTCAGTTTTCGGTAACAATAATCCAAGAATCATCACTTGCTCTTTTCATCACCTTCAGTGTCGATCTGGAACAGCTCATTATCAGCTAGTTTATGTAGCGCAGTTCTGTGGTGTCGATGAGTGATAATTCCGGAAACAGCTGTGTATAACTCGCCCATGAACCCTTTCTTCCTCCCGTATTTCTTCCAAGCCTTCCTCTAGATCATCCAAATCTACATTTTTTCTCCAGGCTCGCTTTCCTTTACGACTGGGTTGAGATCTTTGAGAGGGCGCGCCTATAGAGGACTTGAGATTTTTGGGTTTGGACGTCGGCTTTGAAGATTTTGTTTTTTCTTTTGCCATGACCGTGGACGACGATGGAGACCGTATTTAGGCGCCGGAAATTTCAGTCCCGCCAAACACGCACAACTTTGATTTTTTCTGAGACCCCACACGCTTTGAAGGTTTACGGTACTTCTCCTTCCTCCAAGTCCTGCCACGTCGTCAACCAAAGTCAGCCTGTCCTACCACTTCTTTATCTCTTTGGGCCCTCTCTCAGTGTGCTGCGGAGGACACAAACATGGACACCGCTTCCTCGACAATCCAACCCGTTATAGCCTACATCGCCTACGCCCTCTCAACCCTCGAGAGAGGCTTCTACAAACTCCCAGGCTCTGGGGTTATTGAACGATACGTTAGGAGCTCTCACCAGAATGATCCTGGTCGGACATTCCTTGAACTCGTTCTAGTCGCGTTCGTGATTCGTACACTTTTGCAGTCACGTACACGAGCGAATAAAGACGGCAAACATTTCATTGAGTTTAGCCCAAAGGTGCGCGTGGTCTTCACGACCTCACTTGGATGGGGCAGCTGATAATTGGTCTGTTGTGCGGGCAAATCTTACTTACAGGAAATCGACGAACTAGTAGACGAATGGACACCAGAACCGCTCGCCCTGCCTCTCTCCGACCAAGATCTTTCCGACTTGGCAGCAGTTCCAGTCATTTCAGGCCCTAATGGTCCCCGGCCTAAACTTGTCAACACCGGAAAAACAGCTTACAACCTCGCCTCTCTCAACTTCACAGGTTTAGCCACCAATGAGCACATCAAACAACGCGCCATCGAAACTCTCCGCCAATATGGCGTAGGCAGCTGTGGTCCCTCTGGGTTTTATGGCACAGTCGACGTCCATATGGATTTAGAACGCGACATTGCTGATTTTTTGGGAACAGAAGCGGCTATCCTATATTCTCAAGGGTTCTCTACTATTTCCTCTGTTATCCCATCGTTTTGTAAACGTGGGGATATCATTGTCGCTGACAGAGGTGTTACGCTTTCAATTCAAAAGGGTATCGAAATTAGTCGTTCGACGGTTAGGTGGTTCGACCACAATGACTTGGGGAGTTTGGAAGAGGTTCTGATGAGTGTAGAGAAGGAGAGAAAGAAGAAGAGGGGACCTCTGACGAGGAGGTTCATTGTTACGGAGGGTATCTCTGAAAGAGATGGTGCAATGGTTGATCTTCCGAAACTGGTTCGCGAAATTTTCAGCTCGGTTTCACAGTGACGGGTTGGCTGACGCGTTATTCAATAGATCGAACTCAAGGAAAAGTATAAATATCGCCTGGTTTTAGATGAAACCTTCTCTTTTGGCACTGTGGGCAGAACTGGACGGGGTCTGACGGAATTATATAATGTACCCGTACGTCCGACAAGCCTCTTCTGAAAGCTGATACTGGAACGTAATCTTCTCTTCCTCAGGCCTCCAAAATCGACATGCTCGTAGGTTCTGTCGCAGTCGGACTCTGCGCCGCAGGTGGTTTCTGTGCCGGTTCTCAAATAGTTGTTGACCATCAGGTAAGGTACACTTACATACCGTGCTGAAGTTCTCATTCAGCCTATTATTTTATGTAGCGGATCAATGGTCCCGCATTCGTCTTTTCCGCATCCATGCCTCCCTTGCTTGCCGTAAGCGGTTCAGAAGGAATCAACATCCTCAGGTCATCTCCATCCATCCTAGACGCTCTACAAGAAAACGTCCGCGCCGCTCGTTCGATTTTGGACCGTGTAGACAGTATAACTATACCTTCGCACCCCGCGTCTCCCATCATTCACATTCAATTACGTTCCACTCCCAGTTCCACTTCACTTCGTGTTCCGGAGGTGAAACCAGGCTCACACAAACCTTCCAATCCCCTCTCACCCTTGCCTAGGGTCCAACCGGAATTTGATATCCCAACGGAAGAAAAGATCTTGCAGGATATTGTTGATGAGGCACTAAGCCAGGGCGTCTTGATTACGAAAGCGAAGAGGTTGAGAGGGATGGAGATTAGTGAGGCTAGACCCTCTATAAGGCTAGCTATGACTTCTGCATTGACAAAGAAGGAGACGGAGAAGACTGTAAATGTTGTGAAAACTGCGATTGGGAAGGTTTTGGCTAGAAGACGATAGATTTAGAGAAGAATATGTCTGGGTTTTTTTTGTTTTTTTTTGCTGTCGCTGGTCACAGGGAATTCTTGCACTGCGTGGTACCCCGTCCAAGGTCTTCCCTTCGCAAGCCGCTATGAGGTTCAAGTTCACAAGATGTCGTCAGAGTCATATGTTTCATTCGAATGATGAGAAAGTCAAGCCACTTCCTTCGTCTCTGTTAGAACTGCAGGTCTGTGCTAGGAAGTAGATACGGTGTCGACGCCTGAAAGGCCATCACCAACTCGCACCACGTTAATTCTTTAAAGTCGCTCAGAAATATCCTCGACGGGTAATTCACTTCGTCTTGATTACGCATCGAAAAGGACCGGGACGGCTCGAGGAATGAAGGCCAATCAGTATCATCAGATGGTGAACACACAAAATGGAGATACAGACCTCATGAAACCATCCATATAATTCAAGTCAGCCAAACCCTTAAATGGCCTTTCCTCCTCGTCTTCTGATTCTCCTATATCAAAATGCGATAAAATCGTTGACATTGCTTTCCAAAGGGTCGAGAGGGCGAAATGTCGTCCAGCACAAATCCTGTAAAACGTTAAGATACCGATACATGAAAGCTGAGTTGAAATATTCACCTTCTCCTGAAACGATAGCAATATTTTGTCGTTACAAGCTCTGTACTCGGTTAGAAATCTCTCCGGGATGAAAGACTCTGGATTCTGGGCAGTCGGTCTCGTCCCGAGTCATGGCCCTGAAGAAAAAACGCAGATTGATTGTGGTTATTCAGCGTCGGTCTGCAGGCTATCTTGAGATAGTTTACCAGATATTACCGAAAACGGCGGTACCTAGGCATCCTAATGAATAGGTCAGGTCGATAAACGAAGAAGCGAGCGACCTGCCCTTGGAATGAACTAACCATCGATAATGTCGTCGGTAAACGACGCATGGAAGACACCAAGAAGGGGAAATAGGTGCCCAACGCAGAGTCTTGCGTAACATGGCTTCGACATAGGGGAGGTCAGCACGATCTGCGTAATTCGGAACTTGTCCTTTCCCTAGGACGGCATCGATATCGCGTTGGGCGCACTTTTGGATTTCTTGGTGGCTAGGAAAAAATTCTGTAGCGTCGAGACGGTCTAGGCAATGAGCCACAAAAATATTGCCTTAGCGTTCGATTGGTAGGAAACATAGAGTCTCCTCACCGGCTCAGAGGTTCAAATCCGACGTCATTGATGAAAATATCCGAAAACGACCGGCCTACCGAGGTAAGCTGTCGAGAGGGCATCTCTTATCAGGTCTTCTCCGCCGTTGGCAGCGTGATTTTCCAGGGACTTGACAAGTAAAGAAAACTTCCCACTTCCATTTACCTATTCAAACCAATGCATAAGAATCTCGTTCACTATCCGACGAGGGCAATCACGTACCATTTTGTTCTAAACAAATTTGTACGATACTGTCCGCATTTTCTTTATCATTGTTCGTGCTTTTCGTGCGGTACGTTGAAAAGGAAATATCAGAAACTCAAGGGGAAGACGGCGAAGAAATGGCAGAAAGTTCACTACGACCATGGAAGCCGTCCCAGTCACCTTTTCCACAATGTAGACGAGATGGTCGTTGCCAGAGGGGTGAGTATAACAGCTCTGACGAAGCTAGCTCACGGATTACTCGTGCCGGCTAAACGACGGAGTGAAAAGGACGTTCTTATATGAGTCACAAACGAGTCTGGACTTTGACGCAAGTTGGACAAGAATTGATCGACTTGGAGGAAATGGTAGGTTGGTAGTCAGTAGGCCGGAATGCCTGTTGATACACCTTTCTGTGCATCCGCCAATCCTGATCATAACGCAACATAACTGAGCATAAACAAACGGAGTCGAACAGTGAGAACTAGATTTGCAAAGGCGGTCTGCCATCCTCCTTGGATTTGAAGCCGGAGAGGCTAGAGTGGGAGGACATCGACATGCGGCTCATCGGTGGGAACAAAGGAGAGTCGAAAGGGTCCTTCAGCTTCATCACCCACACTTCTCAGTCACTGCGGTAAAAGTTTGGCAGACGGCTTTCAGAATGGAAGGGGGACCTTTCGACGTTGAAACTTCAGAATGCACGTTCGCTCCTCAGATCACCGTCACGGTGAAATGCCCTCTGCTCAAGCCACAACCCTGTTCTCTCCTTCCAGGTTGTGGGTACAAGTCTACAAGGTGATGGCCCTCCACATAAATTTCACTGCGTTCACATTAATGAAAATCGACCCCAATAACGTGTGACCGGTGGAACAATCGCTACATTGGGGTTGTTATAGACTTGTTTTTTTTTTTGCTGGTATCTACATCTACACATGATTCGTATATACAAATGAAGGATGTTCACTTTGAGAGAGATATTCAGGTACAACTGACCACCCTTAGTCATCCCAAGACTTGACCTTCATGGTTCCCTTCTCCATAAAGTTCGTATGGAACTTGAAAGCGTGTCTCAACATGTGAGGTTCATGACCTGCTCCTCTCTTCATACATTCGTGGAGAGAACGCTCGTAGTACTGATTGCGTAACGTCAGTCACCCATGACAATAGAGAAGTACCAAGGGTGTGTACTCACGTCAAGCAACATATCCCTGTAATCAGGATGAGCACAATTCTTGATAATCACAGGCGCTCTCTCTCTCGGCGCGAGGCCACGAAGGTCAGCCAAGCCTTGCTCAGTAACGACAACGTCCAGATCGTGTTCTGTTTGGTCGATATGAGAAGCGAACGGAACGATACAGCTGATACCGGTGGGGTCGTCTTTGGTGGGGCGACTAAGAAAAGTTTCGTCAGTAAACTTTTGAGGCAGAGTTCAAGAGTGTAAAGTCAATGCACCTGGAAGGAGTATGCATAATCGAGAGCTTGGCGTTCCTCAAGAAGTCGGCTGAACCACCGAGACCGTTGAGCATTCGAGAGCCAAGTGCGTTTGTCGAGTTGGCATGTCCGTAAATGTCAACTTCAAGGGGAGTGTTCATAGCAATGACACCCAATCGGCGAATCAACTCTGGTGAGTTGGCGACTTGTTGAGAGCGGAGAAGAAGACGGTCTTTATAGTTTGCCCAGTCTGATTCACGTGTGATTAGTTGACTTGACAAAACTCAAACGAAAAACGAACGCACTTTTATAGAAGTAGTCGAAGCCTCCTGGACTGAATTTGATGGACGTGGCGGTAGCAAAGTCGAGTTTGCCAGAATCGAAGAATTGAATGAATGTGTCTTGAAGGACTTCAGTCCACACTTGGACCTTCTCGAAAGGTCCGCTGGCGAGCCCTCCGATGATGGAGTTGGCTACATTACCGATGCCTGATTGGAGTGGAAGCAAGGACTTGGGAAGTCTCCCTGCGCTGACCTCATCTGAGAGGAACTCGATGAGATGTTTGGCAATGGCACGAGATTCGTCATTCTAAAGGCATGGAATAATCAGACTCAGTGAATTGAATCTATATATAAAGTCAGACAAGGACCAACCTCGGGAGAATTCTCGCCAGTGTTATCAGGCTTGTTACTTTCGACGATCGCCACTACACGCTCTGTGTCGATAGGAATAGCGGTCGTACCAATTCGATCAGAAGGGTGTGTGATCAAGTATGGTTGGCGGTGTGGGGGGATCCAAGAATGGTTGATATCATGGAGACCCTCTAGGTTGGGGATGCGCGTGTTGACTTCAATTATGATTTTCTCGGCAGATTGTAATATCTCGGGGGTTGCTCCGACAGATGCACCAGGAACGATATGGCCTTCTTCCGTGATTGAAGTAGCTTCTACAATCGCCCAATCAAGGGGTTTTGTGGGGTCTCCGTGATTCTTTTTCAGACTGTAGTACCCGTAGGTCAAATCCTGTGGGAACACTTTTTCGAAGTTAAAATTGAGAACACAGGCGAAGTTTTTCGCGGAACAACGTACTGGAAAGATGTTTATCTGCAAAGTTGATTCGTCCAGCATTAATACCCTTCGCGATGTCTTTTCCGACCTGGTGAGGGTATCGACGAGCGATCCTACAAAAAACTTCAATCTGGTGTCGAATGTCTCAAGAATTGCCAGCTCACATATCAAGACGCGCCCAGCGGTCCTCCACCTCGGGCCCAACAGACGCACCAACGAACAAATTAAACTTCTTCTTTGTCTCTGGGTTCGCTTGCAAATTGTTGGACTCTATATGGTCCGCAATCGCCTAATAAATTTAATGCATGAGTCTCTTTGGAAACTCTTGAGTAACGAACGTAATAACGCACGGTTGGTGTGCCTTTAGGGTACCCGACACCAGTAAAACCTGACCATCCGATCTAGCATTTCGTTCTCAGTCCCCAGACGTGTTACTACAATAATATACAAGCACTAACGTAGTCATCATTCTAAACCCGGTAGGAAGGTGAGAAACTGCAGTCATTGCAACGACTGGGAAAGAACGAACCTTGAACAACGGTGCTAGATCGCCAGGCTGCGCAAGCTTCTTGAGATATCCCGGCCTTCGAACTCGTTCTCGAAGAGCTGCTGAGGGCCCGGCAACGCTAGCGTTGCGTAGAGAGGGTGTGACCTTCATCAGATGGGGGGAGGGGAGTCGGTCGAGGAGAGTGGGAGTTAAAGGAACAGAGTTGCAGAGTGACCCCGCTCCTCCTTAAATAAGTCCGAGGAATGGCACTCATGGTGACATTTGCACACCGCGACCCGGATTGCGGAAGAACAATGAAGCTCAAGGCCGGGTGGAATTATCGAGAGACTTCAATGCCGAAGACGTGCCGACATCTCTTTCAGGCTCATCCTCCAAACCAAAAATCCGCTTCATCGAGCACGGTAACCCCGCACATTTGGCTTGATGAATCGGTGTTAGAGCGGGAGACTTTCATGTAGGATATACCTAGAGTAATAGACCACCAAATTAACGATTTTCGGACTTGTCCGTAAATTCGCAACAAAGCGTACTGACTCGGTGGGGGGGACAAGTCCGAAGAACTGACAAAAACGCGTTGCAAATATGGTCTATTCTGCGTGGCACAACGGTACAGGCCGGGGCTGAGCGCTGCCCTGTGGGACAAGGTACCATTCACTGTTCAGCTTGCAAATTGAAGTTGGTGGCGTCAGCTGCCATCTGTGTTCGTGCATTTATAACTTGAATTATCATGTAGGTAATCAATACACTGAGCGACTCGGCCGTAAGAATGTGTGGATATACCTCTGGAGACGAATTAGTATGCATGTCAGGTTCCGAGTGAGCTTATAACTGGTGTGCACGATCACCGGTAAACAGACCGAGCCAATCGTGAACAGAAGTGAATTCGGTCTGGAGAGAACGAAAAAATGCAAAAATGTAGTGTCTCGGGAGGGAGTCGAGCCCTCGGCTTCTCGGTAGGCAATGTGCAAACCACCACAACGAGATGATTTAACCACTAATCGACCAAGACGCTCAATTCCTAACTGTCAAATTGCAATAAGGACCTCTTGACCAAGGAACGACCCAAAAAAGACCCAAAGCCAGGTGTTGAACCGGGTTGTAAACTTTCACTTAATGTCGAGACCAACGGATGGGAATTGTTGGCACCATTAACTTGCTCTGATAGCATCGGTATCTGTTGTGGTTTGCTCTTCAATCGTATAATGCGACACCTCTTCCGCTCATGCGTGCTAGTCGTTCGATGGTGATAAAACTCTCGCCAGAAGCGTAGCAAAACAAAGTTTGAGCTACATCGACCGCAGGCAAAGTCTTGTAAACGTTTACCAGAACGGGTCTGCTTCCGTAAGTTCGCTCACGAAGGATCATTGCCTTGAGGGAGGTACTCGATGAAACAAGAGGAATTGGCGAAGCTTCGGTTTTCTACACGATACTTTTCTTGCAGGATGGCTCCAATCTGGTGAACCGTTATCGTTGATGGATTTATATTGGGCATTCACAGTAGGACGTTTACTGTCGTTGACGTTAACGCCCAATGGTAAAGGGAAATCGATAGAAACTGCCAGTGTCTTGTCAATTGGAGTCCGATGCCTTGCAGGGTCACTACGTAGATATGAACGATCCTTTCTGTGGTTGGATGCGGATTCAAATTTCCAAAAACTCATCCTCCTTCGCGACCGAATCCGTCCACCCCGCCATTATCTTCACCGGAATTCCTAATCAACATCGGTTAGAGTCCAGCCTCTATTTTTGATGCACATAGAGCCTGAAGCACATGCCTTGTTCCGCATTACCATTAGGTTGCGATGTTGGGATGACTGCCAGTCAGTCCTACACATGGAAACCATTGGAAGCGGCACGTAGTGGAGTCGGGAAGTGGGCCAATTATAGCTGAGGTAGCGTGCGTCCAAGTTCCCTGCCCTTGCAAGGGTTAATTGTTTTTCAAGTCGACCGAGGCGTTACAACTTCTAGTTTATTGACAGAATTCATGTGGGAATCCAAGTCCATGAGTTATACCATTTTCTAATCGATGCATTGACAAACTACTGTCCCCTAGAATAAAAGCACAACTTTCTACTCAAACCAGTTTCGCTAGCGAAACGGTGTTCTTCCCGACGTCTGTGCTGAAATACGCGTTCTTCAAGAACACATCCCCCACTAACCACTCCTGTGCACCTCCGATATTTCCCTCACTTATGCCAGAGAGACAGAATTGCTCTCCCGTCTGGGGGTCTTGTGCTACCGGCTGTCCACCAACGACCATATCTCGAGGATCGATTGCAAACGTTGTTCCTCCAAAGGACAGAGCCACGGTTTGGTTGAAGGTACATGGGAGAACGAAGCCACCTTGTCCGTCGGATTGTGCACCCTGAATCAACTTGTGAACAGCGGCAGCGTCATTAGCAGGGGCAACGATCAAGGTAGTTCCGGTGTCCAAAATGGCGGTACGACCCTGCAACTGGGTGTCCTGGCCATCCACAGTGACGGCATCCATAGCACCCTCCCAGAACCCTTGCTTGTTAACATTTGGTAAAGTCACAAGCGATTGTTGATCGAATTTGGTGGCATCGAGGCCACTGAGAGAGGTAAATCAGATATCAAAAAAGGGGCATTGACACATTGTTTCGAGGAAACGTACCCAAACGTGATCTCTCCGTCGTTCTTGTTATCGGCAGCTCTTGAAATTTTGAAGGAAGTTATGGCATCTTGAACCAGTCCATTCTTCGCGAGAGCCTCAATGGGTGTAAGAGTTTTTTGTTCAGAAAGCGTAGACTGAGCCAACCCCATTAAACCATCGAAAGGCACGCTGTTATCCGCAAAGTCCTGCGTCTCCTGCTGTGCAGTACCAAAGGTATGTGCGTTTAACTTGAGTCCGGCAACAACAATGTTGTCTTGCACGATGGTGCCCGCGACAGCACCGGTACCATAGGTAACTTGGAAAGGCTGTTGGGAGTCTTTGAACGTCGAGGAGGATTGAGCACCAAGGAAATTATGGTTCCCCTGAAACAAGCAACCGATTAAGTGGACTGCTACGTAGAGCAAAAAGGAAGAACACCTACACATCCAGCTGCCGCCGCCGCACCCCCGGCACCACCTTTAGTTTTTCCACCATTGGCACGGCGAACAGCATTTTGACCTTGTACTTGCACTTCCTGGCAATTCTCTGAGCCGACCCAGAGATCTGCCGATCCGGAGTCCATGAGGATCGAAAAGTCCTTGGGTGGGGTGCCCATCTGAATGGTAGCAAGGTAGCCAATGTCACTTCCTCTGGCGACAAGTGAAACAAAAAGGAAAGGCCAAAGTCAGAAAACGTTCAACCGGGATCACAAAGACGGAAAACTCACTCAATGTCGAGACCAAGAGAGTTCGCGGTAGCGGGCTGATTAGCCTGTTCCACACCGTTTGCAGAAGCAGCGGCGGTCGAATTTTGACCACCTGCAGCAGCACCGTTTCCACCATTCCCGTTGGCAGCATTTCCATTGCCCGAGGCACCACCATTCTGAACCTTCTTGAAGGTCGCAGGTGCCTTTCCACCGGCCAGGCCAACATGATTAGACCTCTTCGAACCTCGGAGCCCAGAGCGATTGAAACGTTTATCGAATGTCGTGTCTTGCCCTTCGATTGCAGCCACCCTCTTTACAATGCGACGGCTAAGCTCATCATTGGAAGGTATTTCTCTTCCACTCATACGTGCTAATCGCTTGTTGCCTCGGTTGATGTGTTGTTGGAGATACTGCGGGGAGAAGGGTAAGCGATGGAGCAGCAGAACAAAGGAATTTCAGAACTGACAATTTGAGGATGAACTCCGTCAAATCGTTGCTCAACGCGCTTGAGCGGTAAAGTTACCATCCTAAGGCTAGCTGGCGAGGACAGCGGGCGGGCATCCACAGATACATCTTGTAGAAAGGTTGCTGATAAAACGCTTGCCAGAAGCGTAGCAAAAGAAAGTCTGAGTTGCATCGTGAGTGGAAACAGGGATACTGGAGGCGCAGCCTTGTGTACGGAAAAAGAGGGAAGAGAAGAAAGGAAAGGAGATGGTTGCCACTTCCCTCCGACCAGGTGACGGTTCTCTTTATACGGATGGGGCCTCGCACTCACACGATCGAAAATAACCACGCTTCTATAGCAAATCGCGAATCGACGGGAGATTGATGTTACTGTACTAAATTTAGCTTGACTTTTGAATACATGTGTTGTTTAGAGCCTGGCCCTTGCTGCAGCGTCGTCACTAAACGGCGTGGGTGCTCTCACGTCCAGCTTCATTCCCTCCACCACATCTCGGTAGATTTCGCCCTAATGAACATATTAATCAGTTTCACGACCGGGAGTGAGCCAGAAACCTACCTTGATAAGGCCCCATGCGCCGCCCCTGGCATTGCCTTCCCATTGAGCTGCAACCTCCTCTGCCTTTTGCAGGACTTCCTTAGTACCTCCTGACACGATATGATCTATGATGCCGGCTTGCAATGCCTCAGGCGGAGTGAAGCGGTGTCCCTCAACAGCGATCTTTCGTTGTAGCTGGCCGCTGCCGAATCGGGACAGGAGAAGCCGACCAAAGGACGTGGGCCAGTTTGAGCCAAAGGATACCTAGATTCACAATAGGTTTAGGTTTCGAGGTAATAGATCGGGAAGCGGTGAGGCTGTAGTGTATATGATAAAACGATATGATTGCAACTCACCTCATTCATACAGAGCCATGCTCTCCGCTTGCTTCCATCTATCATGACTCGGTAGTCACAAGCTAAAGATAGCATGAACCCTCCAGCGTAACAATGACCATTTATAGCAGCAATTGTAGGGACTGGTGTAATGTGAACTCGATTGATGATGTTTCGGTATCGAGACGAAGATACGTACTGGGAAATGTCAAGATCCGTTGGAGTAATGGGTTGTAGGTAACTATAGGCCGTCAGTATGTTTCTAGGACTCGAGATATCATCGGATAGTTGGTTACTTGGGAAAAAGTTGGGGTTGTTCACTACCCGCGTCAAATCCAATCCTTCAAACCAAATCATAATCAAATGGTAGGTTAATTTGATGCAACGAAAGAACTACTTCAGCCTCACCATTACTGAAGAACTTATCCTGATCTCTCCTTCCAACAATGATCAATGCACCTTTGCCATCGTCTCCTGGGGCATCACCATTTTTGTCTTTGGTCTGTTGATACCGTCTCCAACCGTCTCGCCAGTCTCGCTCAACAGCATCCAAAGCAGGTTTAAGCCCTCCGTCGATTAATTCTGGCGTAAGGCGTGAATCTTGACCGTTGTGGAGTTCAATTATCCACAGTGTATTCTTTGCTAATAAACATGAATCTAGGTTAGAGTTGAGCGTGTAAAGACTTGAAGCAGGCAACGAACGATGAGTTAAGGTGACTAGGGGGTTTTCAGCAGGTAGGCTCAACGGGTATGATGCCATGGTTGGGGCTCAAAGTGCTTGAAACCCGGTACTTGGCTTATAAGCGGCAATTCCAAGCCAAGCGGGAGTGTCGACATGCATGTGATTTATAACGGTCGAGGAAAAGGGTTGAGTTCTGAGGACACATATTCACGAATACTTGCTAGTGAATATGGGGCTTAGGTGCTTAATTGAACGGGTGATGGAAGGCGCCGTTTCTGTCGTAGCCTGGGTGTTGACAAAACATTTGAATTCAGAGATAGTTCGGGGACGACGTGGGACACCGAGCCCGGCGTTATCCGTGCTGCGAGATTTCCCCTGGTTCCCATCTAACGGACCACCACTACATTATGGCCGTCGATTCAGAAACGAAGGCAGCTATTCAAGGTGCATATTTTCCTTTTCCCCCAGAAACCTCCACATTTCACTGACTCTACGCAATCTTTCGAAAACGAAACTAGCCAAACTCGAGGCTCGCGATGCTCACATCCGTGAATCTTGGGTTCGTGCTATGGAGGCACGCTTAGTTCGAGACGAGCTTGAGAAATGTCAAAAATCAGAAGGGGTGAATCATTATGAGAACTGCAAGTGGCTGGCAGATTTATATCTAGACAAGTTGCGGGATAGTAAGGTGTGTTTCCGAGAGATTCTCTCTCCGCAGTTTTTGACTTGAGCAACCGTCGGATTCGTAGGTGAAAGGATACAAGCAAATTGATATTTGATATTTGTACGCACTGAATACCCACCACGTCCTGCGAATAATAGAAAAAACGGGAGGTAAATCGCGAGAAATGATAGAATCTGCTCCCTTTCCCTCCCCTCCCCCCCTATGGACACACTCCCTTTCGTTCGGATACCGTCTTCCGTAAGGAAGTGACGCGAACACGTCTGTAGGTAAACAATGACAACATTGTAGGAGGGCCATCACCGAGATAGAAGAATCGTTTTCATATGGTGTCCACCGAATTCCTAGTACTCACCTACTCTTTCCAGAAGGTGACCGGGAAGTCAACCTGAATGATCGAATCGAATTGTGCCATATCACTCCTCTGAAATGCTCAATCAGTCAGAAAGACAGCTATCCTGCACTCCAGTCGACGCGTGTCCGGAGTCCTCGTTGCACCATCTAATGTCCTGTTAGGGTGTGGTCGTAGGGCTCGAGTTTTACAACGAGATCACAGCTTGGGGAGCGTGCAAAGATAATTTTCTAGACGGTATCTGCAGGACTCTCTGGCTGGGATTAACCAGTTTAACGTACAAAAAGCCAGTCGGACCTTGCCGGTTTGACTTAGGAGTATGATTGTTTTCTTCCAAGTTCCTTGTCAATTCCTATCATTCTCGTTAATTACGTATGTAGTCATTTATATGTTAAAATACGTTTTCACCCTTTCGACTGCTGTGTGCGCAACTCCAGACCAGCTCGAGGACGGCGACAGTCGACCGCTACTGTAGAGGAGTCACGTGTCTAATCCCCGAATAAGTCCGTTTTTGGACAAGCTCCACGCGTGACCTTTTCTTTCACGACGTCAACCCCGTTCTCTGAACTACGAACGAAATTATTTCCTCGAATTTCTCCAGATCGAGGACCGCCCAACAACGATCTCTTTATTCAGTTACGAGCCATGCGTATTATGCCTTTGGACCACCTCGAGCGCAGGGAAATTCTTCCAGGAGACGAGTTCAGCAAGCGAGAAACTCCTGAAATTGGGGGATCTTCAGCTGGTGCGTGAAACAGTGCCTCATTACAGCCCTTAACTCAACTTTTGTCGCTTTCTTCCAGGCTTTATTGCGCTAGTTGTTTGCCTTGTCGTGATCATAGTCGTCTCCTGCACGGCAATATTCTTCTTACTCAAACACAACGACCCTTCGGACGCTGAGCGTGCTGCACGACGTCAACGTCGTTATGCCCATCAATCACTTCCATCATCTTCGTCATACACTTATGATCCGTCATCGTCCCCTCACAAGGGATGGCTCAGTAAAGTGACCGATATCTTCAACAAGAAAACTAGTACATCAAGTAAAAGCAGAAAGAATATCAATAGAGGAGACGGTTTGAAGCTAGGGGGCAGTTCAGCCGGATGGGTACAAGCAGGCTCCGGTGATGAATGGGACACAGAAATATCTGGTGATGAAGGGGATGGAAGAAGGTCTCGGACCAGAGATATGGTTACAGCGGCAGGACCGAGTCCTCTTGCCACACCGAATCCGTATTCTCGAGGCATCGATTCACCGTTTACTCCGCCCAGGGAATCTATTTCAAGTTCATACCTTGATTCTCATCCGATCGCTGGCCTTGAATCGTATGATCACCGCTCAAGTTCAACGCCCCCTCTTCCTCCCGGAGCTCAGAGTCCCTCGTCACCAATGACGATCACAACCATTGGAGATGTTTCTCCGTTTCCCACAAACGCTATCTCTCATCAGCGAAGTTTTTCTCCGGAACAAATCTCCACTCTCCCTGTTGATAGCCCAACTCACCAAAATAAGAACGACAATAGTTTGGATACTGTCAATACACGTAAATGGTCTGTTCAGAGCGACGTTTCAGCGAGGACTGGCACCAAGTTCATCGAGGAATTGTAAATGCAATTTTCTTTGTTACACACCGTGTCGCCTGATTGCTTTTCTTCTCATGACATTTATTTAAATCACGATTCCCCATCCCACTGCTTTCCCATTCTTGTTAAACTTGTGCCAATCGTTTCAATGTTGTTTTCATTGCGTTCGTTATGTAAGTTATACTATGTAGTTTACCTGTACTTGTGATCTATCGATTGGACAGCTTCGGATCAGTTACATGGACACCTCACGCTTCACGGACCGGACGTATACTAGTACTAATAAGCACCCACAATTTTGTATCAGTGGACGACGCGAGCTACGTCGTCCATGCTACACTTCTTTCTTACTTGGGTCTGGAAAAGGACTTTTTCGGATCGAGTCATTGTATATATGGCGACGGACAGTACATGCAGATGATATTTTCAAATTCGCGCAACTTGGTGGATCCTCTCGACCTTGAATCACAAGACTCCAACTGACTGCATCCAGTTGTCTTGTTGCTAGAACGCAAAGGGGTGTCCCTGTCAAGGCCGTGTCAATAGGAATGTTAATGTTAAGATTGGCATTGCTCTGCCCGTCTCTTCATCCGTTCAACGTGCGCGTTCGAACGCGGTACAATATTGCATTTAAATGGCTTAGGCGACCTGAAAGTCAAGAAAACGAGATTCCTCGGAACTATTCCCATCGTGGACAAAAAACCACAACTCACCTCGACAACCTAGACTGGAACACTGGGGGGTGCTTCAGTGTCTCCTCAGGTAGCGATATGTCAAAGGTCGCTAAGATAGAGGCAAAGATGATGAACACGCTGCCTTCAGCGAGCGGTTTCCCGGGACAAATCCTTTTTTTGAAGTGAGTTTTAGATCCTGTGTTTTAGGACAAGACGCACCGTTTCCCGAATCCAAAGACATAAGTCGCTGGATCCGGAGGAGGTTGGCTATTCGTAGAAAGAAATCGCTCTGGGATAAATTCGTGGGGATCGTGGTGGCCATCTGGGTCAAAGGCAATGGACCTGATGAAGTTCCAATGAGGTGAGGAACAGGTTGAACAGAAGAAAATCATGTACAGACCAGACGTTAGGAATGACAATCGTGCCCTTGGGGATTGTGTATCCGTCATACTCACTCTCTTCCGTTGTTTTCCTGGCTACAGCTGAGTTGGGGAATTGGTCGTCATCGTCAGAATCGTGATAATACAAACCCACAGAGAGGAACTACTGGCTGCCAGCGCAGTGTCTCTTTTACTAATGCGTTCAGATACGGTAACCTAGGTAAGTCCGAAAGGAGTGGCATTCGCTTCTCTGCGTCCAGCAGCCTATCAAGTTCGGCCTGTGCAATGCGTTGCTTATCCGGGTAAAGAGCCATAGCCAAGAGGAAGATCACTGTGACTCCATGTGTCTATGGAGAGGAAGAACGGGTAAGTTTCAAGTCAGAGCGCAGAAGTCTGAGGAATGTCAGACCGTTTCTGAGCCCGCTGTGTGCGGACAGACATGATTAGACCGTCAAGTGCGCACGGGGGATTGGAAGCGACGGACTCCTCACCGATATACATGACTCCCAAAACCCATTTCACTCTTTCTGTTAGGACATCGTCCATTTCCGTGTCACCGCTAGAGATATCGTGTGCTAAGGAAGGTCTAGCGATGCCTTGTCGCTTGAACATGAAAGGTCAGGACCGAGTAAGTGCTCAGAGTAAATCCTTTACCAGCTCATCGATGAAATGTCCGTACGGCTGATCAATCGCTGCATTGATAGCATCTCTCCCTTTTCTTGCCTGTCTGTGGAATGGCATCCACGAAGGGAAGTACTTGACTGAGACCGGTTGGAAACTGGAATAATCTTCCAAGTGTAACAGGCCACGTACGAATTGGGATTGTATCCACCAAGTATGTGCCTGGGACAGCAGCACTAGCACACAGGCCCATTGCTGTGTCGGCAAGATCGACGTACTTTCGTAGAGACAGTTAGAAATTCACGATGAGAGACGCTGTATCTTGAACTAACCTTATTTCCGAGAGGCACTGAGAGTCCATACGTGATGGACATCACTATTCGACCCGCAGAGCTTGAATGGTGTTACATGTCAGTTTAACTCTAGGCCAGAAAAGCTTGTAACGATACTCACAGCCTAGCAAGGGAATAAAAGTCCTCTGGTTTCTCCAGGATATCCCTGCACAAAAGAACCGCGATATCTTCTTGGATTATTTGGTACTTCTTCACAGCGGTGGGGCTGAGTGCTATATGCGCTAATTTACGCTGTTCCCGCCATTCTTGGCCGAAATCCATGAGTACCAGGCCCTACATCCAATCGAATCGAAAGGTGGTCGTAAATAATTTGATGTTGCAAGTAGGTGACGAAAAGAAATAGCGCACTGACTCGATCCAGACCCATCAATTCGCAAGCAACAGTGAGGAAAGGCCTGCCAGAGTAGATACCACTTTTCTTATTCAACAAGTCATCGATGGCCTTCAAAGAGTTGAGTACAAGGACTTTGTTACCCAATCCATGTAAGTAAACTATGTCGCCTGCTGATTGTTTGAGTAAAGATGGCAAATTAAGAGTGAGAGTTGGAGACCGTATTTCTCTTTCATATCCGTCAAAGCCAGCCACGGTTCCTCCGAGGGTAGCTTGAGAATGTTTCCAGTGATTGGCCATGGAGGGGGGCCTGGAGGAAGCGTACCGCGTTGTCGAGCGCGAATCCAACGCCAAAGAAACAAGCAGGACGCGACAAGAAGTAATATCAAAGGAGTCATGAGAGAGTGGAGCAACCGAATTGTTTCTTGGTTGACTTTATGAAAATCATGGCCATTTACTTAGAGCTTCTCAAGGCCTGTCAGTACTGCCATGGAGTGTAGGGAGGCGACGTAACGCGTAACGGTGGCCCCGTCCTGTCGCCGAAAATGCATTGCGCGACGCAAAATTTTGCCTTCAGAGCGGTGCTTGGGCACTCGTGCCTTCCAAAACGGGATACCGAGTGCCGAGTAACTGCCCAAATTGGCAGCTCCCACGGGTCGACGCTAGTGAATATCCAACTCCGGTCCGTAAAGAAGCTGTCGCCTCTACACTCCACGACCTTAAGCTGTCACCGGTGGTGTCGACAAATGAATTCATGTGTGGTGATCATGTCTTCACGAATTTGATTATTCAATGTGAAATTACTATGGAGTACCTATACCGTACGCGTTCGGTCAACTTCCGGAGGTGGACACTGGACAGCCCAGTCGTCGCGTTTGGATCGTGCCAGCCAATCGGATCAGACGCCGATTCATGCTTAGAGACAAAAAACATGACGAAATTGTTCAGTTCATTTCTTGGAAGATTTTTACGGTAAAAAAAAACAGACGCTTCTGGGTGAGATCAGCCGAAAATCACTGCGTCTAGTTGTCTCGTTGCTAGAATACAAAGGGGTGTCCCTGTCAAGGCCGTGTCGATAGGAATGTCAATGTTAAGATTGGCATTGCTCTGCCCGTCTCTTCATCCGCTCAACGTGCGCGTTCGAACGCGGTACAATATTGCATTTAAATGGCTTAGGGGACCTGAAAATCAAGAAAACGAGATTCCTCGGAATTATCGCCATCATGGACAAGAACTACAACTCACCTCGTCAACCTGGACTGGAACACTGGGGGGTGCTTCAGTGTCTCCTCAGGTAGCGATATGTCAAAGGTCGCTAAGATAGAGGCAAAGATGATGAACACGCTGCCTTCAGCGAGCGGTTTCCCGGGACAAATCCTTTTTCTGAAGTGAGTTTTAAATCCTGTGTTTTAGGACAAGACGCACCGTTTCCCGAATCCAAAGACATAAGTCGCTGGATCCGGAGGAGGTTGGCTATTCGTAGAAAGAAATCGCTCTGGGATATATTCATGGGGATCGTGGTGGCCATCTGGGTCGAACGCAATGGACCTGATAAAAGTCCAATGAGGAGCAAGTTGAACAGAGGGAAATCATGTACAGACCAGACGTTAGGAATGACAATCGTGCCCTTGGGGATTGTGTATCCGTCATACTCACTCTCCCCCGTCGTTCTCCTGGCTATAGCTAAGCTGGGGAATCGGTCGTCATCGTCAGAATCGTGATTGATACAAACTCACAGAGAGGAATCACTGGCTGCCAGCGCAGTGTCTCTTTTACCAATGCATTCAGATACGGTAACCTAGGTAAGTCCGAAAGGAGTGGCATTCGCTTCTCTGCGTCCAGCAGCCTATCAAGTTCGGCCTGTGCAACGCGTTGCTTATCTGGGTAAAGACCCATAGCCAAGAGGAAGATCATTGTGACTCCATGTGTCTATGGAGAGGAAGAACGGGTAAGTTTCAAGTCAGAGCGCAGAAACCTGAGGAATGTCGGACCGTTTCTGAGCCCGCTGTGTACAAATAGATATGATTGGATTGTCAAGTGCGCACGGGAGATTGAAGACGGCGGGCCCCTCACCAATGAACATGTCTCTTAAAACCGATTTCAATCTTTCTTCTAGGACATTGTCTATTTCCATGTCACCGCTGGAAATATCGTGTGCTAAGGAAGGTCTAGCGATGCCTTGTCGCTTGAACAAAGGTCAGGGCCAAGTAAGTGCTTAGATTAGATGCTTTACCAGCTCATCGACGAAATGTTCGTAAGGCTGATTGGCCGCTGCGTTGATAGCATCTCTCCCTCTTCTTGCGTCTCTGTGGAACGGCATCCACGAAGGGAGATGCTTGACTAAGACCGGTCGGAAAACGTAATCATTTTCCAAGCGGAACAGGCCACGTACGGATTGGAATCGTATCCACCAAGTATGTGCCTGGGACAACAGCACTAGCACACAGGTCCATTGCTGCCTCGGCGAGATCGACGTACTTTCGTAAGGACAGTTAGAGATTCGCGACAAGAGGTGTTGTATCTTGAACTAACCTTACTCCCGAGAGGTACTGAAAGTCCATACGTGATGGACATCACTATTCGACCCGTAGCACTTGGATGATGTCATATGTCAGTTTAAAATTCTAGGCCAGAAAAGTTTTGTAACGATACTCACAGCCTAGCAAGGGAGTAAAAGTCCTCTGGTTTCTCCAGGATGTCCCTGCACAGAAGGACCGCGATATCTTCTTGAATCATTTGATACTTCTTCACAGCGGTGGGGCTGAGTGCTTTATGCGCTAATTTACGCTGTTCCCGCCATTCTTGGTCATAATCTATAAGTACCGGGCCCTGCAATCGAATGGAAAGGTGGTCGTAAATAATTTGATGTCGCGAGTAGGTGACGAGAAGAAAATAGCACTGACTCGATCCAGACCCATCAATTCGCAAGCAACGGTGAGAAAGGGCCTGCCAGAGTAGATGCCACTTTGCTTATTCAACAAGTCATCGATGGCCTTCAAAGAGTTGAGTACAAGGACTTTGTTACCCAATCCATGTAAGTAAACTACGTCGCCTGCTGATTGTTTGAGTAAAGATGGTAAATTAAGAATGAGAGTTGGATACCGTGGTTCTTTTTCATATCCGTCAAAGCCAGCCATGGTTCCTCCGAGGGTAGCTTGAGAATGTTTCCAGTGATTGGCCATGGAGGGGGGCCTGGAGGAAGCGTACCGCGTTGTCGAGCGCGAATCCAACGCCACAGAAACAAGCAGGTCGCGACAAGAAATGGTATCAAAGGAGTCATGAGAGAGTTATGAAGAACGGAATTGTTTTTTGGTTGGCTTAATGAAAATCATGGCCATTTACTTAGAGCCTTCTCATGGCTGTCAGTAGGCTGTCACCGGTGTCGACAAGTGGATTCATTTCTACATCGTGGTGATCATGAGTTTGATTATTCAGTGTGAAATTACGATGGGGTACGTATACCGTACCGTGTTCGGCGGAGGTGATATAGTGGCGTTTCGGAACGTATGAACCCCTTTGTTCACGCAGTCGTCTGAAAACGAATGAGTGGGCCCATATCCGGAGAAGGCCCTAACGATATAGTATGCATGAACACTGCAATAGTACAACGCTATAAACTTGTGAGGGATCGATAAATAAATAACACCATAAATCTATTAGATACTTCAGTCCCCGCCCTCTGGCACCGAAAGCCTCACGATGAGAAACTGAGAAGCTAGCTACCACAACTCCTTGTATCGAGACAGACAGGACTGCGGCCTATTGTCTGAATACACCGCCCAATGCATCAGAGCCGACTCATGAACATGAAAGCTGTAAAAGAACGACTCACCAATCGAATTCGATGCCCTACAATCACAATTCCTTCCCGCCCGCAGCTCACCCGCGGGACAATGTTCGAAAGGTGGATGATCATAACCTATATCGTCGAAGAAATGCAGTCGATCGCGTGAAGCGAAGAGGGATACAGCGATGGAGTGGACAGGGGCGTCTCCCCACCTCTGTATGAAGCAGAGCGTGAAGCGCGTTCAGAGCTCAGCACACGAGAAATAGGCGGTGTGCAAAATTCTTACCTCGTAGTAGAAACCCCCCTTCGACTCAAGAAACTCGAAGAACTTCTGATATGCCTCTCCTCGCCAAAAGTCCATGTCAGCTATCTCAAAGTTGCTCCAGACTATGGTATTGGTTGTTCAATCAAAACAGAGACAGAAAGCTTAGTAAATATCTTACAATGGCATAGGTTGTACGACGCCCCGCCGTTATTGCTCAGGTAGCTCATTGCGTTATTTTCTGCGAGGTATTCTGGGTGGAGCTGGTTGAACTCTTCAGGAACGGTCAGAATAGTGAGTGATAATGAGATGAGGATTTAGAGAATAGCGGAGACCATCACCTTTTACGGTCTCCCACAGAGTAGGTATGGTAGCTTCCCATTCGGTGAATGTAATTGTAAAGCCTATTCCCACTGTGAGTAGGTTTGATCACCCACGACATATTCAATTCATACCGTAGAGCTTATTATTATCCCTCATGTAGTCGAATGGGTCGTAATTGATGTCGCAGGTATACGAGATTCCTGGCCTGAAAGTTCGGGTACGTTCAACTGACGATCGACAATGGAAAGATCCAAACGCACTCGACACGCCAATAATACTTGTAAGGCTGAAGAAGGGGATGTTGAAAGAAAAACTGGAAGGCAGGAGGAGGGTGAGGAGTCTGGATATTCCGAATCATGAGAGGCGGGAACGCACGCCAGAGTTGAATCGACACATATTTCGATACGGTACGCTCTCTGAAAGTGCAAGAATTGGATATGAGCCGATTGTGGAAGAGATGGGTTTGTGAAAACTTGTACGCACCTGCGTATATGATCCCTAATGCATGCATCTTTTCCCTTCCTTCTCTTGCTTTATCCTCATCTACCCAGTCCGGCTGATACCAGTGGTGATATGGGATAAGACCGAATGAAACAGGCGCTGACGTCGCTTCCTTTACGCGTCTGTCGATGGTGAGGTCAGATGCGATGGCAAGAGAGAAATCCGTTCCGACGCGGACCTTTTAAAATCCTCCTCAAACTCCACCTCATTCAAAAACACCCATGGATACCCGAATCGTTTATTGAACCGCCTCTCCATCTGTCCCATACTCGAGAGCACTCCTTCCAAATCCGAGTTACGCGCTAGAAAAACGAGAGTAGCGTTGGCTTTTCCTTCGCCGATCGGTCGAGGTACTTTTTGTTGGCCATTCGATGAATCTTCCGCTTCTTCCGGTGGATGAACCGGACGTTCGTATGGTAACCGGTGACCAGCAAGCGCAACGTCGTTTGGATGCTCTATCGACATCGGTTCTTGGGTGGTTCGCGCAGATAGCACCTTCGCTAGTAACTTGGAGTCTTGCATAACAACGATTGTTCCATAAATAAGTGCAACCTGGTAAGCAACGGGCTTTCCTCAACCAATTACACAGTGAAAGAAACCCTTCCGACGCACCAGTACACCTAAACCACAAATATGTCTGTGCCGCCCTCTAAAAATCATGGTTGCGAAGATGACAGGAATAGAAGAAGAGGAATTTTCTGTTGTCACCCCGTTATTTTAGGGTATGATTTGTCGGGAGTGGATCTCCATACTTTAGAAACGTCGTGATCAAATGAAAAAGATTCCCTCATCACATCCGCGAGTTGACACGGCCTGTGGAGCTAGAAAGATAAATCAGCAGGCAAATATTGGCTCAGTCCATTGGGAGAGGATTTGGGAGCTGAGAACAGGGAGGAGAGCACTGCACAGTAAGGCAAGCGATACTCGGATTTAAATATCAACTGAGCCATCTGGTGACATGAACTAATTATAGCTGAGGTCAGTATTTTTAAAGAAAACTAGTTGGAGCATCAAATTCTGGCTGTTCATCGGGAGAATATTCTGGAATGGCAAAGGCAATGGACCTGATCATTTCAATTCGAAAGTGGAGGGTACTGACCTAGTGGACGCTCCGTTTAGCAAGCTATCGATAGCCTCTAGGGTGATGAGCACAGAGGACTTAGCGTAACGCGTATTTCTCTTTTATATCCGACAGAGCCAGTTCCACCGGGTAGATTGGCTATGAAGGTCGGCCTGAAGGTCGGAACGTACGGCGTTAAACGCGAACCCAATGCCAAAGCAACGAGCAGGTTGTGACTAAAGGTAGCAGTCGAATAACAGCGAAATGGAGGCAGGAAACTTGCAGGAAACATTCTTCAAAGCAAAAAGCAAGCCGTGCCGTCCTTGAGTTTCCACGGTCAAATCCGTCTGTCGGCCCGTACTTGCTTTTGTCCTCCCGTCCAAGTATCTACCATGATAACGATAGCAATATTGGCGGGCGGGACATGAGCACAAAACGTTGCGACTTGGATAGAAAAATTGTGAAGAACCCTGATACTTCTTGCCAATAAGAAAACAGGCTTTTTGTCCGACGCTGCTGGGTTAAATTGATAGCGGTGTGCTAATAAGGAGACTTGAATGGATAATGGATTCCCAATCCAGCCTGAGTGTGTGCTGTTGAAGCCACCTTTGCTTTTTTTCAGACCTTCGCGTTCTCACCCACACCCTCAATCTATACACTCCAGTCGCCTCTTCAATAAAATACAGGTGTTGTGTTATCAAAGTGATTAAATCAGAACTGACATTGCTCTCCCCGTCTCTTCATTTGCTCAATATGTGCTGCCGAGCGTGGTATAATATTCCATTTGAAGGGCTCGGGATATCTGAGACGAAGAGGGAAAATAATGATGATCTCATTACGACAGTTGACAAGGTGAGTGTCAATTGTACGTCTCCCAGACTGGAAAACAGGGGGACTCTCCAGGGTTTCCTCTGGGAGCGAAAGATTGAACGTGGCTAAAATAGAGGCGAAAAATATAACTAGGCTCCCTTCGGCGAGTGTTTTTCCGGGGGCATATTCTTGTAAAGACTTTAGGTCCCGTTTCTCTTCTCTGTGTGGTAGGACAGAACCCACCGTTTTCCAAATCCAAATGTGTATGATGCAGGATCCGGAGGAGGTTGGCCATTCGTCGGAAGAAATCGCTCTGGGATAAAATCATAGGGATCATATCGGTCATCCGGGGCATAGGCAATGGACCTGATGATGTTTGAAGACGAGAAAGATAAAACGTGAAAGAAGATCATGTACAAACCAGACGTTGGGAATGACATTGTATATCCGTCGTATTCACTTGCTTCTGCCGTTCTCCTGGCTAGAGCTGAGGCGAAGAGATGTGTCATCGTCATTGCAACCTAAGGATAGGCCAAAGATCAGGAGACTCACAGAGAGGAAGTATTGGTTGCCAGCGCATTGTTTCCTTGATCACTGCATTCAAATACGGTAACCTGGGCAAGTCAGAGATGACCGGCACTCGGTTCTCTGTATCCAGCAGCCTATCAATCTCAGCCTGTGCAATGCGTTGCTTATTCGGGTGGAGAGCCATTGCCCACATGAAAACCATGGTAGTACCGTGAGTCTGAGAAGAGGATAAACGGAGGGCAGAGAGATGAGTTCAAGTCCGAGTTAGAGTCCCGAGGAATGACAAACAGTTTCTGAGCCACCTGTGTACGATACACATTACATCGTCGCGAACTCGACCCAGAAAATTGGCGTCCTCACCGACATACATAGTGCCCAAAACCCATTTGACTCTTTCTGCGAGGTCGTCACTCAGTTCAGAGTCACCATTAGTGACATCGTTTGCTAATGAAGGTCTAGCGACGCCCCGTCGCTTGACCAAAGGTCAGGAATCGGGGAAGAGCTCTGGTTGAATGTCTCACCAGTTCATCCATAAAGTGATTGTATGGCTGATCAAACGCCGCCTCCATCGCATTCCTGCCTCTTTGCGCGTCCTTGTGAAATGGCATCCACGACGGGAGGTGCTTGACTGAGGCCGGTGTCGGGTATACATGAGGTAAGATATTTCATGAGAAAAACGAACTACGTACGAATTGGAAGCGTATCCGCCAAGTATGCACCTGGAACAAGAGCAGGACTACATATGGCAAAAGCTGTTTTAGCAAGGTCGAGATACTTTTCGTTAGGGAAGTTAGGGTTTCACGACAGTCAGGGATGACAGCTCTTGGCCACTAACCTTGCTTCCTAGCGGTAATGGGAGTCCGTATGTGATCGTCATCACTATACGGCCTGCGGCGCTTCAATGACACTATGTATCAGATCGATAGCTATGAATCGAGGCCCCAAGGTATACCTACAGTCTTATCAAGGAATAAAACTCCTGGGGTTTCTCAAGGATGTCCTTGCACATGAGAATTGCGATATCTTCTTGGGTTGCCTGGTACTTCTTCACGGCTGTGGGACTAAGTGCCATATGCGCCAGCTTACGATGTTCCCGCCATTCTGGACCAGATTACCATGATCTGTAACCGAATACAAGGTAATTTGTGTTAATGTCACAAGGCAATGGAAGGACAAGGAGCAGGACTGACTCGATCCAATCCCATTAATTCACAAGCGACAGTGGTGACAGGGCGATGAGAGTAGATAGTGCTCCGTTTAGTTAGCAAGTCATCAATAGCCCTCAGGGAGTTGAAAACGAGGACTTTGTTACCCAAACCATGCAAGTAAATCACATCGCCTTGTCGATATCTTCAGTAACAAAGGCTTCACAGCGAACAAGGATGAGAGCTGGATACCGAATTTCTCTTTTATGTCAGACAAAACTAACCAGGGTTCCTGCGTGGGTAGTTTGAAGATGTTTCCGCTGATTGGCCATCAAGGTGGGCCTGGAGGAACTGCCAATGTACCGTGTTGAGCGCGCGTCCAACGCCAAAGAAAAAAGCAAGTTGCGACAAGGAGCAGTATCAAAAGTCATGAGAGGGTTATGAAGGAGCCGAATCCAGCTTTTCATGAATATCATGGCCACTGAGAAGTTCTCAAGGTCTGTCATTGCCGCTGCCAGAATAGGAGCGTTCAGAGTAGAACCTTCTGAACTCTTCAGGAGCCTGAAAATTGGGCGCTAGTCACGCAATAGTCACAGTAGGTCACAGCAGGTCACAGCTGAGAAACACCATAGGAACACAGAGTTACGGGGCTGGGTCAGACGAGGCCGGGTGACTTATCGTAATCTTATCCTTTCACACGGGAGAAAAAAATCTGATAAACACCTGCATACTAAAATTTGACTGAAAAAAGCTAAATCAGAAAGGATATTCAGTTAAACAAAAAAGCTACATGGTCTGTGTACTGAAAGTGCGAGGTACTGGTCAGGTACCAGAATCATATGCAAAATATTATTACTGAAAGCAGTAGCTAAATCAGCATGGAAATACAGTCAAATGGAAGAGTTTCCTGGACTTCGCTTACCAAGACTAACCAGATCGAGAAGTAAATCCCGAAAACTGAATTTCTTTAGATTTCCCGTAAATACCCCGAGAATATTTTCTCCGGATTGCACCGAAAAAATTTTCGCCTGCTATGAGTCCCCCAAAATGATCGCTGAAAAGCACCTTAGATAATGTAACGCGGGCTTCTCGGCGTGACGACGGACTTCAGGTTCCTGAAAAGTTCAGGCGACCTGAGGTTCTACTCTAAACGCTCCTAATGCAACCGAACCAATATCATCGTCACAGACTTCTGGGGCGAGTTTCCACGATTCAAAATCATCCGTCCGTCCGGACCGCTTTGGCCTTCTAAACTTATCTCCGTGAAATCTACCATGATAACGATACTTCTCATCAGCTTCACATGGAGCCCGAATTCCGCTCAAATTATACATACAAGAAGTTGACCTCCACTATTTGACGAATCTATAAAATACGATGGGGTTTGTGTAGTTACTTAGGACGATTGGATTAGGATTGGCATTGCTCCGCCCGTCTCTTCAATCGGTCAGCATGGACTTCCGAACGTGGTACAAGATTACATTCGAACGGCTTTGGGAACCTGAAATCACAAAAAAAAAAAGAGGTACTCCGCACCTGAATGCAATGCATCAGAACAAAGAAATACCCACCTCGTCAGCCCGGACTGGAAAGCAGGAGGATTCTTCATGGTTTCCTCCGGAAGAGATATCGTAAAAGCCGATAGAATAGAGGCTATGAAAATAAAAAGGGTCCCTTCGCCGAGTGGCTTCCCGGGGCACATCCTTTCCATAGACGTTAGGTTTCATCTCCCTAAAACAAAGTCATCCTCACCGTTTTCCAAATCCAAAAATGTAAGATGATGGATCTGGCGGAGGTTGAGTGTTAGTTGGAAGGAATCGGTCCGGCAGGAATGCATGGGGATCGTAGCGGTCGTCTGGCGCGAAAGCAACGGACCTAAAACATACGGCGCACGTCGGAAGGTGAAGAACAATGTGAGAATTATGTAGCTTGAAAGAAATCATGTACAAACCAGACGTTAGGAATGACAACCGTGTCTTTTGGAATGGTATATCCGTCGTAATCACTTTCTTGCCCCGTTCTCCTAGCTATGCCTGAAACGGGGGATACATCACCGTCACATTCGGGGATACGGGAGTACGGGGAACTTACAAAGAGGAAGTATTGGCTGCCACCGCATTGTCTCCTTAATCACTGCATTCAGATACGGCAGCCTGGGTAGATCAGAAATGACTGGCATTCGGTTTTCTTCGTCCAGCAGGCTGTCGATCTCGGCCTGGGCAAGCCGTTGTATTTCCGGGTGGAGAGCCATCGCCAAGATAAAAGTGATAGTGATTCCGTGGGTCTATAGAAAGTATAAAGGAGTGAGCTTCAAACCTTCGAAGAGGCCCTAAAGAACGCCGGACCGTTTCTGAGCCGGCTACGTGCGAATGGGCTGTTAAAACACCATGCAAGAGATTGTGGGCTAAAGGGTTCTCACCGACATACATGGAGCCCAGAACCCATTTTGCGCTTTCTTCTGAGATTCGCTCCATCTCACCACATGTAAGATCATGCGCTAAAGAAGGCCTAGCAATGCCCCGCCGCTAGAAGAAGGTCAGGGACCCTCACACATTCTGATGGGACGCCTCACCAATTCATCGTTAAACCGTTTGAACGGTTCATTGATCGCATTCATGACGGCCTCCCTCCCTCTTTCCGCGTCCCTGTGGAATGGCATCCAAGAGGGTAGATGTTTAACTGGTAAGCGTGGACATGAGGCAGGATCGCTTCATGGGAGAGAATAGCTACATACGGAATGGAAGCGTATCACATAAGTATGCACCTGGGACAACCGCACGACCGCATATGTCCATTGCTTCTTCCGCGAGGTCGATGTACTTTCGTGAAAAGGGTAAGCATATACAACGAGGAATAATACCTCTGAGCTGACCTCGCTTCCTACAGGTACCGAAATTCCGTATGTAACGGATATCACTATACGACCTGCGGCACTTGAATGGTAAGATACGTCAGACCGAAATGACACGAACAGGTGCGGATGAAGTATATTCACAGCCTGACGAGTGAATGGAACTCCTGCGGCTTCTCGAGGATGTCCCTGCACATGAGAGATGCGATGTCTTCTTGTATTCCTTGATACTTCTTCACCGCCGTCTGGTTGAGTGCCATATGTGCCATCCTACGATGTTCTCGCCATTCTGAGCCATAAGGCATGAATACCAAGCTCTGAAGTCGTCGTAAATGATCAAGACAGTAAAGAAAAAGAACGGAGGACGGACTTTGGTTAATCCCATCAACTCGCCAGCGACGGTGAAAATAGGTCTCTGAGAATAGACACCGCTCCGTTTGTGTAGCAAGTCGTTGATGGTCGATAACGAGTTGAGGACGAGGACCTTATTACCCAGACCGTGCAAGTAAGTCAAGTCACCTTTTGATGATTTGAGCAACATCGACACACTAAGAAAATCAACAATAGGTACCATATTTCTGTCTCATATCAGACAAAGCGAGCCACGGCTCTTCCGGGGGTAATTTGAGAATGTTTCCAACGATTGGCCATGAAGGCGGACCTGGTGGGAGTATACCACGTTGTTTGAAAACGTAACGCCAAAGCAGCAAGCAGGTCGCCACTAAGAGCAGTATCAAAGCAGTCATGGGGGTATAAAGGAAGCGAGGAGTATTAATGACAGACTTTTATAATGGTAGCAGATAACCTTCGAAGGTCGATTACAAAACATGGAAGGGCATCTGATACGACATTTGACCACGATGGTTGATTAGGTTTGATCCTCGCGTTTTTTAAACCCGTATTCGCCGGGCTCTTTAAGACCTAGACAGTTTAATTGTATCGAGGACTCGAGGCGGACCGCAATGGGGAGAGATTGCTATCAAGTTGTCCGGTGAGCTACGAGAATGCTGGAAAATGACTAAGTGACATCCGTGATGGAAGGAGAGCCCAAGAAGATAAGATTTGAAGGTCATGTTTTGCGATTTTGCATAGTCATAGAAGTAACTGGGTGAACAGCACGCAGAATTGGGCGAAGTGTAGCCCGAATGAAGGTGATTCATGATTCTTTGAGGACCTCGGGGCTCCTTTGGTATGGAACGATGTCCGCCGTGCACGGCGCAGAGGTGCGCCGCTACCTCAGTAATAAACAATTGCAGTATCAGGGGCAAACATATTCGTGTAAGTGGTGAGAACAGAATCGGATCGGAAGTGCGAGGGCCTGGCATTCTCCACGTGACACCGTGGGAAGGTGCAGACGTGGCTCGGAGACACGACACGCACCGACACGGAAATCTACGCACATTCCTTCCTACCACCAGTGTCTCCAATGCGTTTCTTGAAAGCAGCTCTCGCACTATGTGCTGCATACTTGACGGTGGTCTCTGCTGTTGAAATCGTCAAAGAAGAGGCAGGTTCGTTCGTGTTCAGTGTCAGTGATACCTCGGCAAAGTAACTAATATGTTGCAGAGGTTGACACTCCCTCTACTCCTGAAGTGGCAGAGCTCGTTGCCTCTGTGCAATGGCCAGAAAGCAATCCATTCGGCCGTACGTGTCCAGCCTTATACTTCCTCTGGTGACCTACTGACAGGGCTCATTTTTCTTTCTGACCCCCCCTATGACGTACCTCAATAGACGTCGTTAACGGCGAGAAGAACGCCTTGTCAGTGTTCTTGGAGAACAAGACCGGAAAGAACATCACACTCCTTTCCATCTCCGGTTCGATACACGACCAGGAAACAGAAAAACTACTCAAGAATGTGTGTTGTTTTAATGGTCTCTCGTATCACCCATTAACTCTTGCTTTCATCAGCTCACGGCTCTTTCGTACAATATACCCCTTGTCAACGACGTAAAGATCTCGATCCCTTATGCCTTTTACAGCGAGTTCAAGGTATGTTGTTAATTTTAACACTCTACGAAAGTCTTAACACCTGCCCTCATTAAGCCTGGAGACCATCTCCTAAACATCTGGCTCGACCACGTCATAGATGTATGTCTCCGAAGTTCTTCGTTCTACCCGCTAACACCCCCTTCCTAGAATGAGAAAGAACGCGTGCTAGTTTACGAATCGGTCGTTACCATTGTTGAACCCGAAGGTTCCTGGTTTGATTTCAAGTTGTGGGTAATTCGTGCAGTCATTCTCCCTCTGAGGCTAATCAATATCTTTCATGACAGACTTACCACTTATCTCATGGTCTCGGTTCTGCTCGGCGGTTTGACATATGTTGCCTACCTTTCTTTCGTACCACAGCCGAAAAAATCCAAGAAGACAAATGTTAGTGCTCCGGTATCAGTCCAAGCTACTGGTGCGGGCGGTTACCAGGAGGAATGGATTCCTGACCATCACAAGCCTAAGACCAGCAGGAAGAAGACTGGAGGTGCTGTCAGTGGAACCAGTGGAGATGAACTTAGTGGTGCAGAGATCAGTGGTGCAGAGGGTAAAAAGGAGAAGGCTAGAAAGAGGAAGTAAACAGGGCGTTGCATCGCAGAAGAATGGTAACTGATGTAATGTTGGATGGGAAAAGCGTCGTGAATAGCTCCAGCAGTAGCGCGATCGCAATGGGTTCCTTCCGTGCTTTTCAATCCTCTATTGTAAAGCATGCCCCACAACTAGGAGAAGGGCTGGTTTCGTACTGGGCACGAATAATCAAAACAGCTTGATAGGATGACATTCATTCTTTAGACCAATTCAACTATGGAGAACATTACATATTGAAGGTATTCAGCAGGTGCTGAATGTTAGGTGCCTCCTTCTGCCAGTCGAACCTCGGCAAGCGGAACGCTTCGGTAACTCTCGTATAAGATATATCCCCTATCCTGGCTATGGGCTTAAGCTTTTCAGGATCTGCGACGTCACGGTTTGGGTTTAGAACGTCTTTGCGGACATGTATAAATTTAACAGTTCCCAAGATCAAGTAGCTTGTGGGAACGTCCGGTGTATCATCGGCTATGAGATCTATAACTTGCAAAAGCTGGACTCAAATCAGATGTTTCTGACACAAGAGGAATGCACGAGATTGTCACCTCGCATTCCATGCTAAATGCGCTTTCCTTGACCCGAGGAGCTTTGACCAGGATCTGAGGAGAATGATCATCAGTGCGACTAGCGACACCGATATCGAGGAAGAAAACTATTCCTAACACTAGGCTCCTTGGTTAGGCCAGCGATCTCCCACTCTGAAACATCCCTAGGACTGCTGATACAAGCTGCGTTAGCCTGCTGAATCCAAGGCTCACTTATGATGTTCACGGTGAACCCTTTGGTAGCCTAAATCCGTAAAATTGTTGAGAAATATAACAGAATCACGGGTAGAAAAAGTAAAACCATGATGTTTCGAGAGGTGTCCTTTGCGCCAGAACCCGTGTTTACAGAGATTGATATGGTCGGGGGGTGTGCTGAAACCTATAAACCTTGTGAGGGTGGGTTCACCTGAACCTCAGTTATGCAGCGTACAGTGTTGAAGTAACTGGACAAAAATCAAACCCGATCAAAATCGCTACCAGAAACAAAAAAAAAAAAAGAGGAACAGCGAACGAACCTGAAAGGTGCAAGGTTCTCAACGCCAGTTTCCGTTACCGACGACACGAAAGCGACAGGACGGGGACATATACCGCTCAGCATAAGCGCGTATAGATCACTATTTGTGTTGCAGGGGTACCTTGAGAATACGCTCACAAAGATACGGACCGCTCACCTCGGCTTCTCTTTCGATGTATCAAACGATTTCCATCCCAACTTTTCCCCCTCCAGCCATTTTCTACCTTCCTCCGTCTGATCGACGCGATCTCCGAATTTATAGGAAGGATTGGGGGGTTGTGTCCGTATGAATGGGGTATCGTGGTTGAACGAAGGGAGTTCCAGAGTTTCCAAGTTTTTGGACATGATGATCGATGAGTGTCAAATAACCAACGACCTTAAAACCTTTCAGCGTGTTCTGATTAAATGAACGAACGTTGACACTAGATGAAAAGATAACATGATTTTGTGTCTCGTGTTTATCGATACTGACCGCGTTGTGCCTCTCTTTGGCGCGGCAGCTGACCTTGCTCGACATCGTGGTAGCGTTGGGCAATCACTTATTATTTGAATAACATATTCGAAAAATTTCGTTGATATCATACACTGAGGAAGTGGGAAGTTCGCTCTCGCTACCTAATCATTTCCTAGTTAGAAAAAACCGGTACCAGAGCATGAGCGACATCTTCCAGAGAGCTGCAACTTGCATGGATGCCGGAGCTTTCGATACTCCATACACCGGCGGCGCCACGCCACCCTGTCGCTCCCATGTGAAATTTACGGGAGGGTCGAAGAACTGTGGACTTGCACTAAACTTCATGCTAAGCCCGTGGATCAACATATGATCCCGTAGTAAAGCTTCAAATAAGCATATCATTGTGAGCAATGCGGGTGTCGATTACACAATGAGGAAGGCCGGGAGAAATCGGCCAAATGCAGAATCTGACTTGTTATGTGCAGTGTGTACAAGGAATTGAAGGCATGTTGATCTGTACTTTCAAGAAAAATGACAAGTCGTTCCGCATCGCATGACGAGATTTGGGCAAAATATAGTGTTGGCTGGGTAGCCAATAGTCAATCAACTGCGCAATTGTCAGGTTCTACTGCCTTTGGGAGGTGAAAGCTCTGTGGTACGATGCTGTGGCGCTTGAGTCGCAGGAGAGTGGGCTTCGGAGCCGGTTGGGAAGAGAGTTTCTGATGCACCAGCTCTCAAAAGAGCATGGATGATAAAGCCTCACCCAGAGTGACGAGTAGACATTATGGTATTCACAGAGACGGTGTGATTGTGATACTTTGCTGTTGCTACGACCGTTAGTGGCATCTACACAGGCGTTCAAGTTGCCGTGGTAATTGAGGACTAGCAGCGGTAGCACGTAGCACCAACGATAGTAGCAGTCGCCGCTGGAACTATCGGACTAATTGCGGCGACAGGCGATGTTTGGGATGGTTGAAGTCATTGTGATAGTTGCTTCGAGAATCGAGAAGGCTGATTCAGATGGCGACAGTTGACTTGTTGGTACTACACGCTTTTGTGGCCACCAGCGACGGCTGCTGACTCCCAACTTTCAACTTTGGCCTCCCAATCTCGCCAAACTATGCCCCCTTATCCAATAGCGTATTGTCATGGCCAGGCGCAGGATCCTCGCGCCATGGATCTAGGTGCAGCCAGCTCGAGCCTCGGTGACGCTGTAAACCACGTTAAAAGGCAGTCATCGAATATTAAGGCTTGTACCAGCTCCCAGAATGGAAGAGGACTCATTTTGCTTTAGTCCAGTAGTGAACAGCTGAGCGTAGTAGCATCTAAGATCGAGATCACAAGATACTAATAGAGGTCAAAGCGAAGGGTGAGGTGAGGTAATATTCTCACGCTCCCGACTCCTCTCAAGCTCATGATCTCAATCAGCTTTCCTCAGCAACTCTTTCCAACTGTTGATACGCGCGTAAATCTCATCTACGTGCTATGACTGTTGGGATAACACAGAAAGCAGAAAACGTATTGAGAAAGAGCTTTCAATAACTCACGATAACTTGAACCTACGGCCCAGCAAGCTTTCAAGTTCCCTGACAGTATCACCTCAGGCTCTGCGATCTCTCTTTCCAAATTTAGTTCACCACCTGATAGAATCAGTATATCTTGATGGGGGCTGCAGCGCAGAAGAGGGAGTTATGTACGGTACGTTTCGCCTTGTTCGTGTCCTTATAGCATACCGTCATTGATTATTAAATTGTATGGTGATCCCTGAAGAACCTTTGCTTGGTTGCCGGTGGCCTATATTTTCTCTCCGGTGGAACACGGATGGACTATGATTCTGACCGCTTTTATTGCTCCTGAATTGTGGCATCAGCCAGCAGCGTCCTACGAATATAGTACCAGTGCTAAATCTTTACATCGAATGCTTCACGATCGGAACATGCTAAATCCATCTCATCTAGTTCGTCGAAACCCACACTGCATGGGTGCAATGACATAGCGTTTTCGAGGGTTGATTTTTTGCGGTACTGTCATTTACCTCATGATATAGATATCTCCTTCCTTACCCATCGTCTGCACATGTTTTACCCTAATCACCTTACACCCTTGTACTGTCTAAAGAGCATACCTCATCGGCCTTTCCTTCCCAGTCTCTTACTGACGTTATCATGGCCAATGCACGTTGCCCAAGGGTCTTCACTTGACCAGTTTAACAGAGTTCTGCTCCGTGCCGTCCCTGCGGCGCTGGATGTCACCACGACATCGTTATTTGTCTTTGAGAACGGGAAAACGACCCAATTACAAGCATTCGACATTGGGGGACCGTGCGGTTAAATTCACAGGGGCGGCCCCGTCAGTCGTCACATCGTTGATGTTGGCGTTGTATCGATCTGGTTGCTGTGTCAGTAATAATTGATATCTTTCTGAGGCGAATTATCTTCGAGATCGACATATACACTACTTGCAACGCTACCGAACGTCCCTCAACTTGTTGGTCGTGAGTAGTTTCGGAAAGGGAGGTGAGACCGGTTGCCAAGACTTGAGAGTGTTGACTTGGACAAGTTGGACACGGTGAGGCCGGTCAGTTTCGGTCTCACTGATTTATTCCTTCTACAATTGATACTCAAACCTGTGTGGGTTACTTATGAGCGTGGCGGCATCATTTCCAGCACTAGCGTTTCAGGAATTTTTTAATCATTTTTTCATTCATATCTGTATATCAAGAGATACGTCCATGCGCAACGCCCGGAGCGGCTGTTCTCATTGAAGAAATAAATAGGTGTCAAGGGTTGTCGCGTCCGACTTCTTTGAGCCGTCATTTTTCTTGTCTTCCCCTCATGCTGACAACCAGCGCCCACACTCTTTTCTTTCTTCTTTATTATCTTCTGAATTCAACATTGGTGGCGGGAATCCTCCAGACACGAACTATTGACGATCAAGCTGGAGATTCTTTTTCTGGAACAAAGCCCACGTTTACAGGACCATGGAACAAGGGTCCACAGTGTAAAGTGTGCAGTCTTCAGCCCGATCCTACCCGCGCATATCATGGAACGTGGACAGAGATCACTCACAAAGGCGGCGATCCAGTTTCCTACGTCGAAATCTCCTTTCTAGGTGTTGAAATCGATGTATTTTGTATTATACCCAACTCGCCACCTAACGGCGTCGTTGGAACCTATGATTTGAAGTTCACGTTGGACGGCGCACCGGTTGGAGATGGATTCTACCATGATCCAAGTTTCCGCGTCACAGATAACTTCACCTACGATGCTCCTGTGTTTAGCATCAACGGCTTGGAAAACAAACCACACAGGCTGGTCTTGAATGCGACCTCGACCACTCGCAACTCTGTTGTTCTTTTTGACTATGCGATGTACAAGTAGGTCGGACTCGGTCTTCGACTTATAGATTCTCTGACGGATCTTTGCAGATTTGAAGACGGGAATGGAGTCCCTCCGTCGACCACTACCCCAACGTCCAATCCCCATAAGCAGGGTGCCAATGACAGTAAAGAACCAACAAATAAAGATAGTCATAAATCAAAAGCTACAATCATCGCAGCTTCAGTACTTGCACCGCTCTTTCTGATCACTCTCACCATACTGCTGCTTCTCTACGGTAGCCGCCGCTTCGGGTGGCTTCAACGCAAGCAGCGGCCCTCGGACAAGTTACCAGCCGCAGAATCCCAGTCTCGGGCTCAATCTTTACCTCCTTCTTCCACAAATTCCGACAACGGATTCCAGATGCGCATACAGAGATGGGCGTCACACGTGGCAGGACAGAAATTAGCGCATCCATTCTCCCCGCCCTCAGAAGTGCCTTCGACGTGTCGCACGCAGGCATCAGTACCGGCGTCGATACCAGCGTCGAGAGAACGACCAAACGAAACACCTCAAGGGAGGCCTCTGCATACACCTAAAAAGTGGGTTGTTTGCAATCCTTCCACCTCCTCAGAGGGCGCGTCCGCACGATAGCCTAAGAAGATACTATCCCCCCCCTTTCTGGTGACAGCTTGGAAACTCGAATTTGCAGAGGACCCTGCAACTGTCCAAAGCTGTACCCGTCTCCGGACGTGCTCCAATGCATATACTCGGTAAAGATGGCGTTTGGGATAACGTTCGGGTTTGAACACCGCACGAGCTTATACGAAACCATAGGCAGCGTGACATTGAGTACGTAGAGTTAGGGTACGTTCTCTGTTCTCACCGACCAGGACTACTTTACCACCTAGGCTGGCATCTCTGGAAAAACTGTAAGCAATCATGTATTATAAAGGCATATTCTCCTTCCGTTTTGCAGTCACTGGTGACGCTTTCTTTGATTGCAATTTTGCTGTGATGGAGACCCTGTTCGTCTGAGTGGTTCTGCGGAGAGGCTTTGTATTTCTCACTGAAAATGGTGACTGGGGTCGCTGAGGACGTTTGGAGTTGGGCAGATGAGGTCGTGTGGTAATCGCCTTCGAACGAGTCTGAGAGGGAAGATTCTGACGGGTGACTGGAGTTCGATCCTTCACCTGGACGATTATACGAGGCTTTGTTGAGCCCGACGGGCAGGATAGTTTGGGTAATTTGGAAGAAGAGTCAGAGACTGAATGTGGTACTCTCAAGGAAGGTGTCGATTTGTGAATATGTTTCAATGAGGTGTTCACAGGGACGCGAGGCTTTGAGTTGTCACTGGGTACTGTGATCTCTAGATTTGATGAGCTGCATTTGCAGAGCTGTGATTGTGTTACTTGTTCCACGACCAGAGTAGCATCTGCGTCTTGTACATGTGCAGGAACAGAACTGGGCAGCGCCGGCGTGTCGGACGATTCATGGCTATAGCTGGAAAGAGAGTCTTCACTGAGAGTTTCGAGGGATCCTAGGTCGGTACTAAAGGTGGCGATTAGTCGTTCAAAAGACAACAGTGCTTGCATTTGATGCGCGGTGAGACCACCAGGCGAGGGACATTTCTTTCACAGGCGAGTTGAGACCAACAAAGAGAGTAAAATGTCCATCGACGTACATTCACATTTGACTCCACCGTCTCGTTCACCGCTGTGATCGGTTTCAAAAAGCTGGGAATATAGGGACGAATGTTTGTTGACTGGGAGAGACTAGGAGAAGACCCGTTGGGGTCGTCACAGGTGGCTGAAGCTTTAGATTGAGACATGTCCTCCTCTTCCATATGCCCTTCCTCCATTTCACGCTCCAATTCCCTCGCCAGTCCTTCCAGAATATCACGATCCAGTAATCCCAAATCTACCGTGGCATTCAAAAGTTGTTCCAGGAACTGAATCTTCATGGCTAGTGCGGTGGCTTCACGTTTGAAGAAACTCCATTTGCGTGCACTGTCAAACAAATCGCCCCAAAATTGTACCACTTCCTTTTCTATTGAGTATAGCTGAGATCGTAGTAGGGTGTTTTGAGAGCGTAGCGCTGTGATCTCGGATTTGCATGCGAAAAGCTGTTCTTCGAAGTTTCGGACCGAGTCAGCGCAAGATTGAGATGGAATAGGTTGGGGGATGTCAAGGCGGTTTAGAACAGCTTCTGTTGAGCTCCTGGGCAGTGAATTGAAACGACCAGCGCAACGATCGCGGAATGCCGCCATGAGTGTACGTAGCAAGAGCACAATGCGTCACATGCATCATGATCGATGCCTGGAACATTGATGGCTTGGAATTGCGTCAGTGGCGCAGAATTTGTCTTTCGGGCCGACCACGCTACGGACACCGTTGCCTCCTCCTTCCTGCTCTCCTTCACCGCCTTACCATCATCAACAAGTTACTGATCCCTGTCCTTCTCTATGCCCAAACCCTTCAGAAAATCTCCTACATTATTACAAACTCTTCTCAACAAACCTTCACAGTCATATGCTTATCCGCAGGTCGACCGGAAAGACTATTATTCCTCTAAAAATGAGATGATCAAGACGGCTTTGGTGGAGGGGGAGACTGCAGGAGTACAGGTGCCAGTTGAATATAGAAATACCGGACTGGAAGCTGCAACATTGAGGACGTTGAGATTGACATCCCACTCGGAGACTGTCAGGGTGAGTTTTCTGGCCTTTTGTGGAAGACAAGATTTAAAGTCTAAGTTTAGGACCAGAACGTCACCCCAGCCGAAGAGGTTTACCCTCAGCATCATTCGCGTTCATTGTCTCTCCCAGAAGTTATTCTGACAGAAGAACCGGAATCGAGTACGAGTACCGACGAAAGTGATTCTGACAATGATGTATTCTATACTCCGAACGCCTCTCCTAGGACATCTTCTGCCAGTACTGTAACTATCACAATGTCATCGCGCCCTCCCGCATCTTCTACATGGCCTTCATCGCAGTCCTTGACGACGGGCACCATCGTAGCGCCGACGAGACACAATGGACGAAGTACGCCCTCAACATCATCAACGTCGGCCGATTCAACTTCGGTAGACGGACTATCCGTCTTTTCTTCTCATGCTTCATCGAGTGGGTCGACGGGTATAACAACACCCGAACCGTCAATACGCTCTAGTAGCAGTCGTAAAGGAAAGCAGAGGGCGAAGAGCACGGGGACGATGGTAAATGGAATGGGGCAAGATTGGGCAAAAGATGTTCGGTGGCTAGTCCCTCCCCCTTCGACGGCTTCCAGCTCCAGCAGTGCATCAAAGAGAAAGATCCCTAGCAAGACGCAGACAACGCCTCATAGTTCCCGACCCCCTAACTCCAGACATTCAGATGTCAAGCATTTTCATCACGCTACTATGACTGTAGTATTAGAAGAAGATGAAGGGGCCAGCAGCGTCTCACTCGTTCATTCACCTTCCTCTTCACAATCGAGAACGAGGGCCGCGTCCAACGCCTCGTCATCAAAGCGCAGCGGCAAACGCGCTGGTCCGAGTTCGGTACCACCGGCAAGACCTCACCTCATGAGACGAAAATCTCGTTCTCTCGAAGACTTGGCTGCCCTTCAGGCTGAAGATGAAGTACTATCAAGTTCATCTACGCCATCCTCTTCTTATACAGCGCCACCTTTACACACACCTTCGTTACCTTCCTACGGAACACCCGGGTACACATCTCTCACACTTCCTCGCGCACCACCACCATCCTCGGGTTTCCTCGAGTCAGGTAAAGTGGGCAAAGTCGATTTGACAAGGAGCGGAATCGCACAAACAACGATGGCTAGCGTTGAGGTGACGCGAGGTTTATCTACCGTGTCTTCGTCCAAGAGAATCTCGTGGCTCTCTAAAGATAAGGATTGGGGTAAAGGGAAAGGTCGGGCGGAGGGTGCATTTTCGTTTACGAGTTATCGAAAGCCACCAACTCACGTACCTGAAGGGCATGTTTTGGTCCAGGTATGGGCGGTGGGGATTGATAACGTTGATGCGAGTATATGCGGGATCTCTATCGAGAGTCGTCCAGAATACGAGAGACGGACAGCCAGTGAGAGTGGTCGAGTACATAGTGATGCAACGGTTAAAAGAAGTTGGAGCTTGAGACGAAACCAGTCAACTACGACTTATGTTGTTACTTCTCACTCAAAACCGAAACAACCAGAAGTGGGATTCGTTCCGGGAAGAAGTTTTGTTGGGAGAGTTATGGAGGTTGGAGATGAGGATGAGGGAATGAGAATCATCAAAAAAGGAGAGTGGGTTGTTGGATTGTTAGATGTGCGGAAGGTGGGTAATCATTTTCTTTTCTTTCAAAAACCATATTCGCTAATCCCTCTTCTTATATCTAGTGCGGGGCTCTTCAAGAATTCATCGTCGTTGACCGACATCGTATACACTCTGTACCGCATCCTTCTCTTCCTCCTTCCGTTCTTATTGACCAGATATCGATGCCTCCTCCAAGTTTACCTTCGTCTTCTTCTCTCTCTCCCGCAAATTCTGAACATAAACCTCATGACTCTCGGTACCCAGTTTACACACCTACTCCAGCACCACTCTATCCTGATAGCGCTCGATCGGTCGTGAAAACACAGCTTACCTTGGAGGAGTTAGCTCTCCTACCCACTTGCGGTGTCCAAGCTTACCGTGCCATACGTACTTTTTCCAGTACCGCGGGACCTGCAAAAAAGGTTAAAGGAAGGATATTAGTACTCAATGGGCATGACGGCGCAGGTGCTATGGCTACGCAAATGCTCGTAAGACGGGGGTGGGAAGTTTGCGTTCATGCCTCTCCCCATCCTGAACTGAACGAACGCGAAGAAGAAGAAGAGATGGGAGCGATTCAAGCGAGAGTCAAGGATTGGGGAGCGGATGAAGTTATCTTCGATGATAGTATTGTTGGAGCGATTCAACTACTCATTGACGAAAAGGAAGTGTTTGATGGGATATTGGATACAGTTGGTGGTAAGGAGGTTTGGGAGGTTGGAAAGAAGTTGTTGAGTGGAAGTTCCGGTGTGGAGAATGTCAAACAGTTTACGACGCTTGTTGGCGATTTTCCTATGCGTCCCATTCCCTCTGCATCAGACCACTTCAAAGCTTCACTTCGGAGTATGAAAGGAGGTGACGGAATCGGTCTCAACAAAGTGGGTTACACGTGGGTGAGTATCGACCAAGATATCGATTTCGAGGGAGTCGATGTGAGTGATGGAATCGGCAGAGTTTTGGGGGAGTGCGCCAGTGTGAGCGACTTTGGACCCTTTGTCGGTGGCCCCGGAAGAGTGGTGACATTTGAAAGGGCACATGAGATATTTAGAGGGTCTGGGAGTTTGGCAGGCGGAGGAACTCTGGTAGTCAGGGTCGTTCTTTGACCCTTCACCGACGGACAGGACTATGATACTGAGATGTACACGAAATTAACCCTCGGCTATCATTAGGATCGAACCCCACTCGAGGCAACGACGAAGTTTCATAGTAGGCCGAACTGTCTCTGAGGACAACTCTAAGACCTAACCCTAAACGCCTGGCGTTGCTTAGCGACCACGACGCCATCAAAAACACGCGCGCCCGATGCCCGTCGACTGCAGTTAAACAATCTTGGACCTGCAATGTTAAACAGTGCCTGCCGCCGGCAATCGGAAATTTGGTCATTCTGTTCGGCGCCTTGCTAGTAGCTACCAAAATCGAAGGTTGGATTGCTCATCGTCAACTTGATATTGCATGAGAGTAGTAAGTATCCTCTGAGTGCCGAGAGATCCTCAGAGATTTATTTTCATCGAGTCGTCTAACTTCCCGTGCAGTGTAGACTGGGATATGAGCGAACGCAACCCTTAGAAGCGGCGAAGCTTGTGAGCTGACGCAGCATTTTTTTCCCATCTCCTACTGCCTGCCACAGCTGATCAAAGAGAAGGTCACTAAACAGCCTGTACACCTAATATTCCCTAATGACTGAACATACAGAAGCCGATTTCCACCTGGTACTCGGCTTATGTACAAGGCAACTCCTCCCTTCCAAATCCTTCAACTTGAAGCTGTGGTTTCCAGGAGTGGGTGTTGGGTGGGTTTTGTATTGCGTAATATGTATGATGTGTGTCATATGTCCCACGAAATATGTTTGGTGATCTCCGGAGGTCACCCTGTGTGATTTGTATCGCGTAATATATGATAATCGGCCCACGATATATTTCGTGATCTCCGGCAATGTCCGCCACCGCGCCTGCATGTCAACAAGTTCAGGCACGGGCTGGACATCACCGCTCGCGACTTCCCATGACTTCCCCCTGCTGTCAAAAGCTTCGTCGTCGTCGTCTACGACGATGAGCTCACTCCATAGGTCAACATAGTGTAAATTATCGGAAAGAAATCACAAAAATATGAAAAAAAAAATATTCTGGTGGATAAAATAGTCGAGCTGCTGCCGTGTTGTACTTTACGGACGAAGCACCTTCCTGAACTCGGCCTCCTTCATCATCAGGCAGGCCTTTTCCCACTGCTCGCTCCCTTCAACCCATCACCTCTCAATCTTCAGCAGTGACTCCAGGTGTTGGCAGTCTCAAAATAGTTTTTCCTCGTGTTCGACTTCATGACAAACGATTCGCTCAGCCTCTATGGCGGTATCATCTGCATCAAAAGTCTTCCAGTCCCTTCTCGCGGAAGCCAGCTGTTCTCTATCCACAATCTCAGCCACAAAAACGCTACAGTAAGTTCTTTTTCTGGCACTCTGACAGTTTCCCTCAGTGTCCATGCATACTCCATCTCCTCCTTGGGCTCCTTCTGTTGCGACTCCAGGTAAACCGACTTGCAGCAACCTCAACAAGAGTGGACAGGACACAACAATGAGATTAGGTTGTCTTTTGTTCAATACTCTGCGGCAGGCCTCTCTAGGTGGGCTAATAATGGATGCATGTCGGATAGAAACTTCAGGATGAGTGGCTCCCATCGTCAACTTCGGGCATGGTTAGAGTGCCGGCGCTCTCTAAATCATGATAGTTTACAGTATCTCTATAATATGTAGCTCAATATATGTGATCTCCCACCTACAATTTGGGGTGAACCGTCAGCAAAGCCTCAGTGAATAAGATCCATGACGAACTCTGAGATAAGAATCACCTATGCCTTGTACGTTGCTACCTTTAGTATATAAATCTGTAAAAAACTCAAGCATCCCCCTTTGAATATACCAAATTGAGATATTTATCTCTGTGAGCTCACCATCTTTGGGGGGAGGGCCTAAACACTGTTTGAGTACCGTATGACGAACACTTAGCGTATTAACCGACCACACGCGCGTTTCTACTATTAGAGTTTGGACTGTTTTGCCCCAAAACCACCACCCTCCGAAAGTACACAACCCACGACCCCACAACAACTATACCAATTGATGACTACTAAACGTAGGAAAAAAAACAGTGCAAAAAACGAGGGATCGAGATGAAGAGATTAAGGTGGAAAAGCGAAAAAAAGCCGCAGAGGTGTCTGCACGGTATCATGCTAGGTATGGCCCTCTCTCTTCAAATACTCATGTTCTATCACCCTTTTTCTTCTGAAAGCTGACTAAATCACACAGAAATTGTGATCTGGTTGGCCAGAAGGCCAAGGAACGAATGCAGAGGTGCTTAATTTTTACAATCAAATGTGTTACCGTCGTGCTCACCTCTGCTTCATGTTCATCCTCCACTGACCTCAAAACTGACCTCAAATTTTGGAAAAACATACAGATTATGTTAGGAAGAGAGCTGTGATGACGGTAGATCAAAAGGCGGAGGAGAAAGAGCATAGGAAGCTGAGCAATCAGTACTATCACCTTGAGTGAGTAGTAAGTACACCAACATTTGTTCACAGATTTTGTTGATGACGTTCACAGGAACTGAGAGAAGATCTTGACAGAATCAAGTTTGAAATGAGCCAGGTAGAATTCACTTGTACCGGAAGAACAGAGACTAACCATATAGCTGGGCAATTTGAGGAGAAGTATGAAGATTCTGCATACTGGCGAAACCATGAAGTACGAATAAGAGCTTACCGCGTTGGGTTGCTGGGAGATGTTTATAATACGTTCTATGGACACCGAGCTTCCAAGCTCACCGGCAACCTTTCGAAGTCCTGTGGCCGGAAGAGGTTGAGAAATTCCCGCAAGGGAAAGGGAAAGATGAGCCCCTGAGGTCATCGAGAGCTCGTCTGATGATGACGAGGGATGTCTTGAGCAGGAGGAGGATGACATGGAAGATGGAGAGTCTGAAGTCGATTGAGTATGCCAATGCTCAGTAGCGACTCGCATTTTTTTGGACATTCTGAAGGTTTGCGCGCTCGATATATTCTTTTACTCGCCAGGATATATTTTTTTTTCATATTTTTGTGATTTCTTTCCGATAATTTACACTATGTTTGGCCTATGGAGTGAGCTCATCGTCGTAGACGACGACGACGAAGCTTTTGACAGCAGCGGGAAGTCGTGGGAAGTCGCGAGCGGTGCCTGAACTTGTGGAGATCACGAAACACATCGTGGGCCGGATGACACAGATTATCATATATTACGCGATACAAATCACACAGGGTGACCCTCCGGAGATCACCAAACGTGGGACATATGACACACATCATACATATTACGCAATACAAAACCTCCTGGAAACCACAGCTTCAAGTTGAAGGATTTAGAAGGGAGGAGTTGCCTTGTACATAAGCCGAGTACCAGGTGGAAATCGGCTTCTGTATATTCAGTCATTAGGGAATATCAGGTGAGCCTGCACGTAGCAACCCAGAAACAAAGCCAGGTCTCTTATTTTGCAGACATGCGAGGCAAAGGCGTTCACGTGCCTCAACACCTAGGCATTTCTGGTTTTTTTCCGCGTGAAGAACATCTCCATTTTGTACATATGTACTCACGTACCACAGGACCCCTGGCAATGCCTGAAAATGTATGGTCCGGAACTGCCCCATTTTATCCGGATCCAAAAAGGGAAACCCATATCCGGATGTTGACCCAGACCTAGGCATACCCCGGGTACAAGCGGAAATCTAAGAAAAAGGGACGATAATTTTACTGTTTGACTGCCGACCCTATTTCTTAGGCCTTTGTAATTACTAATCGGTATTGATGATCCTTGAATATATGTAGGCTACGGACTTACGGCCGGACTGAGGGGCCGGGCAGCCTACGGTCAGCGACAGCCTGCCATTTCTATCCGGATACGGGTCAGGGATGCCCTAAGACCCCTCGTTTTATCCGGAAAAATTGCCCACGGATTTCGACAATTTTAGCCTGTTTTTATCCGGATGGGTTCCCTAGGGCTCCAAAAAATCCTCCATTTTTATCCGGACCGAGACCATACATTTCTTAGCATAGCCAGGGGTCCTCGTACCACCCCATTGATATATTATAAGTACATTACTCAATTGTTATGAGTACTGGGTTCCATGCAGAACCTTTTTATTTTTGAGGGCCTACTCCACCTCGTTCCGCAAGGAGGAAACGACAGATCCCATCTACGGCTTCTGTTGTTTTTGTTGTTTTACGCGGTTGCTACAGCAGCTAGAGCGTCATCCCGAGATATCGACTCTCTGTGCTTCTTAAGTAGACGATCGAGTGCCTCCTTTTGACCAACAGCCAGCTCTCCGGACTGTATCCCAGAGTGGTAGACACGGAGGAGTGAGTCAACGTCGTCCATAGATTGAGTGCGGACATCGGCGAGTTCCTTGATCTTGGCAGTAGCGTCCTTGACCTAACATCCCATGAGTAACATGACAATAGTCAAAAGACATCTCGACCGTACCTCCTCATCAGTGAGTTGAAGACCGAGCTGTTCGACGCGAGACTTGACAGCGTTCCAACCGGTCAGTCGGTGGCTAGAAAGGGACGTATAAGTGATCAATTTTGATTTATTTCCCAGCTTCAGTCGGAGGAGATGTAAAAAAAAACTCACCCAATAGAAACGTATCGGGTAAGGCCAAAGTCTTCGGGCTTGAGGATTTCATATGTGCTTGGGTTGTTGAGAATGGCTTTGGCATGGATACCGGCCTTGTGGGTAAATGCACAGTAGCCACTGGAGCGGAAAAAACAATTAGCATAGCTCCAAAGATAACGTTGGAGAAATGTATACGAACGTGATGGGGTTCATGAACGGCACGTTGACCTCGACGGCCTCGGCTACCAAGTTCTCAATTTCTCGTAACATGGGAAGGTTGTACTTGGATTTGACATATTCAGGGTTGGCAGCGTACAAGCAGGCAACAAGACCTCCGAGGGGGGTGATCCCAACTCGCTCACCAATACCAAGAACAGAGGTATCGATGTGGGTTGCGCCAGCTTCGAGGGCAGTGTAAGCGTTTGCAACGGCTAGAAAACAACATTAGACGCGTTTTCCAAAACAAAGAGAGAAGAAAGTCAACTCACCCATCCCGGTGTCATTATGGAAGTGGGTTTCGATGTCGCAGTTGACAACACCTCTCAACGTTCTCACCAAGTCGTACACCTGTCTTGGGTTGGCACACCCAACAGTATCGGCAATACCGACTCGGTTCACGCCAATCTTGTCGACTGTTTGGTAGATCGACAAAAGATCAACGAGATCGGAACGGAAGGAGTCTTCAGAGGAGAAACGGACTTCGATGCCCTTGGACTTGACGAACTCGATAACTTCAATAGCGGTCTTGGTGATGTAGGTCATGTCCTTTCCATGTGAGAATTCTCGCAGGAAAGAAGAGGTGCCGATAACGACATCGACACCATCGACGCCTGATCGAAAGGAGACACGATAAACATCGAGAATAAGTAACTGACAGAAGATATAAACTTACCTGTCTCAACAGCAATGCGTGCATCGTCCATATGACATCTAATATGTGTGAGGATCTTCGCCTTCAATCCAAGCTTGCAAATGGCTTCACAATCAGCACGCGACTGCTCAGAAGCAGCTGGCGACGTTAACTCAATGTACTCGACGCCGAAAGCGTCCAGAGCCTTAGCAATGGCGATTTTGGTCTTGGTATCGAAGAAAGCATTGGCAAACTGTTCTCCCTCTATTGAATATAGAGCGTCAGCAAAGAAAAAAAACGATAGAACGATTTCAATAGTGCGGACCTCGAAGAGTACTCTCAATGATGTTAAAGTTGGAGATATTGGACAAAAAATCAGATGCTCTTGGGGCATAAGGGTTCAGGCGTTGGTTTGTCGAGTTGCCGTTGGCCGGACGAGAGGTTCCCCGCTTTTCCACTTTCTCGACTCCATTCGTGCTATTGACGCCGTTGGTACCATTGGTGAGCGGTACTTCGACCATCTCAGAGCGATCGGCGGAAAGAGAGTCACCGTTTGCGTGAGGGCACATTTTTTTTTGTGTAGGATAAGCGAGGGTTGGGTGTAGTTAAGAGGGAAATCAAAGTGTAGTCGTAGAACCTAAGCCAATTAAATATATACAAAAAATTTTTAATTTGAAGCCCTTGTTCGAGTCATAAATTTCACATTACATCACCAATTTGGGTGACAGAAGCCCCAACTTCGGTCAAGCTTTCAACTCAAGCTTCAAGCTTCAAGGCCCGGGTGGGCGGCATTTGTCGACCAGGTTCAGGTTGACACGGTACTCGATGTTGTCGGTATTAAGGATGTAAGGAGGCAGACATGATAGCAAGAATTAAGATACAACAGGCAATACAGGTGAGCACAATACCATGATGGACAGAGACTTGTAGCACGAAAACGTTGTATGAATGATGAGACGATGTTGGTAGATAACTTACACGAAAAACCCCAAAATGAGAAAGGAGAAATCTACAAGTTCTGAGAAGAACCTGGAAGAATGGGATGAGCACCTGACACAGAGGTGGGCCTTAGGCTATGCCGAGCTTGTGCAACATCTCATCTAGTGTTTTGAACGCCACCGGCTTCACGAGGCTGGCGGTAATATTAGCAGGGCACAAGGAACAACGGTTTCAGATACATACTAGCCATCGACTCCAGCTTCAAATGCGCGCCTTTTGTCTTCTAACGAGGACATTCCGGTCAGGGCAACAATTCGACTATGCCTCGCTTTTGACGCTTGCACCTCAAATTGCCGAATTTCCGCGGTTGCCCCAATGCCTAGCATTCGGTCAGTCCAACGCTACGATTATGCACGTAGATCAATCGAACATACCATCAAGGACAGGCATTGACAAATCCAGAAGTACCACGCTAGAGAGTGGGACGAGAATGAGTTCCATATCACACAAGGACAAGGAAAAGGACCCACTCAAATGGGCCTTCTTTCGAGTAAACGTTAACTCCGTCACGTCCATCCACCGCGTCCCGAAAATCATAGCCCTTCGATTTTAGCCATTTGACACTGTATAACTTCAGCCTCACCGACACAGACAATAAACTATCGGCTACTCACAGCAGGTTGCGAAGGATATTGTTATCCTCTACAACTAGGATCTTGGCTTTGTGCTCTCTCGTTTGGATGGTACCGACAGAGGACTTGAGCAGCGTTCCGCCGGAACCAACCGAAATAGTCGGTTCCACCGTATCAGGATCCACGGTCTCTTCGATCTTTGTTGCGGGGGCTGACGACCTCGACCAAGCCGTAGAGGATCTGGGATGTACTGTTAAAGATCGCGGACTCATAGACGGCCGATGAGAGAAAGAGTGCGACGTTTCTTCCGAATTACGCCGTGGAGGGAGGATGGCAGAAGAAGAGAGCGGACCACCAGCCGCGAATGAGTTGTGACTGACTTGATCCGTTTCGTTGAGAAGGCTACCAGTCATTCCGGGAGTGTTACCCTGAGAGGCGCACACACCAGAAATCTTCAGCGCATGCAGACACAGCTTAAGAACTGACCGAATTCGGGAAGGGCCACCGGGTTTGTAGACCACTCGACAGAATCCACCAATCAGTTCATGTTCGCTAACGACCGACATGATTGCCGGACTGCCCCTAGACGCTGAAAGCACGATAAAAGGCCGGCTGGTATCTCGCCTTTCTGTGGCAGCCACTATCGGACCGACTTCTTCATTGATAATGACAATGTCCCCGTAACCAGCCTCCGGAGCCCGCAAGTCGAATCCCCACCAAGAAACGAGGTAGTTTTGAAGTATTGAACGGAGTAGTTGAACGCCGCGATGCGTGCTGTCGAACCCAACAAGCGATACAGTAGGGGGGTGATAAGGATCGTCGAACTTAAATCGGCCAATGTCAGATGGAACTGTGGGCTCCTCTCCATCTTCAGATACCTCGGCATGGAAAGTAACCTTGATCTCTGTGCCAACTCCTTCCTCGCTCCAAACATCCACTTTTCCACCTACACTCTCTGAGGTCACTATACTGTTCACGATCGCAAGGCCGAGTCCTGTTCCAGTTTGCAGAGGGTTTTCTTGGGAGAACGGATGGAATAATTGATTCTATGAAAAGGTAATAAATATAGCAGAATTGTGAACATTTGATCTTCCTTACTTTTAGGAAATTCTGACTGATCCCCTGGAAGTTTCAAGTGAGCCCTGGTTCTAAACCGCCAACTGTGATCTTACCTTCCCGCTATCTACAACTGATAGTTCGACCTTCACCTTGCCAAGGTAATCACTATCAGAGTGAGGCAGATGGCGCAAAATCACGTGAACAAATCCATCGGAGGTAAATTTGAGACTGTTGCCAAAGACGTTCATCAGCACACGACGTATGCCTCCCTTCTCGCACTTCAGTAGCCAACCCTTTCAATGGCACCTTTTCAGCAAAGATGAGGTTCTCCACTCATGTTGAACTTACCTCCTTGCGTTCACCAATATCAATGACGGTCTCCACGTGCTTCCTCCTGGCGGTAGAAGCAGAATTATCTTCCTTGGGGGGGGAGTAGACACTCCCTATTCCTGTGTCTTCCATTATGGCCGTTCGAGCGCGATGACCAATCCAACACCCATCTACAGCTTCTTCGACAAGTTGCATGAGGTCGACCCTGTTCAATGGAATGTATTAGTAAAGATACGGTGAACCTTTTGCATGATATCGTACTTTGTAGGAAGGATGACATTCTCGACACCTCCTGCCTTCGAATTACCACTCAACTTAGTGAAGTCCAGGACATGGTTCACAGTCTCAACCAACGATGTACCGCACGCTTGAACCGTCTGTAAGAAGGACACTTGTGAGTGATTGAGGTCACTATCACTCAGAAGCTCGGCAGCCGCAAGTATCTGCGAAAAATGTAAGGGAAGGAAGACGATGCAATATAAGAGAACGCACCCCGTGAAGCGGCGTACGTAGCTCATGAGAAATGCTACATTGGGAGTCAGTTTACCTTATAAGAAAGAATGATACTAAACATACTTGGAAATGAACAAGCTCTTCGCCTTATCCGCTAGAATCATTCGTCGCTTCAACACCGCAGATAAGATGATGACGCCTAGAAAATGCAGTCAAAGGCAAGCTTCGGGTGTATTGTACTACTCATGTTCGTACCAATAGCTCGCAAATACGACAACTCGTGTCCTTCGAGCTGTTGCAATAACGACCGTCATTAATCGAAGATAGACCAAGATCAAACCGCAACTCACGAAGCGTTTCGTATGCTCAGACGCATTGTACGCGCACAGCAACGCGAACGGCCTCTTGTCAATGTTGAATATCGGCACAGCTACATGAAGGCACGATTGCAGCGTTTCATAAGAATTCCGATGGTCTCAACGTCGATGAAGCCACTTACTCAGTGCGTACTGAACCCTAGTCGGTAAAAACTGCCGAAAGATCTGAGGCACAAACCCCTCATCACTAATATAGCCATCAGGATACTTGGCGAAGAAAGCATTTAGTTTTGCGTATTCATCCGCAGTCAAGTTCTTTGTTGTCGTCTGTTGTACGTCCGGATCGCCATGATGCAATACAACACTGACACTACCCTCCCCTGACATTGACTCGAGCACTTCGCAGTGCGAAACATCCATGACGATGACGCCCTCGACATCCAATGTCCGCTGCACCAATTTCGCAGCGCGGTCGTAGACACGATCCATAGAAGATGGCAGTCGGAAATTTGTCGCCTCAGAACTTGAGTTCTGTGCACCAGGCTCGGGGGAGGCGGTTTGAGAGGACCTAGAGTGACCAGGACTTCCCTCAGCTTGAGATTGTTGCTCCATATCGATCTCAAGACACTCTCTGCTGAATTGTTCCATCTGTTTTTTTACACGTAAGTTTGTCTCATTCAGTCTGCAAACTCCGGCAACGCTTACCGAGCTTTGTATTCGGTCTCGTATCCGTAGTTGAATCTTTTAGGCGATGAAATGCATCAGCTTCTGCATTGGGAAGGCCAGGAACATATTCACTTTATCTCTCCATAATTCCATCTCTCTCATTGCGATAGCGGCGAACTCCTTTAGTGTGTGTCGTAGCCGCGGAGTGAATTCTTCACGCGGAGCGTCATCAATGACGGCCAAACTACGTATTCATATCAGCTCTGTGTTGACCGTGATAAGGAGCAAACAGGAAACGAAGACAACCTTCCAACGTTATACCCATCTTGTGTGCGCAGCGGCGCACCAGCGTAGAACCTCACGTGTGGGACGCCTACAACATTCGGCTGTTATAACGAACGGAAGAGGAGGGAGAGAAAGGGGTTAACAAAGTAAGCAAGATATTCATTCGACTCTCTCTGACAGGCAGTCTTGTTCCAGACACCAGGAGGGGAAGAGATGTTCTATTTGGGCCACGTACATTTTTCGCAAATCGCCAGTCTGACCAGGTGTCTAGAACAACCATCGGTTCATCGTCCCTGTAGGTTGATTAGTCTATAGGTCAGACAGCTTTAATCAACGAAAGGAGGGCATGCCTTAGAAGTATTGTATGTGCACAAATGGAGTGTACCCGCTTATTATGTTTGACTTTCATACCCCCTAACGTATTGAAATCGGTGAGCCCTCTGTAGTCCAAGCAAGCCATCCCACCCACATTCCGATTTGAACCACTGCTCATTCCCATCTAACAAGCTAATGAACACTCCCTTTGTATTGAACACTAACTTAGCCAAATGAGCTATCCTATCAAAGTTGAGGTCCGAGCCTGTGTTCCAAATGTTGAACCTGAGAAGTGATATTAGTACCCGGCCTCGTGTCGCCCACATGTAATGGAAGGCGAGAGAAGCCAAGAGAACTTCAGAGGTCGCATGCACCATGGTGCCAATGGTAGGTCGAATATATCAATGTATAAGATTACTCACTTGTATAATGCTCTCCTCCTCTCTAGCTCGTCAGGTGGATTGGGAGGTGCCAGATATCCAATCTCGTGGAACATCTGCTCCTCTTTGGCCGCACGCATCCCAATGCCCTGAGCCCCGACTCCCACGCCTGGTCCTATCGATGCACTACTAGATATTCCGCGGGATGAAGGATTCAACGTCAAACGGCTGTTGTCTGCCTCACCCACACTCTCACTGACTGTGGTTACCTCTCCTTCAACAGTAGAAGAAACAGGCCCGGGCGTAACCCCGTTCGCAGGTAAAATTGGTAACACACCTCCACCTCCACCATGGCTGCCAAACCTGTACATCGCGCCCCCAAGCTCAAAGCTACCTGAGCCCAATGAAGGCAGCGGCGCACTAGTTTGCCTCATGAGATTCACTCTCCTGGGAAGCAGAGGGCCCGAAGATGAAGGCATTTCACCCACATCAGAAATGATACTGTTGCCGGTCGATGGTGAGGGCGAAGCTTTTGCATGAAGTTCCTCAGATTGGCCTCCCCTTCCAGCACTATTCAAAGGCCCTCCAGCACCAGACGAGCTCGAGTACATCGGGACAGGGACGGTCATCGCACCCGTTGGATGTATGATAACTTGTGAATGTGTATAGGGATATGGGAAAGTATACGAAGGTAACATTGGGGCAGGTATTGGTATAGTCGGCTCCCTATTATTAGGTTGAGTGGAGGCAGCTGTAGGATCGGAAGTTGATAGCGATATAGGACCAGGTGGGTCAAATCTCGACCTAGATTTACGAGACGGAGAGGCAGAAAGAGAAGGGGATGAGGATGCATCTCTAACTGCGGTAATGTTGGCGGCAGATTCTGTTGGTGGTTGTTCAGGGATCGGGTGTGAGTTCGGCTGGGATCCCGAGTCCTTATTCCTCCTTTCCTGACTTTGGTCAGCGAATGCTAGGTCCAGTGCTATCAATTCGTCAGATAATTCGGAAGCTTTCAGATATGGCAATGAGGGCTGAAGAACTCACGTGTCCTTCCTCTGATTGCACTGGCGGAAAACTCGGCACCCCTCGAGAAGTAGTCATCCTCTACCCCCCTGAGCTGCAAACGATCCTCTCCAATTTCTTTAGTCTTGGCTTTCCTGAAAGTGGAAGATGAGGTGAGTGAAGATGATGAGTTAAATTTTGAAAGGGAAGGGGTGGCATGTTGAGACGATGAACTCGAACTTTTCCCCTGCGTCTTTGCTCGCTTCAAATTTTTAGGAATGACCGAGACTGGCGATGATGGCTCGGAATCCGAAGGCGGTATTACACCAACTTCCGCAATCGGACTGTCGACATCTTTCGTTCCCTCCCAGAACTTTTTCCACTCCATCGACAACCTGACTCTCCTCATTGTGCCCCCAGGTGTGGTGATGGTTCCCGTTGAGCTTCCAGGCGAATCGCAATTTTCCCCTGAGGAAGACCAATGTAACTCACCCCCACTTACAGAATCCTGGGATACGTTGCTTAAACCTGAGCTGCCATTCCTCTTGTGCTGGGTCGATGCCAAGGAAGATGACGACGATGATGGACTGACAAACCCGTTCATTTGAGGATGTACGCTGCTTTCACCACCACCATCCGAGATGCTTCCGTCCATATCAACTATTTTTTCTATTAGCCCGACATCCTCGGGTAACGTTCCAGGAACTGTAACGCAGACATCTCTCATGGGATCCGTGAGTTCATGTTCTGGGCTGGGTAAGGCTAATGGTGAGATATTCACATTGGAACCCGCAAGGCGCATCGTTGCGGCGTTGATGATGTGAGGAAATTTCGGTGGAACAATAGATGTAGAGCTTATGTGAGATGAAAGGTGCAATAGATGTTGGTTTGGGGTGGACGATGAAACCGAGGGCGGCTGAGTTGATGGATTAGTCGTAGAGGGACTGGAAATCGTATTGGAGAGACGGTATAGATTGGAGGGTTGGTGATACAGAAATTGCTGAGAGTCAGCAAGATGGGGTGCATTCGTCGTTGTAGCGCGTATACTACTAGGTAAAGCATGCGTTTGCGGGGCAGCTGACGTTGAATGAACAGGTGCGAGGGGCTTCTTAATGGCACTGAAGAAAGTCAGAGTTAGAGATAATAATGGATGAAGATACTTGACCCACGAACCCCGGACTGATGCGGTCTGCGTCTGGATGTGGTGAGTTGGAATACAAAGCAGTGCTCTGTATTGCTGCACTGTATTGCGAAGGTGAAGTTGCACCTGGCGACATTGTGTCGGTGGAGAGGATAGGGAGACGATGCGGTAAAGGAAGAAATAAATCTGCCTTGGCTTTCGGCGCCTTAGCACCTGACCCATTCCGAATGATAGAAGAACCAGCGCTCAGGCTCGAACCCAATGGTAAAGGATGCAGTGAAGCATGCTTAGCTTTCTTAGACGTCAGTACAATCGAGGCTGTGGACAAAGAGTTTCGCGGCCGATGTTGGACTGATGCATGGTAGGGATCCGGAAAAGATGGGCCATCATTCCGAGGACGCTTGCTTGCTGGTGGTTGTGAATCCACTGAGCCGGACGGTGACGGACTAGCAATTGTCGGCGTCCTTTGTTCGTCAACAGAATGTGGCTGGTCCCCCTCTGACACGTCTACCACTTCATCTTCCTCAACTCCTTCAGCATGTCGCGACTTGGTCTCAACTATAGGAACGTTCAAGTGAGATACCATCCCCCGTATTCCCAACCCGACACCTGGTGCGTAATCCGGATTGATGGAGCTTAGAGGTGGATTTGGCGTCCTATGAGGATCCCATTTGCCTGAAGCATATGCAGAGATGAAAGTGGCCCAATCGTAGGAATATGGTGTGTAACTGTATCGATATGAAGGCTGTACTGAAGCTGGAGGAGGCGGATTTGAAGATTCCTGAGGGAGTGTTGATGGTAGGAGTTCATTGGGTGTCGATGGCGTTGAATGTTGACGAGAGGACGATTGGTCTGAGGAGTCGTCTGACTCTGCAAGAGTCTGCATGTGTAAGTGATGCGATCTGAAGCCTTGAGGAGAGAAAAAAGAGGAACTAATGAGTGAGCCGGACGAAGAGGAGGGTAAGAGGGGAACTGCTTCCTGTGCAGGAGCAGTAGAAGGTCTAGAGACCTTCTTGGAGCGTCGCTGGGACATTGGCGACTACGGAGACTGAGGCGTAATAGCGGTCCACCATCAGCTGCAGTCTGAGTTTTCAGTAACCACTTGAGGTCAACTCCACCAGCGTCATTACCTCCTCGTATCACGTGACTAGATTTCAATGGGTCCAGGCCATATCCGTGGCAAATAAGATTTCCCACCGCCAAAATCAATCAGCCGCCGATACTCCTGCATCAGCAGCTACGTATGGGAGACAGAGCACCACGGCAGCAAACTCTCACCTCGGGAGAGTAGGTGGTCGGCCTTTGGTCCAATCTCCGACCGACACTGCAGGTATAACATTGGGAACTGCCGTGCCAACGTCCCTTCGGACCCTGGAGCAGACTCTCTTAGTCGTTGGCAGCACGATGAGCAACCTCTCTGGGCAACCCCCGGGGGCAGGATGATTTTCAGAAACCTAATATCGGGTTTCGGTGTAGATTTGCCTAAGAAACCAATTGCTTTTGTAGGTTTCGGAAAATCAACCTTCCTACCGGGAAATTTTTCAACTTCAGATTCCCTTATAGGTCCGGGATAGTCGATGCCCCTCATACAGTCGCCGAGCAGGTTCAGGGATGAATCCTGAGGCCTGAGTTCTTGACAGCGTGTGTCCTCTCCTGTCCTTGTAATTTTGAGGTACGCTCCAATGCGTGTACATAAAAATCGACACGGTGTTTATCACTTTCAGGAACGGCCTAATAACAATATCAATTTATAAACAAAATGCGTAATCTACCGAGTCTCTTAATCCCAATCTATCCCAATCAGAAGCACACAAATTTCAATCACTGCAAACCTCCAACGAATATCCCATCCTACCATTGGCATCAATGATCATTCGTGCCCCAGATCTTCGTAGATTTTGAAAGGTGTCGAGGATTAACCTTCGGGTGAGAAAAGTGAGAAAATGTTAGTATGATGAGAGCATGCCGTGTATAAGTACTGAGTAACTTAGTAGTAAATGCCTACAGTAATGTAACAGATTAAAAATATGCACCCTATTCTTAACCCAGCATTATCTGATACCCGCAAGGACAGCTAAACTCCAAGTAAATAGTGGGAGGGTCAGATTATCATTTTGATCTGACAACGCCTCCATCATTGACGAGCAACCAATTACGCCTGCGTATCGTACCGTCTAGAACCTAAAAGTCAGTGATGCGGTAATCAACCAGAAGATAGCCACGAGGATCGAAAAAAGCAGCCAGCTGGTGCGAGGTGACACGTACCGAGAAAGCCTCTACCAAACCAAACAAACGCAGGATCCACGCACATATGATTATTGACAAGGTAAATGCCAAACTTCCTTCCAGAGACTTAGCAGACGTAGGGGACCAACGATGGATTCCCATCCTCTTCCCAACAACTGATGCCTAACATCAAGGTGAGTTTCAATTTCAATCAAAACGAGCAAAATAGAAGCTCACCAGGGAATCTCCGACACCCAAAGTTAAGATACCCGAGAACTCGACGAGAGAAGATCCACTACCGTGACACCGATGAATCTCTATCCATACAGCAGTACAGAATACAAGCACCCACCTCTCGAGCCATAAACTACCTGCACACCCGGTCAGCAGATAAAAATGGCTAAGAATGGTCGTGCCGCAATCTTTTTGATCCAAAAACTCATTCATAAACAAGTGAACGGACGCTCCAAATGGATAGATGGCAAAATAGCGAACGTATTCAGCGAACGTGAACAACGCAAACGCAGCACTGAAACATAGATGCGTGAAAGCGGGCTAAATCCGATAGGAGAGACCACGTTAACGCCGACAAGATCATCACATGAAAAAGTCACTCACATCAAATGCCACCCCTGGAACAAACATGACTACGGCTAGCCCATGGAAGAACTTTCTCCTTGCGTTCAACCTCAGGGTCGGCACGTGTTTGTCAGCAGCATCCAGCCAGTCTGTAGCGACCGCTGCCCCACTGGGGAGATTGGGGAATGTCAAACCAAGTGTAGGGGTAGTAGAAGTTGTTGGACCGACTGCGCCGCCTAAGTTGGTGTTTTCGCTGCCGGAACTCGTCCCTTGAGTAGAATTCTCTGCATTAAGCGTTATTCCCGGCACAATAAGACTTTCACCCGTGGGATTCCGGGTCCTGAACCTCCTTGACCGCGCAAGTTGCCGGTTCCATCCAGCAACGCTGAGGCACCCCAAAACTCCCCAATAACACAATAGTGCTCCTCGACTCCATTTCTTCCTCCCCTCCAACAACCAAAAGATGACCCAGATCCAGGGATCACGGTTATTCAGACACCAACGAGTCCACAGGCCGATGACACCGACTATAATTATCAAAGCGCCGATGTAGAAGCCAAGGGCGAGCATACGTCGGTAACGGAACTTTTGCTCCGGGTAGCGAAGGCGTCTGATCGGTCTCTGGGCAATATAGCGAGACAAAATGAGGAAGGGAGAGAGCATGAAACCCGTCAAAAAGGAACCTGCAATCAGAGCGATCTGGAAAACTAAAAGGGGTGTAGGCAAGCGAAAAGTTTTCACGAACGGGGTCGTTTGGGGCCAGATCTATATTCCCAGACTCCCTGAGTGTAAAGTTCCAAAACGATCTCGTCACTCACCCTAGCCCTGGTAACATTAAGCAGCTCCATGAATAATGCGGTACCACCATAAGCGACTACTCCAAGTTCTCCCAAGGTGAAACTGCGATGGGCAAGACGAACTGCTACATAGAGTGTGAACTGGTAGAACAGGGAGCTGATGGCAACTTCAAGCCATGTCAGGTCTACAAAGGCGAAATTGATCCAAGTTGCTCAATCAGAAGAGGAATGCTTACGTTGCCAGAAGCCCCAGGATAGCAGCTGAAACGCAACTTTTAATCCGACTACAGCAAAGCTAACACCGAGTGTGAAGGCGACATAATACCAAAGTCGACGTCCTTCGCTTCTCGGAACGGATTTCCTCTCACCATCGACTTCGGTCGAGGAAGAATATTGATGCTCCAGCCACCATGAAGAACATATGTGAAGCAGCAAGATGCTAGAACACATAACGGCGAGATCCACAGCATTGTAGCGCGAAAGAACGAGAGCCTCAAGGGGGGTATAGGAGCCTTTAGGATTGCGGAGTGAAAGAGGAGGCTCTATTCGCCAGTTGGACGGAAGAGGGTTTAGTGTAGGATCGCGCCTTGCCAGTGATGAATACAGCAATGCGCATGATACCAGCGGTCCTAACAGCAGTCCAGTGCATATACCGTCATCAGTGGACTCTCTACGGACAGAATGAGTTTATATATGAACGGCTGATGCTTGTGACAGACGGACCGATAGTTCTTCGGTACAGACATCCATACAAACGCAAAATATGATTTGTTAGTTGAAGAGGATCCATTGCGTCGCTCCGAAGGACGAGGGGACGATGAACGACGTATCGGGGTGGGTATTCCTAAGCTTGTCACAGACAAAGTTGCTTCAGGTGTGGATAGAGACATCAACGTAGAGGGGATCAACGAGTTATGCATCCAAAGCATATACAGTACGGTAATTCCAATCAGGCATTGTAGTTCTGTACATGAAGACGGAAAAAATCAGAATAATCAAGTTTCAGCGACCATACGAGTTACCTGTGAGAATCCACAAATTGGAATTGCGTGATGAGAAACGAGATGATTGGAAGTCGGTATCCTCCCAAATGGTTGACGTGGCGTATACCAAAGTTCCGAGCATAATAATAGATTCGCCCGCCCGCCTTGAATCAAGAGAAAATGTCCAGGTATAAGATGAGAATGGTATATGGATGTTCAGTTCAAATCTAGCAGGTAAGACATGACGCCAAGTGAGAAGAGACTTATGGCGAGTTAATAATGGGATTCCAAATCGAGTTTTGAAGGACAGAGGGGATGGAAGAACGGCTGGTGATCTGGACTTGTAGCGGGTGAAAGGAGCTGCGCGACTTGTTGAGGACTCCCCTGACGATGTAGGATAGGTAGGACTAAGTCTTCTTTTTCGCGCCATCGGGGTCTTGTTACGGTTGACTGAACCGTTCCTGCGAGAGGAGGATATGGAATATTTACGACCGCGTCGCACAGGTAACGAATCATCGGAATCTTCATCATAGCTGTCATCGGATTGTGAACTAGGAAGCGAATAGGTCAAATTCAAATTACAAGAGGATGGTATTAGAGTACGCACCCAGATGACCCCGCTTGATAACTAGTACTCCAGTCTAGCGGTGGTTTTGCTGTTGCATTTACTGCGACATTCTTCTTGCGCAGTTCACCCCGCCTTGTTGTGGGTTTGGATGAAGGCGGAGAGGGAGACGACCGTGAGCGAGGCAGCTTGAAGACTCAGATCGGTATAAAGGGTTTATGTTAGCCTGAGCTAACCGTAAGTAAAATTGGGTTGGGTGGTGTCACTGTTAAGGCTCGGGTCACTCGGGGGGATCGCGTGGCAAATTACACGTGGACGAGTTGATCTCCACAGCCATCGATTCCTTCCCTGAACGCGTCTTATTTTATCCTTCTACGCGTTCAAGCATGGCCAACGAGGAGAAACCAGTATTTTTCGAAGATTTTGAATCACAGGGATCCTTGGCACCTTCGCCAGTCGCGTCACAAGAATCCACCGTTTCTCGTGCAACTGTTGTAGAATCCCAGTCAGACGGGGACACATCGATCAAGGCGACAACGACGGCCACCAAAAAACGACAAATGACATTAACGGACATGTTTGGGAGTCAAGGAAACAGTAAACGCACCAAGCTTTCCCCGCAAGCAGCCACTTCGACAAAAGCTATCGACTCGAGAACAATTGTCTCTGTAGCCACTCGGAGGCCTAACGGACTACCAAAGTTGAATTCGATTCCGTTTTCCCTCAAAGGTTTTCAAGACTCACTAAATGAAGAAGAACGGAATTTGTTGAATCTTGAGTCCCAATTACTGGGGAAAAGCTGGTCAGTCCTGCTCAAAACACCTTAAATAACTCCGCGGGCGTTAAACCACGGCCTCCAGGTTCAAGCTACTTCAGGACGAGATTAGGAAACCCTATTTCATCTCCTTAAAGCGTTTTCTTTGGGAAAAAGGTGTTAAAGGCCCGGAGGACTCTGCTCCTTCACTCAAAATCTTTCCGCCTGGTAAGGCCTCTTTCATTCGTTCCAGGCCGCGGCCAATTTTGCTCGAGCTCATCGGGAATTCCACTCGGTTTCCGTAGCCCGAAATATCTACACTTGGTCTGATACACCTCTTGGAAAGGTCAGGGTGGTTCTGATCGGACAGGACCCTTACCACAGCCGCGGTCAAGCTCATGGTAAGTCCTATCCTATACGTCCCTTCTCAGTCGTGCTGTACCTTATCCGCTTCTACTTAGGTTTGTGCTTTTCTGTCCCTTCGGGTGTCCGAGTTCCGCCTTCCTTGAATAACGTTAGTGCTCCAATCTGATCGACTTCTATCCGTTATTCCCTGCGGTCTACTGCGCATGCGATGCATTGGCTATTGATTGTCTGGCTGCCACTACCACCCTCCCAGCTGATACAGAATGACTATTATAGATAGCTTTGACACGATCGGACACTTACTTAACATTTATTTGCATTTCAGATATATGCGGAATTGAAAGCGGAATACCCGGACTTCAACCCTCCAAAACACGGGTAAGCAGCCCAAATCCAAATTCTGTCGATACCTATCAGTGGAAATTCCCCCCCAAAAAACACACGTCGACATCAACTCCTTAATGATATCTGACATCATTTTGACTACCCCAGGAACCTTTCTTCATGGGCCGCGAACGGCGTCCTGATGTTGAACGCTTGTCTTACTGTCGAAGAAGGCAAACCCGGTTCACACGCGAACAAAGGTTGGGAGACCTTTACGTCGGAAATCGTCCAAATCGTTGACAAGTACGGAGGTGCCAATCTTCCCGGTCCTAGTGGATCTGCAAGTATTGGCACCGGGAGAGGTGTGGTATTCCTGGCTTGGGGCGCGTTCGCTGAGAAACGCGTCGCAGGGCTTAACAAGGTAAGCAAATTCTATAGCTTTCCTTCGAGAAATTCGAATCCAAACTGGTTCCAAACAACACGTTTTGGCAACGCACCTCCTTCTCAACAGAAGAAGCATCTCGTGTTGAAGAGTGCGGTGAGGATACAGTTCCCGAAGTTGGCAAGAATTCCTCAGCCGGCTGATTTTATCGATTCCGATTCAACAGCATCCCTCGCCCTTCTCTGCCCACAAAGGTTTCCTGGGAAATGGACACTTCAGAAAGGCAAACGAGTGGCTTGAAGCGAAATATGGCCCCGATGGAAAGGTGGATTGGTGTCACCTGGAGGTCGCAAAGTAAAGGTATGATCACTAGACGGTTTACATAGTTGCAGTGCCTACCACGAACGATCTCACGCATTCGCCCCTCTTTTTCTTGGATTTCGATCACCCTCGACTGGCGGTGTTAGTTACTATACATAAAATATCGCGGCCTCTGAATGTTATAATGCATGTAGTTCCATTATTAATCCTTACTTGTTCCTACATACACCCGTCCGACTTTCGCTCGGACTTCGGTACTCCTCTTGGGATGTGGTCGCACATATCCGGAACATCGCCATGGGGTGAGGTAGCGGGAAATGTTTTAGGCTGTCACCCAAAATGTACACGATTTCGATTTGGTGCCGGTCCGTTACGGATGCTGTTCAGATCGTAAATACTAAGAGATCGTTTCCGTTCGAAACAAGGTCAGAAGCCTCTTCGTTAGAATCGAGGTGACTAGTCAAAACGGTTCGAATATCGTAGTATAATGTAATTAAGATGTATTATTTCGTATAGCGGTTATATAGTGGTTGTACATCTCAGAGGCGGTCGGAGAAGTGCCGTGAAGAATTGTATGGATACAATTGATTGGGTGTTCGAGAAACGTCAGCCATGAGGAGGATGAAAGATTAGGACAATGAAAGTTCGTCAAAAAGCCAGCCCACGCAGAAGGAAACGAAATGGATGCACGATAAGTTAAAGGATGGTGGAAGAGGTCAGTACGGACTTGGTCCTATAAGACTTTCATGAAATGGAATTGATTCGTCCATCAGTATCATAATCCCTATTAGAGAAATTGACACCATGACCGTCTTGTAGGCGAGGTGGTGAGGGAAGGCGGATGCCTTGATGAGACATTGTGGGAACAGGTAGATGGGGGAAAACCTGATTGATGGTGTAGGGTTGTTGGGGCTCCGTCATGGACCGTCGATGGGGATATGGAAGAGGTTCCCGAGTCGTTAGCTGGGGAGAGGGACCAGAGCCAACTGTGGGGTGCTCGTGTGACTGATAGACTGTGTGGGTATATGGAAGATGGGTCCGTGAAGGAATATCGCCCCTAATGGTGTAGCTGGGGGTGTTATAGCCATTCCCTAGAGGTCTTTCAGCCGAATGAGTGTAGCTTGGTGGGGAGTTCATATACACGGGGCTCGAAAGAGAACGGGAGGGTAGGGATGACGGCGCTAAGCCGTTGGAAAATGGATGATAGGTCACTTTCGAAGGGATGTCAGGGGGAGGTGCTGACATTGGGGGAAGTGGGTACGAAGAGGATGCAGACGAACTGGGCAGCTCAGAATCACTCATGATGATGGTTTGTTCCCAGACGCTATCATCAACTTGAACAGCTCCAATAGATCCATTCATGACGTTGGGTGGCGAGTGAGAGCTCAAACGAGTCGAGGAGGGTGAGGACGAGGAGTCGCGAGAATGAAAAGAGCTAGGAAGGGGTAGGGAGATATGATGATCTATTGTGGACGAATCTGCGGGTTTTGGCTTGTCTTTTCCAGTTGGACCTTTGCCCAGTGGGGGTCTATTGGCAGCAGGGAGGTTTAGCGCCTGACGTAGACAACTGTTTTCTTCCTCCAGCTCCGAAACTCTCTGTTCTAATGCCTATAGGAGAGAAAAAATCAACAAAAATTGAAAATCAAATCCATAGAGATCTGCAGACCGTCAGATGAGCAGCGCGCCTGGCGCGGAAAGCACGTTGGACATCCCTGGCACGATTTGGGGGAAGGTTGTCGTTTCTCTTGCGGCCACGTTTGGATGACATTGAGGTGGTAGGAGGGGAGAAAGGAGAATACCGGGAAATGCGGAGGAGAGCCTCTGATTGTTTAGAACATAAGATTGGAAGAACATATAAAAGGGAGCCGTTGAAACTCGATGATCGGACAACCGAATCTGACCTTACAACTCTATTTTAGGTAAGACGATCGACCCGTTTCTCTCACACTTTTTCGGAATATTTTACGGCAACATGGACGGTCCTAGGTGACCCCCTTCGAAGCTCAGTGGCCCAAATGCCTCCTGAATGGTATCCCATCCTGATCGGAAACACCCTCACACTTTCCGTTTGAGACCTTGTCAACCGCCAAGCGAGCCTTCCCTTCTGTGACCAGCTGTAACAGCAGTCGATCCTTTTCTTTTTTTTTTTGTTAATGTTTACGTTCGTCGGCAGGACCGGCTACCGTTTCGACACAGACGTTCCAGCAACGGGTGATCACAGGCCTGACTTGTTGACTTGTTCGGTGGTTCAGGTTTTTGCCGCTGATATTGCGGCAGTACTAGGTTCGGATCGGTTTCAGTCAAGGTACATTCGATACACTAGATGGAACAAGAGTCAGAATCCATGAAAGAAGTAAGAAGGAAGACGGCTCAAGTTTTAAAGCTAGATGTCGTCTTCCATTTTTTTAAATCACCACGTACCTGGAACCAAACTCCCTTCATCACGGAGGGGTCCATTCAACATCGAGAACGTCTTGCCATGACCTGAATAAAGTTAATTAGGACGTCGGTTTCTCGGGAACTAGAACCGACTCATGTATTAAGACCAACGTACACACCAGTGTCAACACATTTCTTTGTTGTACATGGAGACTGGAGTTGTGCCATAAAGCCTGAAATGGTACTCTACATAGTATCCTCTGTTCTTAGCTTCATGCCCCTCAAGTTTGGAAGCCTCACCAATAATCTATTAGACGGCAATGACGGGCCGAGCGAAGATGACAATATGAAAGGTCTAGCCAAGGTTTAGTTGCGCCAGAACATCCAGTAGGTCGAGACCGTGATATACGGAATCTGGCGACGAACGTCCGGCCGCGAAAATTGTTTGTAGCGGCCGTGCAACCCTTGCAACGAACCCCGCCTATTTGAACCCAGTCAGGTCAAGGGGTTGAAGGTCCCAAAACTCACTCATTAACCCAAATGACACCTTTTCTGTCCCTTCCGTAGTTTCGATGCGGAGGTGTATGTCTGTCAGGATATTTCGAAAGCATAGGTGACGCCACAGAAATTGACACCGACACTAGTCACTATTAACAAAAAGTTTTCCCACCGAATCCACGCTCTGTGGAGGAATGCACTTACGCACTGTCCATTGGAATTCAATCGGAAAATACCATGCGCACAGTATCCCGGAAACTAGGCTTGCCGTAAAGATATCTTCCAGCCAGGAAAAGGTCTTGTTCCATTTATTTGCAACGTCTTGTCGAGGTACTTGAGGTCCAGTGTCTGGTAAGAAGCTTGGAGGCTTGATGGACTTTGTCTGCATAAATATCAATGTCTGACCATTTTCGAAACAGAATTTCAACCACACGGAATCAAGAAGATACAACCGTTGTCGGATGACTGGATATTCGGTGGCATAAATCAGTCTCAGTGGATCCAGGAGACATTTTCCCAAAAGACCCTGTATTTGGTGTAAGATCCGTTCAGCGAACGACTAAAGAGAGTCGAGAGTCAAGGGCAAGATACATCAAGACTCAAGGTCAGAGGTTCCGTTTGGTGGAAGGTCGGGTAAACCAAACTTCCGAGGTGGCAACCGATTTCTGTTCTTTGCCTACGAGGAGAATCCATACCCATACTCCGTCTCTGAGTTTAGAGTCGAGTCATCGCTGAGGGTTGGCGTTGGGCAAGGATGGGAGGGATAGGATCCTACAAAACATAATTTTTTTAATGACCCTGAGCAAAATACGACAGAAAAGCTAGTCGCAGTCCTAGAACAAACGGAAACCAACAGTTATTGACTGCGGCGGGGGGAAAGGACCCTAAAAGCAAAATTGATTGTGTAACTGATGGATCATTGTCGCTGGCTCGAGGAAAAAAAGTCGTCGCGTCGTTGTCAACGGTGAAAAAGATAACGAGCCGTGATTACGAAAACCGACCTGCCTCGTGATAGTTACGCACAGCGTGATCTCTTATGTGATAACACGAACGACGCCGTTCTAAGTCTAGAGTCTCTGAACTCTCAACCCAAAACCCCTCGAGCCCAGCATCATGGTCTTGAAATCAGCTGCGTCTTAATCCACCCAAATCCTTCGCACTTGACGCTTTCTCTGTCGAGTTAATCCCAGAAGAATACGAAACCTCTGAGCAAAATCCAATATATATTTGTGAAGGCTATTAAAAAGCGGCGTCCCGGTCTTTGTAGGAGACCCCGTTCCTAAATTTTACAAGGTGAGATTGACAGTCTTTTCCCAATACTTGGGCTCATAATATATCGATTCGAGGTTCAACACCATGATCCTCTCGACAAAGGTGGCACTACTTCACTTGACGACGTGGGTTACCCACTTCTCCAAACCCGTAGTCTTAAGTACCACCTGGGCGAGTGTTGCAAACATCCTGAGAAGGAACATTTGGCGATAGGGTTTCCAGCAGCAGAAGTAGGGGACACTATCGAACCTTCCAGCCGAAAATGATCGTGGGTGATTTTCACTCGTTCCTATTCCAATTCTCATCACTTTACCCCAGGATTCCTACGAATTCTGGACGCAGCAAAGGCTCCCTCCCCGACCAAAGTGCCACGTCCCCTGTTGCCCCACCAATTCACATTTTCCATGGCGTCTTTCAACAATTTACTCGCGACGCCAACGACTACAAGACACCTTTGGAACCTGATTTTCTTCGAAAAGTTCTTCACTTTATGATAGATGCGGCAACGTTCAAGACAAGTCACGAGAATCTTTCGAATTCAAAAATCAGGTCTCAGCTTTCATTCATTCTAGGTCACCACGATACCTCAGAAACCAAACCTGACAGCACTTGCCCTGATATCTTCAAAGGGTTCAATCTAGTACTCGAAGGCTCGACGATAAGATTCACGGAATTTATCGGCGAGATCAAACGTGCTCACGGAGAGGGTGGAAATGAAGTCACTGTTCAGGCACGAAGTCACTATTCAGGCCACCAATTCATGGCGGAAGACGATAACGCAACTTGGCGTAAGTGTTGACCTGGTTTCAATCTTGACTCTAATTGACGGTAATGGTATCCAGTGCGACAAGATTCTCAAACTGTCTTGCTCTCCAGCGTTTATGATCGCTATTGCAGGCCCTTGGCTCGTCGTTCTAGGGGGGGTTGTTACCGATCGGTTCATCGTCCAACGTCTCATATGTTATGGATAGCACCGTGCATCTCGTATGAGGACCGATGTGTGCGGGAACTCGGCTGAGTACTACGTGCTCTCAAAAACGGTCCAGACACTTATCAGAATTTGGTCAAATATCCACTTCTCTTCTATCCTACACGACCCCACGCTCGAAATTTCCCTTACCCCAACTCCTACATCGCAGACGACCGGGTACAGGTCTTCCGTTATCTTAAATGCCTCCAAAACGACCCGCGTTGCGTTATGTACCAGGCGGTGCTTAGCGGGGGCAAAGAACCTGAGTCTGGAGACGATTCTGGAGAGAAACTAGTCGTCAAATTTGTCGAGACCTACAGTGAAGAGGTTCACAAACCCCTCGCAAACCGTGGATACGCCTAAACTCCGGTATTTTGGCGCCCTTCAGCGCCGTCGACGCCGCTGCCACAGATTCGCCACTCTCATCCCCTTATAGTGCAGAGGGTGTGATTGCCCCGGCCACTCAGATGCAGATGGTGGTGATGGACCATGTTGAGGGCTGAGAGCCTACGGACCGTATGATCCCCGTCAAGGATCATGGCAAGGACAAACCCTTCATCGATGTGCTAAAGGGTATTGTTGGGGAATTGCATGAACAGGGATACGTTCTCGGCGATATCCGTCTGCCCAACGTCATCATTGACACCGAAGGAGAGGTTAAGCTTATTGACTTCGATTGGACTGGGAAGGACAGGGAGGTTTGTCACCCGATTTCGGTGTCCTCTTCCTTGTTCAGGGATGTCCCAGGTGTTGGAGGTCTTCTCCCCACCTGCAAGCACGACAAGGCCATGCTCGAAGATTTCTTGAAATCTCCGTGAATTCATAGGTCGTCGCGATCGTATCCAGTCTGCCTACCTTTTCGCTACCATTGCTAATGTCATACTTCCACATTATCCACTACAATCCCGTATACTTATCTGTCTCATGCGCATTGCCTATACCTCCTGTTGTTACGTTGAAGAGTTTCCTTACTCGGAGCCATCCTCGCCGTCTATCTAGCTAGTAGAAAGAATTTGCGTCTTCGGATTTGACATTGCAATTATCTCTGGGGTGGAGATTACGTTCGGGAATGTCGATGTAGAGGCAGGGCAGGGAAGGTCGCTGAAGAGACGTTGATGTTTGGCAGGGTGTAGATTCCGTACAGACTGAGCTCGTACTTACAGGCTTGAAGTGATTGACCTTGGTGGGAGAATGGAGAAGCAATAAGGGGCTGGACCAAGCGGAGTTTAAATTTGACCACATGTTGCCTGATCTAATAGTCGCTGCATATTTTCTTGTCCTACACGTTGACAAACTCTACATATCTTCTTACTTTACGGCTTCTAATATCTTCTTGGAAAAATATGTGGAGACCCGCTACTCGTCAGATCACAGGGACCAACGATGGTACGTGAAGCAATACCTCTGCACTCTCATTTTTTTAATCGTTTTTGTAGTGCCCTTGGGCCAACGACGCCGGTTTGGACCAGCCCCTACTGAAGATGCTGCACCTCCACAGCTTGCCCAACCATCACCATCTGCGTATCCTCGTCAACATGATATTGAAAGTCCTGGAAAGCGTGGCCGCGAAGAGTCACCAGCAAGTGGAGACCCAAAGAGTAAGCATTTCAATACACACACGCACACACACACACACACACGACCGCGATTTTCTCTTTTACTTTATTGTAACGGCTCCATTTCTTCTGATCACCGAGGCAGCATCTGTTTCCTGAGAGTGTGAATTGTAGCCGATTTTGGGCATCCGAACTTCTGACTTGGCCGATCTTACTCACCTTACTGACCGTTCTTTTGCTCACCCTGACCTATATGTCTATTTTACTCATTTTTAGTGGAATCTAATGCTCCTCGTAAACGACGTAGTCGTTGGGGTGATGTAAAGACGGAAATTCCTGGCCTGCCAACCGCTATATCTGCTGCCGGGGTATCTCAAGCTCAACTGGACAACTATGCTATTCATCTGCGATTGGAAGAGATTAATAGGAAACTTAGATTAAACGATTATGTGCCTCCCGAGCGAGAAAGGTGCGTTGTGCTAGAGATCTGCTCCATTGCGTCGTTTCGCTCACTGGTGCACCTTGTCGCAGATCGCCTTCACCGCCTCCCACCTACGATGCCCACGGTAGAAGAACCAACACTCGTGAGGTTCGCTACAAAAAGAAGCTCGAGGATGAACGTATCAAGCTTGTCGATCGTGCTATGAAAAACGACCCTAACTTCCGGCCCCCAGTTGAATACCATCAACAAAAGCGTTCACAGCGGCCCTCGGAGAAGGTCTATATCCCTGTCAAGGAGTTTCCTGAAATCAATTTCTTCGGCCTTCTTGTCGGTCCTCGCGGGAACAGTCTGAAAAAGATGGAACGGGAAAGTGGAGCTAAGATCAGTATTAGAGGAAAGGGTAGTGTTAAGGAAGGGAAAGCGAGGCCTGATCAGTACGCCGAGGATGCTGAAGAAGACCTTCACTGTCTTGTTATCGCTGATTCAGAGGAAAAAGTGACCGCATGCGTGAGATTGATCAACAAGGTCATCGAAACTGTGAGTTAGAATTGACATGTTCCGCATTTTTTGTAACACAGACTTACTTTGCGTTTCACTTTCGAAAAGGCTGCCTCTACCCCAGAGGGTCAAAACGACCATAAGCGTAATCAACTTCGAGAACTGGCAGCATTGAATGGTACGCTTCGCGATGATGAAAATCAGATATGCCAGAATTGCGGTGGCGTCGGTCATCGCAAGTATGATTGTCCGGAGCAGCGTAATTTCACTGCCAACATCATTTGTCGCGTCTGTGGAAGCGCTGGACATATGGCTCGCGACTGTACCGTCAACAAGGACCCTAACGCAGTTCCGACACCCCCACCTCCGGGGCAGATGGGTGGATCTGGAGGTGGTGGACGTACGTTTGATTCGGACTATGCAAGTCTGTTGGCAGAGTTGGGAGAGACCTCTGGAGGACCAGGAGGAGATTTGTCAAAGCCATCTTGGGCTGCTGGTCCTAGTGCCGGACACGACATCACTGGAGGTGGCATTAACGTTCCCCCATGGCGTCGGCCAGAGAATTGGCAGACGAACGTCCCACAACAGCAGCAAGGTTACCGACCTCCTATGCAGGGTGCTCAGGGTGGATATGGCGGTTATGGTGGTCAAGGGTGGGGCGGGTATGCACAGGGTCAACAAGGTCAGCAGGGGGGTTATGGTCAAGCTGATTATTCCAGCTACGCTTCGTATTATCAAGGCCAGTACGCTCAACAACCGACGGCCGCTTGAATCACCCCGTACAGCTCGACCATTGGAATCTGATTTAGCCTTTGTAACCTGACACTACCTGACCAGCTCACCAGCGTGTCTAACTCATTCGCAGCACAGCAACAGCCATTATCGAAAATTCGCTACTCATAACTCATTTTTCAAACGACTTCTCACCTCTCACAAGCTTCCATTCCTTTCCTCCGCCCCTCTTCTCTTTCAAAGCCTTCCTCCCCTTTTTCTAAACGTTTTTCCAGCTCTTCGAACAGGTCTTTGGTTTGGAGAATCTTTCTCCAGTCGAGAGACATAGAGGAACATGTAGGCGCTTCTCCTAACGCTAACTTTATTCCCGGAGCCTGTTGTCATTCACAAATTCTAACGTTCCGGTCTTTACTTGTCTGTACTGTTGTTGGTAATCTTTGTACCTTTTAATCTGTAGCCTACACCAGTCGAGCATTTACTTCGTGTAGCGGTCTGGCCCGCGTTCTGCAGCCTACAAGATCTCATCGAAAGATTACTTAGTACCTTTTATATTAAAGGTTTGAGCGCTAGAATGATAAGCTGAGCTCTGGTAGAACCTCGCTATGGACTATTGAAAAGATGCAGGTGAATAGTGAATAGGAGTAATGAGGCATTTCGGCCCACTTTCCGGGGCCTGTGAGATAAAACGTCGCCTTACAATAAGTACCGTACCCCGTAGTAGCCCGTAGTGTAGTCGTGTACTGTTATAGCAAAGCCTCAAGGCTTTAAAACTCAAAAATTTAAACTGTTATGGTACTGAGCATGTGGTAAGTAGATCTTTTCGGACTGCACGACGAAGTCAGGATATGAGGGGTTTCTGCTTCTTTCGCTTCCTTTTCCGCGGACCATCGCCAGTCTGAACGCTATTATGAACATCTGACGAGGATGCCCCATTTTCCAACTTCCTTTTCCGAGCTTTAATCCCTATGTCGTCGGAGTCCTCGTTCCTAACAAAACAGGATACGAAGAAACCGTTGGTTTTGTCATCTCCGGGCACACATCGTACTAAAGATTGGGCGAGGCCTAAAATCACCCACCCACCAAGTCAGGACGCGTCATGAAAACAGTGAAAAAAATATCCTTACGTGGATCATCTATCTCCTCCGGTAAACCTCGGCGCGGCCACTGGGGTAAAACTTCATCGGGGGTTGCAAGCTTGAAGTTTCCATTTTTTGCTTCGTCAGATTTGAGAGCTTCAGCTACCACATGCTCGTTTTCGATCGCGTGGACACTACAGGTCGAGTAGACGATTTTCTTCACGTTCGGAACTAGGAAGCTCTCACTTTGTTGCAAGCCACACGGCCTGTGTTGGGAATCACTCACATTTCATCGCATGTTTTATCATCAAAAGCTGGAAGGAAGCCAGTTTATGTAGACGTTTCTCCTGGTCAGATTCGGACTCTTGTTCTACAGTGCAACGAGTCAGGGAAGAAACAGACGAGTGGATAGGAGGCCCTACCTTGTTCAAGGAGGTAATCCAGTCGGTTCACTATTCCTGAACCACTGCAAGAAGGATCGAGAAGACTGCGAAGGGTGTGGAAGGTTACTACGGTTCTGTGAATCTGTGATACAGCTGAAAGGAAATACTCACATGTGTGTGACCACGTCCAGATCCGGGTCAAGGGGATCCGTAGTAAGAAAATCGGTGTTCATCGACCTGACATTCTTACACTTTGCTTTCGATAACATCATTTCTAAGGTGGAAAATCGCCTTTTATCCTTTTCGAAAGCGAAAAGCTGGTTATGGTTGCCAGGAAGGTAAGGAATGAAACTTTGTGGAGTGGAAGAACTCACCTTGCCCTGGTTCTGCATCAAAGCACTCAGGTGGGAAGTTTTATTTCCGGGCGCAGCTGTCGCATCTATGACCGCGGCGTCCTTAGTTGCTGGAGGCTTGAGAGCAGTAGCCGGGAAGCACGAAGCTTTATCTTGGAGAATTACCTTGCCCGCTTGATAGAGCGGGTCATCTCGGAAGGATATCTGGGGATGAAACAGCAAGAGGTCCGAAATATGTTCGTCCTTGGAAAATCCTTTGTTGCTGAAAGTACGCGTGGTTTGTCATTCATCGCCGTCTTCGATAGAACAATCAACTGACTTGGATTCTTCGTCGAAGCGACTAGACAGTTTGAAACCCTGAGAAATATAGTGCTCTACCGCCTCCTCTGTGGACCATAAAAGAGTATTAATCCTAACATAGCGCGGTATCTGTGCTGCACGCGTGGACCTTGTCAGTCGAAGTGGCGATGCGTTGCAATTTCGTGGGTTGACGCACATGCTCTACTATCCCCAAGATTCGCAAGCTCTGCATTGGATGCAACACCCCGTTTGATTTTAAGCTTCTGCAGCTCTGCCTTCAGCCTTGTCTTATGTCGTAGGATTGCTTGTTTTATTGGTCCATCACCAGCTTGTATACCGCTGTTTGATAGAAGGAGGTCATGAACGAGAACAAGTGCGAGGTTCGCTGAAGACAACTTCTTTCGCTCTTCTTTCAATAGTTTTGCTTCATCAATGATGTCGTTCAAAGCGGCCTTGTCTACAAGAGAAAAAGTCCGAAATCAGCAATGTACAGCGGAAACTTACCATATGGCACCTCCAACTCACATTTCAGTGTCTGTATAACGAGAGCGGACATTCTCTTTCTGTCCTTCTCAGGAAGTGTAGCAATCAGACCCTTAATAGAACCCTGCTTTGCATCCAGACGGTCCAAAACTTGTGCAGCGGAAAAGTAAAAATTCATGGAAGCGTGTTCTACGTACAAACAAGCCGGTCAGGGTTCGATGACGACGACCAAGAGCGGGAGAATGGTAACTACAAGGTATCATGAAGATATCGGCGTCCCAACCTAAGTAAAGTCTTTTACGAAACAACGAGTCAGAACGTGGTTCAAATATTGGCGATGAAAAAAAAAAGCTTCAGACTGAATATTGTCTTCATTCAATCAGACAATGTAGATAAATTTATGAAAAGGGCATCACGAGAAGAAAAGTTGAAAGAAACGCTCACCGTCAAAGTAAGGATATGCAGACGGTGTCGGTGATGGTCGACGCGGAGAAAGATTTTTTTTCACTGTCACACGGTAAATGTCCTCGGCAAATGTACGCGTTCATTGGGCACCTTCGAGCGCTCTCCCCTCCACTTCCAGCCATCCTCAAAGAGTTAGTTAAAACGTTATACCGCTTTTCAAGCTAACGAAAATATTTCACAGTGCCCGCCGAGTCGAAACTATACGAAGTACTGGGGGTTTCTCCTAACGCCACTGAGGGTTCGAGTTTGTTACTGTGATTCGGGAATCAAAACTGACTGCCTCTATAGACGAGATCAAGAAAGCTTACAGGAAGAAGGTAAGAGACCTTGAATTTCTACCCCTTTTAAATCAGCATTCAGTGTACGTTGTCAAAGGCGAGGGATATTCATCCTGTGAGTTCTCCTTACCCGTACACTGCCATTCCATCTGATCAACGTACAATGAACAGGACAAAGTGCGTAATATCACCTTTTCATATTGTAAACCTCAGTCAATTTGTGTCTCAAGAATCCCAATGACCCCAATGCGGCAGAAAAATTCCAAGAGATGGCTGCTGCGTGCGTCTCAATACCCAGTCTTACCAGTATTTCTTTTGCTCATCCTCTGGTCTTATCAGATACGAGATTCTCAGCGATGCAGAATCAAGAGCTATCTACGACGAGGATGGTATGGCAGGTCTGAGCGGTGGTCGTGGTGCTGGAGGACCTGGCATGGACGATATCTTTTCCCAGTTTTTCGCTACGGGAGGTCCAGGGGGTCCTTTTTTCACATTTGATTTCGGAGGTACAGGTGGACCACGACGATCGAAAGGAAGGGACTCGGTCATTCCCTACGAAGTGACGCTAGAAGACTTGTATAACGGGAAGTCTGTGAAGCTCAACATGGAGAAAGAAGTGGTATGTGGTGGATGTAAAGGGTGTGTACATTGTGTTAGGGCGGCATCTTTTTCTGAAGCTCACTGGTCTCAAACTCTAATAGATCTGGCGCTCGAGGAAGTGCGAAGCCCAAACAATGCGCAACTTGTGAAGGAAAAGGATGGACTTTCGTGACCAATCAAGTCGGTTTTGCACCCTCTCATCTCAGCTAAACGTTGACGCGAGCGAATTTAGATAGGGCCCTCTCGGCTTGGAACTTCAAGATCACGATGCTCAGATTGTAATGGTGAAGGCAAGAAATTGCGAGAAAAGGACAGGTTGGATATACACAATCAACTTTCCACACCTATAAGACTCAATCATCTCCCTCTTCCAGATGTAAAAAATGCAAGGGCGAAAAGACGGTTAAAGAGAAGAATCGTCAAGAGATTTTCGTTGAAAAAGGGATGTCAGACCGACAACGTATCGTTCTTGCCGGTGCAGGGGATGAAGAGGTTCGTCGCGCGGCTTGTTTTTTTCACCTGCTTGTAGCCATTAAATCTTAACGGTCAATAGCCCGGAGTTCCCGCGGGCGATGTCGTCTTTGCGTTAAAAGCCAAACCACATGAAACATTTGAAAGATCCGGAAATGACTTGCTCACTCACGTCAAAATCACATTGAGCGAAGCTCTCCTGGGTTTTTCAAGAATTCTGATTACGCATCTTGATGGCCGAGGCGTGAAAGTGACTAGTCCACCGAACAAGGTGCTGGGAGCTAGTTCTACCATACGGTTAAAAGGTGAAGGAATGCCTGTCTACAAGAACCCCGATCAGAAAGGCGACTTGTTCATTATCTTGGAGGTTGAGATGCCTAGTCAAGAATGGATGGCACAGATTGACCGCAAGGTTCGTTTCCGTTGTTCGTTTCTCGCCACTATGTATTTATTATGTTTCGCGCACTCCAACAGGCTTTAGAAGCTTTACTTCCAGCCAAAAAATCTGACGCGGATGTTCAACCCAGGCCAGAGATAGTTGATGAAGCTTCCTTTGAGGAAAGCGACATAATGGAAGTGCGTGCCCAATCTTATGAGGCCAGTCACAACTTCTTTGATCATGGTTTTTCACATCAGTTCGGGGAGGGAGACGAAGATGACTGGGAGGATGATGATGACGATGATGACGACGACTTCGATGGTGGATTCGGTGGCTTTGGTGGCGGATACTCAGGTGGTCCAAGGGACCCAGATTGTCGAACTCAATGAGGTTCTTCTTTCGGTGACTGTTTTCTTTTTTACGCCACGACCTCCCCGCCCTTCCGATCTTCTGCTGTATATATATCTTGCTCACGACCCAGTAGTACCCTCTTTAGTAGTATCTTGATACCACCCGCAAGTAATATTTGTTTCCCTTAGGCCCAAGTGCACTACTCATACAATGGTTTTATGCCTTCTTCCCAATGTTCTCAACCACAACTTACTCAACGTTTGAGGGATAATGGAAATCGTCCAGTCCAAGAAATCCTTCCTTGATACTCCTCGCGTTGACGAACCTGTAGAATATACTCATACTACCGGCCTTGTCGTTCGTTCCACTTCCTCTGCTACCACCAAATGGCTGTTGTCCCACCACAGCCCCCGTGCATTTCTCGTTATAATAAATGTTTCCAGCAGCATTAAGGAGCTTATGCGTGGCTTGGATTAAGGGTGCGCGAGCGTTCGAGAAGCTGAAGGGAAATTTTGAAAATGAGCTCAGTGGACCGGCGGAACCTTCGAAACTCACATAGAGCCAGTCAACCCATACGCGCTGGTTTCGTCGATCAACTGTAAAGTCTTTTCGTACTCCCCATCCTTGTACACATAAACCGTGAGTACAGGCCCAAAAATCTCCTCAACCATTGTGACACTCTTGGGGTCTTGCGTCAAGATGACGGTTGGCTGTATGAAGTATCCTTTTGAATCATCGCCAGTTCCTCCGATCAGAACCTCACCGCCAGCGTCTTTGGCCTTTTGGATGTATGAAATGATTTTGTCGTATGCAGTGCGGTTGCTAAAATTGAGAAGGCGAGAGGCACCATCAGCGCACGGTAGATTTGAGAAATGATAGGCGTACATGACGGGCCCGACAAATGTCGACCATTCAAGTTGATTCCCAACCTTGATTTTAGTAACCTCGGACAACAGTTGATCCTTGAACCCGTTGTTCCACTGAGTCACGGACACATACACCCTCGATAATGCGGAGCATTTCTGGCCTAAATAACGAGTAAAAAGTGTTAATACGCTTATTCTCTTTGAAAGAAGGACAACGGGTAAAGCTCACCAGAATACTCAAACGCCCCTCTGATACTCTGCAAAACCGCATTCCTAGTATCTGCCGATTCATGAATCAAATGCCAATTCTTCCCTCCCGTCTCCCCAACAATTCTTGGGTATCCTTTGTAAAGATCGAGGTTGGCAGAAATATCTTTCCAAAGCTTCTTGAACACAAAAGTGCTCCCAGTGAAATGTAATCCGGCGAAAGCCTTGTGGTTGATAGCCTGTGCAACGACTTCTGGTGGTGGGCCGGGAACGAATTGGATGACACCTGGAGGTACACCAGCTTCGGTGAATATTTGATAGGTTATGTAGTTGGCGAGGGTAGCCATCGGAGCGGGTTTCCAGACTACGACGTTGCCTAGGAGAGCGGGAACTGCCCATGGGAAATAAATTCAGAATTGTCCTCTAGATGTGGCACTGACTAGCTTCAAGACAACCAACCTGCGCATAGATTGCCACCGATCGCCGTGAAGTTGAAAGGAGATACAGCAAGAATGAAACCCTCCAGTGCGCGATACTCGGTCCGGCTTGTGATATGCCCCATCAGAAAAAAAAAAAAGCAACAGAGGGAACATAACTTCTTCGGAAGAACTCACTTCCATACACCACTCGAGTTTTTTTCTGGTTGGATAGAATAGAGGCGTTCGACAAATTTCACTCCAAACCTGAAGAAGTCTGCAAGCTATGAAGAAAAACAGGGGATCAATCTCGTAATGGCTCGGAGTCGAGAGAGTTGGATAACGCGTACTTCTGCTGCAGCATCAATCTCAGCTTGCCATGCATTCTTTCCTTGACCGAGCATCGTAGCAGCCATTAGCTTATACCGATACTTTCCACTAACGAGCTCAGCAGCTTTGAGAAAAATTGCAGCTCTGTCGTTCCAAGGTAGGTTTTCCCATGCTTCTTTGGCTGCGAGAGCACCCTCGATGGCACTAGCGACAGTTTCAGGTTCCGCTTCGTGGTATGTACAGAGATGGTTTGCATGATCGTGTGGCATTGACTGTTTGACCAGCTTTCCGGACTTTACCTGATGAGCAAAAGTAGTGGAAAAACCCAGATCAGACCAAAGAAACAAATCGAGATAGTCTTGTGGGCGTACCGGTTTCCCATTGACGACGCATGGTACCTCCAACGGAAGTTGCTGCTGCAGTTCCGTGATAGCAGCTTGCAATGCCTTTCTTTCGGGCGAGCCTGGCCCATAGTGATTCTGCAATTGAGTATGAGAAGATGCGGTTCGTCAAGCGTGTCAAAGAGTAGCTCGCCATGGGTTCATTGTCGATAGCAGGGACGGAAAAAGTACCGAGTTGAGGGCTCATGATAGAAGTGCGAGATGAGAGAAGCGGGAGACTTGCGCCTGATCCAGTTACTCGCCTTTATATACGCTGAACCTCGTCGGGTTCGAACCTAACTAATCGATATCAGGTGGGGATCCGACGGGGATCCTGGGGGTTCAACCAACGTATCACTTAGGGGTTGCTGTTCCGAAAACTACTAGTTTTGGCCCGGAAATGTCGAAATTGACCCGTTCACATATACAGGTTATATGTTAAAGTTTGATTTTCCCAGTTTTTTGGAGGGAATTTGATGGAGAAAACAAAATGTGACACAGGCCGGTTCTGGCACACTCAACGATTGACGCGGACGGCGATCACTCTTGTTCACCTCCGTCAATGTTTAGTGTTTCTGAAGGCTGTCACAGGAAAACCACCATTCGATAGTATCAGTCGGACCATGTCCAGGGAAAATTTTGCAGAAGCCGGCGCGAGTTTTTTTCACTTCTAGGCCAAAAATAGTAGGGTAACGCAAAGATAACGTGCTTTCAATGAAACGATCATTTTCAATATGGCTTGCATTCAATTCCTTGCACCCATCTCCTGCACACAGAGCTATAATCCATAACCTAGATCATAATAATCACCTCCAGATATCATAAAAGTGGGCTCCAAGAAGTTCTGGCTTTCCCAGTCAGAACGTTTTCGGCAGGCTTATAACACGTATCAAAGCTGAATCTTTCGCTCAAGACAGCCAATTTCGAGCGGAACTCGTCAATTCCCACATATGCTCCGCACATTCGACGTTTACCGTCGAAAGCAGATCGGCCATGCAGAACCCGATGGTTATTGACAACTGGCAACATCGTCAGTACGGATGAACTGATCATAGCCTGGTTGAGCGAATATACACTAACCCACTGCAGTTCCAGGAGTAAGCTGCACCCAGAACTCTGAGTCGGGACTCGTTAATAACGAATGCCATGTTCGAATAGCGTTGTACCTCGATAAGGATAAGTCGGATCAGGCCCTTTCTAAACCAAAAGATAGGACATACCAATCTTCCACATCACTTCCTTTCAAATGCCTCATCGCGCTGCGATCATCGTTATTCCACCTCACCTGTGTAAGTTCCCCAGATAACGAATCGCAATTCAGTACGGGGTACCCAGTGGCGGGACTAGGTCGATACAGAGAGCCCTCTTCACCGGCAGCGTGTGCGGGTACGGGGATTCGAGACAGAACAGAGTACACGTCAGGGTGGAGTTCTTTTAGAATCGAGGCGACGTAGAAACCATCAACAAGGAGAGTTTCACCACCCGAGCCGTCTGTGTGCGATAAAAGATGAAAGAGTTGTAATCCGCAAGGGTCAGTCTTACAATGGCATGTAAGCATTTTCATTGGAAGAAATTGGTAGTTGGCTGCAGGACATACGAAGTATGTATTATCGGTATGGGCACCAAGCGCCATCGTAGTGTACGCCGTATCACCTTTGGAGAGATCAGAGGTAAATTCCCAAAACTTTCCGTCTATGGAAGCAGGCGCTAGTCAGCAAAGATGAGAGACACCACATATCGACACTTGCATTGGGTTTCACGAATGAATCCTATCCGTTCAGTCAGCTCTTTTGTTGCCTCAGGCGTAACTGGTACACCCGAGACGAATGAGAACCCAAACCGATCCTGACGACAAGCCCTTATACATGAATGTCCGGATAGTCAGTCATGTCTTGGCGAATTACTTACGATATTTCTTAACCACTTGTACAGTCCAAACTCGTTTTCAGACATGACTTCCTCGTAAGTTACTGTCGGTGGCGATTGCGCTATTTTTGATCCCCAGAGAATCCTCCTAACAGAGGTCGGTCATCATGCTTTTGGAAGGAGAATGTGCAGAAAACACGAACTCTGACGATTGATCGTGTTTGTGTAAGGGTGGATCATACGAATTGTGTCGTAGCCATGACCATGGGTAAAGTGATATGTGGGGATTTGAAGAAGGCCCTGGAGGAGAAATTATCAGTTTTTTCTAGATCGAACAGATGAAATAGACACACATGCTACTTCCAACCCTTCTAATCGTGCATTAACGCTCAGAGGTTTGATATCAGCAGGTATCTGTCATTACACAAAAGGTTTTGCGATAAGCTAAGTCTTCAAAAGCTGAACCACGGGTTAGAAGGTCGACTTCCGTCAGAAATTGATCACAAGCATCCGTTGCGACAACACCGAAACAGTCGAAAGATAAAGGACCTGCCTCGAATGTATTGAGAAGCCTCTGTTTCGTGACTGCATGAAAACATTCTGGACACCGACAGTGATCTCTAAGCCACACATGATGGCTTCATAGCGCATCAGCTACGGTGAATCGCTACGTTTGGATATGTGCACGCACAATCTCGACCAAGTCTGAGTATCCCATCCAACAGCAACTCTCCTGTCACCCATACTAGCGATAGGTAAATCATCTGCTAGCACATCTTCTACAGGTACGGATCCAGAGGATTGGTCTTGAAGTTGAGTGATGGGTTTTCGTACAGCCGCTGCTGAACTCGCTGTTCTTGAATTTGACCATTGTGAAGAGCCTTGCGTAAAAATTTTGCTGTTTGGCTGCGAAGGATACTATAGCCACCATTCAATAACTTGACCATTCGACTGGACAGGACACCTACCGAGATACAACGAGCCCACTTCGGTGCCAACTTGAAGTTGTGTTTTGGAGATTTTGCGAGTTGCTTTACGATTCTTGGAGACAGCATCCCAGCAAACGATAGCCTTGGAATTAAACGTAGACAAGCTCCGTTTGAGATCCAACCCAGTGGACCGGTGACGACGGTCCTGACAATGATGCCGTGGATCCGCCGGCAATTCCATTTATAATTACGCGATATTGTGATGAGGCACAATCACGTAAGCAGCTTCACTTTTGCGAAATTAAGCTTACTAATACCAGCATACGGTTTTGCTTGCCAACAGTGCCAGTGAACGTTTGGACGGGAAACATATGGAGAGCTTCGGCGAGTTGATGTGAAGGCAGCAAAATTCAGCGCAATTCCTCAGTCGGCGCTCGACTCCTGGTTCGTTCATTTGATTTCGGGCTGGGTGAAGCATCATTGTAACTTGCGCCTAACTACTATTTTACGAAGGCTCAAGCGCTCACTGGAGACACAAGCGAACTACTAGCTCCTCCCGTCGGACTATACGCTACACTGTCCAGAACGACGAGGAGGGTATGGGAAGGCCAGGTTGAAGAACAGGACGCCCCATGTGGGCTCGTTTGCATCATTGAAGCACTGAGCATGTGGGTCCCACCTACACTGTTATATCATGAAATTAGCATGGACTCACCGTATCACTCTATTCATCAGATTTATATTCAACTTGGGAATACAAGCCTCAAGGTTCTCGCATGACAAGGGGTGAGTAAAGTTCACTCTACAAGGCCCTCATGGTTCATGACCCTATGGCCACCTTTCACCACTGCTCCCCATCAACACTTCCGTTACCCAAGCACACGCTTATAGGTCGAAGCTGCTTTACATGCATGGGAACGTGTGCCAAACTCCATTCTTAGCTTCTTGTCATCAACCTCAGAGGACTTGTTAAGGCCGCGTCCAAGCGCACTTGATTTCGAGGAATCGACCGTCTTTCCCCTCAATGCGACCATTCAGCGCTGGGTTCACCGGCGTCCTCGCCGCCCTAGCGGTCCCCCTCCTCACAACAGCTCAGCAACTGGAACCCCTCCATACCTCCTCCCGATGGATACTTGACTCCAACAACCAGCGTTTCAAAATGCGCTGCATTAATTGGGCTGGCCACATGGAGGCTCACATCCCTGAAGGCCTCCAACACAACTCGGTCGAGAACATCGCAACCCTAATCGCAGAATCTGGATTCAACTGCGTCCGTTTGACATTCAGCATAGAAATGGCTCTTAACCAGGGCCTCAAAGTCAGTGACAGTTTCAGCACACTCGCTAGTCGGACAGGCGCACCCGCTGATGCGGTCCAAAACCTTTGGACCAGAATCTTGGATCAGAATGGATGGATCGAAGGGGCCACGGTGATTGAGACCTTTGGAAAAGTGATCGACACGCTTGGTTCCCAAGACCTTCGTGTGATGTTGGATAATCATGTCAGTAAAGCCTCATGGTGTTGCAATCTAGATGATGGAAATGGCTTTTGGGACGAAGCACGGGGCTACCTCGATGCCAACTCCCGTTTCTTCAAAACCGAAGAATGGATCCAAGGTCTTTCGTCCATTGCGGACTTCTCCAGAGCCCACCCCGCTGTTGCTGGTATCGGTTTGCGCAACGAGATCCGCGAGTCGGGGCTTCAGTTCCTTACTAGCCGTAGTGATTGGTACACATACGTCGCTCGTGGTGCAGCGGCCGTTCATTCTGCGAACCCCGACTTGTTGATCGCTGTCGGAGGTGTCCTCTCTTCCACAGATGCATCTTTCCTTCGAACCAGCCCGTTCGATCGCTCATCTTATGGTGATAAGGTCGTTTGGGAATGGCACACATACACATTTTCCCCTGCATGGATTGCTACGGGAGGGAATTGTGCTTTGTGGAAACAAGCCGTCGGTGGATTCACAGGTTTCCTACTCACCCAGGGTCAAGGTTACACAGGCCCATTGTGGTTGTCCGAGTTTGGATTCAGCATGTCAGCCGGCGGGCCTCCAGAGCGAAGTGGGTTGGATGAGGACGCTTTCAATTATGCGACGTGTCTTATTGAGTACGCGACGAGTAATGATGGGGATTGGTCTCTTTGGGCCATCCAAGGGAACTACTATGTTCGCGATGGGAATGTCGACAGCGATGAACCTTGGGGATTGGTCAACACCGATTGGACAGCCTGGAGGAACCTAGCCGTCAAACAATTGCTCGGAGCGATGTGGGATATGACCCAAGGACCATAAAAGACATTCCAGAGAGGTTCTGTATTAGCGACAATGTTATAGTATCAAAGGATATTGCGAATGAGGGATTGCGTTGTGTCAACATGTTTCCGAGCTCATCGAACTCAAAACGGTACTGTAATGATAAGGTTGACTTGAGGTTAACTTGACGCCTATAATACGACAATATACACATTCCACGATCTTGGTTTTGCAACTAAGTGCAACCTTTCACATCTTAGATGGCACCTTGCCCCCGAAGATCTCTTTGATGAAAGCATCACTATCCGGTTCTCGTCCCAGGAAATCCTGCAGGTTCAAGTTGAGCCTGGATGACTTGTAAGGAACATGGAAGCGAAGTTACCTTGAGAGAGTCAAGTTCTTCCCGACTACCACCTGGGCGCAGAATCTTCTCCCGGTACCTCTGACCACGTTTAGGATCAAGTGGATCGGCCTTGAAGACCTCAGCTAAAGGAAAGTCATATTAGACGCCTCGCCATCAGCAATCTTTCTATTAAAACGCCTTACTGTACATATCCGCCGCAAAGACCAAAGAGTAGGTGTAGCTGAGGAAAAAGGGCTGGGTGAGGATCATGGTCAATGACGTCTCTGAGACACTCACCCATAGTATCCGGCATCGTAACCCCCAGTGATGTGACCAAAAGTTCCTACGAGTATATTTTCAATGAACTGGGTTCCTCGTATGTTATTGAGGATGCAGAAATCTTACCTTGACCGGGACACGGTTTACCAGATTTCACCAGCGAAATTTCTTCCCTCATGGAAGTCCACAAATCAGTATAATCAGACGGTTCTTCGGGAAAGTGTTCATCTGTCAGCCACAGAAATCCAATTCGAAAAGAGGCGAGGCACACTTTGGTCAGTATGGACTTTGATATCGAACTTGGCGAAGAATATCTGGCGAAGGTAGAACAAGCCGATGTTGACATACCGGCTGAATGTAGTGAGTTGTTCAGCGATATGATAGAACTCCACAGAACGAGTATGTACCTCTTTATGAGCTTGTCAATGAGGTCGGCAGAGAGAGGCTTCTTGGTTTCGTAGTGACTAGACATCTTCTCCAAAACTTTGGGCTCCCAACACCTGAAAGCATCTGAACAACCAGCAGTTGAATAACGAACAACGTGAACAACATACCAGTTCTCCAGCATTTGGGAAGGCGCCTCAACGAAATCTCGGGCAACACTGGAAGAGAGAATGAGCTGTTGAAAAGAACATCGGCCTGCTTGAACGCACCTCGTTCCATGAAACCTTGAGAACTTGGTCTGACTCAACAGCCCATGGAAAACATGCCCCATCTCATGGAAGAATGTGACGACGTCATCGTGCCTCATGAGAGCGGGCTTGTCGGGCGTGGGCTTCGCAAGGTTCGCAACCATAGCGGCGATAGGAAAGCTTCTCTTTCCATCCGGCTTCTCATATCCAGCGAGTAACGGCCACACCGCTGCGTGAGAGTACTTAGAGGCTGAGATTTCTGCTGTAAGTTTGGATCAGGAAAGAACAGATGAAAATCATTACCTCGGGGGTACAAATCAAGGTAGCAGTATCCGATGAATCCAGATTCGTCTTTCGCATCCTTCTCCCATACGGAGAACTGCTGGACGTCTTACAGGTTCCGTGTGAGTATGTATGTACATCGCGGCCTTCACAAGGGAAAACTCACCGGGATGCCAAGTCGACCCATCCTTTATCTCTTGGAAGCGAACACCCAACAGGTTCTGGTAGATCTCTAAGATGGTAGGTACAACTTGTAAGACTGGGAAGTACTCCTTGACAAGCATATCGTCCAGGTCGAGTGAAGTTTCGATGTACTTGCGATCGTAGTAACGGTAATCCCAGATGTAGAATTCTCCGTCGAAAGGTAGATTTAGTTCCTCGTGCTCTTTCTTCTTCAAAGCGAGCAGCGTATCTCGATCCTTGACACCAACAGGGCGAAGTTTACTCTCGAGGTCATCCAAGAACTTATCTGGCGCGTAAGTATAGATCGAGATGGAAGGATGTCATACATACATCGAAGACACCTTTTGCGTTCTTGATCATTTTCACTTCAGTTATGTAGTCAGCCCTAGAATTTTATTCGTTGGGTTGTTTTTCGCAAAGCCAAAATCAAGGAAATGATACTTACCAGGTCTCGTAGCCAAGGAGACTGGCAATCTTCCGTCGCAGATCAAGAGCTTGACTGAGGAGAGGTACGTTGACATCCAGTCTGGATTCATGACCCTCATACGCTCGTCGACGGGTCTCCGGATCTTTGGCGAATTTGAACTATCAAACATCGACATTTGGTTTTGACGTATGTGCGCCACGTTCTGATTACTCACGATCGGGAAGATATCTGGAGTTTTGTATGTCACGTCGTAGACTTCCGTCGAAGCTTCTGTACGCTTTGTATAACCGGAAATGACATCCTGGGGGACGCCTTCGAGTTCCTTCGCGGTAAAGGAAATTGTGGCCTAATTTATCATGTTTGTTGAATTGATAAGTTTCAGGATCAGGTCAGGTCCCAGGGAACATACATTCTCCTCATTGAAGTTTTTCTGGTCGGGCGAACATTAATATGCTGGTTCGCGAGAGCGCCGTATGTGATTCACTCACCATGAAATCCAAACAAACCTGGGAGAGCTCCTTCTTCAATTTCGTTAACTGCTCTCGTTTCTCCTCAGGTAAGGCTAAACCAGCACGAGTTCCATCGAGGATCTGACGACGATCCATCAACCATCGGTGTTCTCGTCGACGTATATGAGTGCAACGCACCATTTTCTCAATGAGCCTCTGCTCCTCCGGAGATAACTTCTCCCAAAGTCCAGACGCTTTGATGTTCTTTTCTGCAGCGATTTTAGCCTGGAACACATCCAACCGCATCGAGCTCTCTACTCCGAAATCACGGACTTTGCTCTCGGATTCGTTGGATGCATCTCGGAGTTCCTTAGTCGGAGAGACGTTCTGGTAAAAGGCGAGCGGTTCTATGATTGACTCGAAGCGAGTGTCGGCTTCCTGGAGAGTGAGCTTTGGAGGGTATTACGAATCAAACGATTGTACGCGTCATCTTCACTAATCCTGACACTCACGAAAACCTGAATAGAAAGATATCACTAATGAGTACCGTACATCAAAGAAAGGTTGAAAAAGGCATACTTACTGACTCGTAATTGCAATCCTTCTCAGAAAGAGCCCCAATCTTGTCTTGCACAGCACGATTCTCGTCGATGAGCTCCTTGGTGAGTTTAGCTATTTCCTCTGGCGTATGGTTCCATGATGGTGGTGCTTGAGGAGGCTTGATGGACATGGCAAATGGTGACGATGAGGAGAGAAATGAAAAGGGTCTTGAGAATGCGAGTGAGAATCCCCTTCGCACCAGCGTGACATTTCGGATATCTCCAGTACTGCCAGATATTGATCTGAATCCGACAGCGGCTAGACCGACTGTAAAGGCGCTCCCCCAGCCTATAGCTCGTCTACTTTGAAGCCATCCTCGACTGGCTGTTCGAAGGGACATACGTGTCCACTGTCAAGAGTGAAGTAAAAATTACGCGGGAGGAAACGTCAAAGCGATCGCGTCGCATGTAATCTTATCTCCAGCCCTCTCCTGCACAACGGTAGCGTTCGTTATTACAATTCAACTTTCCAGTTCGTAAATTAGAAGCCGATCTATGAATACTTTTGTTGGCAGTAAAGACCTATTATGCAGCGGGCGTTGCGTTCTGAATCTCCTTCAAGATGTACCCTTCCAATCCACCACACAACCACAGCTCCTGCACACTGGTACCAACCGGTTTGAAGTTATACTCCTTCTGGCCGGCTCGAATCTTTCCACTGGCCATCCCAACCTCACCAATCATACCCAAATCAACGGTCAATTCTCCATTTTTCCCTCCAGAACCCCTCTTTCCATCCTTCCCATATTTCTCCGTGAGGTCTTTAACCAACTCGGGATTCTCAATGCAAACCAACCCATTATTGATAGCGTTCCTCTTGAATATATCCCCAAAAGATCCAGCAATAACCATTGGAATCCCGGCAGCTTTCAATGCAGTAGCCGCCTGTTCCCGAGACGAACCGGTTCCAAAGTTGTAACCAGAAACAAGGATGGCACCGTGTTTCACGTCAGAAGATGATTTGGGAAGCGACTGGCGAATTGAAGCAAGATGAGCTGCAAATTTGGGATCATAGTTCTCCATTACGACCTCGGCTTGTCGTTCGAGCGTAAAATCGTCTTGATAGGTGTATTTTCCGGGGTATATTCCATCCGTATTGACATTGTCCTGAGGAGCAAAAAGCAAGGGTCCTTTGAATATTTCAGGGAAATCAGGGAGAACAGCTTTATCAGCAGGCGAAGGCGTCGATGTTGCCGTGGAAAAGTCATCATTATTTATGGAAAACGTAGGTGTCCGTGTCGTTCGAGATTCCTCATCCGGTCCGCATATGTAACCCTTCACCGCACTAGCAGCAACGACAGCTGGACTAGCCAGGTATGCCTGTGCCTTCGGATGTCCCATGCGACCTTTATAATTCCTATTCGTCGCACTAATTCCCGTCTGGCCTTCTTCCAAAAGCCCTGTACCCAATCCAATGCACGGTCCACAACCGGCAGGCAAGGTTTTCGCACCAGCCAGAACCAATGTTTCCCAGTCGCCCAACCTCTCAGATTCCTGCTGTACGACTGAGCTAGCTGCTGCTATATAGAACTCTACTCCAGGTGCAACTTTTTTCCCTTTCAAGACAGCGGCGGCGGCAGCAAGATCTGACACGCGGGAGTTTGTGCAGCTAACGAGGTAAGCCTTCTGGATCTCAATCCGTTTGGCTTCCAGTTCAGGAAGAGGAGTAGAAATCTTTACGCTGTTGGGGCCAGAGACGTGAGGAACGAGTGTGGAAAGGTCAAGGACGAGATGTGACGCGTAGTCTACATTGGAGTCAGAAAATAGCCTCGTGGAACGTAGGGTTTCTAATCGATGTCTGTTTATACGGGGGTGTTCCGGTGGTGGTGGTATGCCTGAAACCCCGGACGAAGAGAATGTACGATTTTCCATTTTCTGTACGGCTTCTTCGTACCACCGAAGAGTGATCTCGTCGACAGGAAATACACCTGCTAGGGCACCCCATTCTGTCGTCATATTCGCGATGGTCAGGCGGTCATCGACCGTCAAGGACGATACGCCCTCCCCAGTGAACTCGATGGCAGCGTTCAATACTTCGTCCTTATTGAAAGAACCGCACAGAGCAACGATAACGTCTTTCCCTGTCGCTCCCGGAGCTAACTGGCCTCGGAGTTCTACCTTAACCATACGTGGGACCTGCCACCACGTTTTCCCGGTGGCCCACAGGGCAGCAGCATCAGTCCGCACGATGGGAGTTCCAACACATCCCATTCCCCCATACATGTTACTATGACTGTCGCTAGCCACAGTCAACGTATGCGGAAAAGCATAACCTTCCTCGACTAAAACTTGGTGACCTATTCCACGACCTGCAGGGTAAAAATCGATGTTGTGCTGACGTGCAAATGCTTCAATGGAGGCGTATTTCGCCAAGTTCTTGGAAGACTTGTTCTGCACGTCATGGTCCAAAGTAAAGACAGGTTGAGAAGCATTGTGAATTTTGGTTGCACCAATAGATTTGAACCTATGAAATGTTAAATATACACTGGGTTTACAGGAGCTCAAACGCACTTTGAAATAACAGGACCTGTGTTATCATGAGTCATTACATGCTCTGGACGAATCATAACATAGTCGCCTGCTTTGACGATCTTTCCTTCTCCAAGGCCAACTGCATATTTTTGAACGACCTTTTCTATGAAAGTTTGGGGAACTTGGGTCGCGAAGAGCCTGGCATGTCGAAATCGTAGGTGTCTAACAGAATTGCGCGTGAGTAAGACCATTTACGAACGAGGCTAGTAAAGTCAATCTGAGTTGATCGTATAAAGGAAAAGGGTTGGTTGTCGCCGTGGAATGGAGAGAGGAAGGAATTCGACGTTAACGTCGAGTAACGGTGGTGGGAGACTGGACTGGGAGCAAATTGAAAGAGCCGTTGGATGTGAAAATGCCGGCTTTCGATTGGTCAACGCATGCCCACCTCCTTCATTCACCTCCAAATTACAACAAACCAGAACTCGACACGAGCTTGATGACACGCGTTATAGTTAGGCCAGGGAAATCAAAACGGATGCGAATGTCGAAAATGGCAAACCGGGATTGAGCCGAAGTCACCGACGTGCGAGGACCGTAGAACAGGAAGCCGATGCTCTCAGACTGGCCTCCGCTCCATCGTGATAATGAGGATGCATTCATAGTTCAATTTCAGGAAAATTTGCATACGTTGACGACACCCCCGCACATGGACAAATCGCGGCTATCCGATTAGAGGAAGTTAGAGTAGCTGTTCTAAGGCTGGTTTTCGACTGCTCGAAGCTTCCTGAGGGTCTAGGCAAGAATCAAATAGAATTCACCCAAAAACCGCTCTCCGACCTGTCCTACTGTCCTTTAACCAATTCCGATCTATAGTGGAGGCCACATACATCACCGACCTGATCTTCCGTGCACGATTACCGACAATGAAACGTATGAATCTCCGACATCCTGAAGCGAGTCTGACACGCACCTCCACAATTTCAAGCAGGTGAGTTGATCAAGAGTTGACAGTTTTCTCTCCCGGATAATGATCACCAACCAATTCGCTCAGCATGAAGACACTCAACCTTCTGGTGGGTCTGTTGTCAGTTGTTCTGGCAGCACCAGCTCGATCAGAAAATATGGCCATGACTCCAGGGGGGATTGCGTCCCAAATTCAGCGTCATCCAGATTCCCGAAGGCGGCTCAATCAATCTCACCTCTTTACATATCTACTTGCTCAATGCCTCGGGAAACATCGGCACGCTGCTTGCAGTGAGGCAAGTGTCACATCAACTCTCACAATAACAAGTGGGACACTTCCTGAGCAGACCGGGTGGATTGAGTGGATTGAGTGGCGTCGGACTAGCTCTCCTATCCAAAACTTTGTCACGACATGAGTCGTTCCTCCCAACCCTACAGCCAATAGCGGACAGACGATATTCCTCTTTAACGGTCTGATGGCTGATAGTCGAACAGCCATCCTACAACCAGTCCTGCAATGGGGTCTCTCTCATGCAGGCGGTAGTTCCTATTGGGGAGTTGCGAACTGGAATGTTAGTGACACCTCTGCTTACTGGACCGCGTTAGAAAGGGTGGAGGTTGGCAACGCTTTCAAGGCGTCATACGTCGTACTGCTCAAAACGCAGACGGCACGTACAACTATCAGAGCAAATGTTCCTGACATCGTCAACCTTAACAACTCGCCCGGGCTCACCACGGCCCGCGAGACTGTGGAGGCGTACAGGGTCATTAACGCTACCGATTATCCGAAAGGTTGCACCTCCGGCATTGGTACAAAGGCGAGTAGTTGGGTGGCAGCAGTGTCGTGGAGTACCGTCAACGACGATGCCAACGGGATCCGTGTCATGGTTATCACTAACGGTGGAAACAACGAAGAGGTCTCTATTTGCTACCCCTCACAATGATGGAGGGCATGAAGAGAGGTTCAAGGAAATTCTTGCCATTATCTGTCACACTTTTACTTTGCCCTCTCTTTCTTGAGCGGCGTTCCACTCTAGACTCCGGAACGGCTCTCAGGTTCCAGATCAGAACCAGACATTTCTAACCTTTTCATGGAATCAATAACGAATCTTTTGATATCGATGCTAATGGTCACGAAATTCATGTGTCAGTCTACAATCGGGGCGCATCTTCATCCAGTTCCATCGTAGGAACCGCTTGTCACCTCACCTGCTGACGAATTTCGATTCGTTGTATTCGACCAAGGGGTAGTTGATGATCAAGTACATAACCTTCTCACAACGTCAATGACGCGGCCAGGGACTTTTTCTTCGCAATGTTGCCCTCGAGATCCAAGTTTATCACCGCCTAGATAACTTGACATTGTTCTGCAGACGGGGTGGAACCGAATAGCAATAAAGCAAAAAGAGGATTATTCATACGGTGCAAAGAATGGTCCGTACAGGATGAGAGAAGAAACAATCGCGAAGGTTCGGAGTCATCCGCCTTTCGGAGCTAGAAGAAAAGAAAGATGGCGGACTATGGAGAGAGCCATTCTTAAGATCCCATGTCACTCGCTGTCAGAGTGGGTTATCATGTTCTCGAAGCTGAAAAAAGCTTAAATCTAAGGTACAAGGAAGCTCAGGGTTCCATTCGCTAAAAGGAGGTCAGTAAAGGTATCGGTGAAAGGTGGATACCAACGAGAGCCTCGTCGTTCGCGGGAGACTCAAGTCTACCGGACGCAATACCATATGAAGGCATTCAACTCTTTTTGTGTCGGAAGCACCGGCCCAGGTAGAGGATTGAGTGGCCATGACTCCAGGTGGATTACACTCGAATTCCAGTGTCATTCAGATTGGCTCGATTAACCTCACTTCATACTCGATGCCTGAATCAGGATCATCCACGGTGGGCGGAAGCTCCCACCAACTCCCACAACGAGACCCACGGCTCCTCGCTGACAGGCAGTGGCAACTCGACGACAGCAAGTGCAATCCATTTCATTTTCCATTTCTCGACGACTTGGGGAACACTCATCCACCTACTACACAGACATTATCTTTGTCCATCGAACCCGATAGTGGAGCCGTCATTTTGTTACTGGCACTGCAATGGGGTTCTTCCGCTGTGGTCACTATCCGGGACGACCACGACTTGCTACATGGCGTATCGACCGTATCAGTGCGCAGATTCCAGAACGCTGACGGCAAGCTCAACTACCGGGGTGGATTCCAGGTCAACCTCAACCCCGGGAGCTTTACGAGGCTCTGGAGTTACCACGGCCTTTGGTTTTCCAAAAAATTGCATCGACGTCAATATTTCATAACCACGAACGGATTAGGGAAGTGGTACCTGGCCTCTTTTGGGATGTCAATTATCACGGGTAATACTTGATCGTCCTTTATCATGATCGTGAAGAGGTCTCTATTTGCGATTCCATGTGGAGAGAAATATTCTCGCAGCCGCTCCTTATTATTTTCCCTTCTTTTTCTCGAGCGACGTCCAGGTCCAGATTGTCGGGACGCTCAGGTTTAGATCAAAAACGGACGTTTTATCGTTAATTTCATGTATTCAATAACACGACGATTCTCGACTCTACCGATCACCTCCGGCGTGATTGAAAACATCATGCGACTCCATATTCCAGTCTTTAATCAGCTCATCCATCTTGCCACATTAGAAGATACTCGGACGGTGAAGCGAACCGCGAGGAACTCCTTGCCAGCTGCGAGTGCTTGAGGTTCCTTAGATTGATATCTTTCTCTGAGCGGAAGCTGGTGACTGCGCGACCGCCTTACCAAGAGTATGTATCCTTGTTTCTGATGTGTTTCCGGACTAAACGTTTCATCGCTTACTGACGACTTGTCGACCCGAATGAACTTGACGCTGTGTCGTAGAAAAAAAAAGCCCAAATAGATAGCAAACGATGCCACGGCGGACAAGCAGAGTTAAGATCGTCAATCCAATGAGATAGTGCGGACCCGATGCCGAAAATAGAGCTGGATTCCAAACACTCTTTCGTCCGAGAGGAATGGAGGGGGAAAGACACGAGGAGAGTCGCAAAGGCTCCAGATAGGCTCGGGGGCCGACTTGCCGAGCTCGATTTTAAGTCGGGAATGACCGAGCGACGTCCATTTTAACCTCCTCTCTACTAGTCATTTGAATCCATCGAAAATGGTCTCCGCGAAGGTATTTACTGTAGTTTTTGAGAATTTCACTCACCGCCAAAGCGTGGTTTGATGTCTTCGCCACTGATGGGGTTCGGAATAACCTTGGACGTAATTTTACGGCGAAGCTCAGGTTCGAAAGGAACCATCGAGAGAGAAACGTGCGCAAGATTCTGGAGATACTGTCGGTGAGCAGTGGATTCTAGCTTGCAGTAAAGGACTGAATTAGCCCTCCAAATCCCATTGTAGAAGATTTGACTCGGGATGAGCGGGCCCTTGTGCCGAAAGCGATAGATTTCAATACAACTGTCATTACTCGACAGGCAGAGCAATATTCCACTTCCGTAAGTCAACTTCCTCCAATCTTCATCATCTGGGCCTATAAACACCTCACATCCGATGAAGATTAAGGGGAAAACAAAAAAAGCTAATACGCACGACTGTCGGTGGTGGTGATAAGCAAGGAACACCCTTGAACGGCGGAACCATCAGGACTTGTGAAAAACGTCAGATTCACCCTGGCAATAAGTAAGTGGGCTTAGATCATCGGACCACAGACTACAACAGTACTGTAGCCCAAGATCCATGAGGCTCGCGGTGAAAGCGATGATATAGATGTATCTAGCCACCGAGAGTATCGTGGGATGCCGCTCTGCCGCGTGACTATTGCTTTGGCATGAGCCGCCAAGGCGAAACCGGTGTCTGATTTCATTATGGTACCTCAAACATTCAACCCAACCTATGAATTCAATCCGAATTCAATCCGAGTCAGCCGCCACTAAATAGACCAAATCGCGTCTACAAACAAGAGGTACCAACAATATTATCTCATGAGGCCCTATTTCTAGGTTGCAGAACCTACGAGGCTGTCGGTGTACGAGGCGTATAAAAGACTTCACGTCTTCGGAGAAAGACCCCAACGCACATCTGGCGCTCTCATACTAGTAGGTGAGTTGACAGAGCCCCCTCTATTGGACAATGAACAGTGATCGACTTACTTCTTCCATTGAATCAACTTCAGTCATGAAAGTATTCAACCTTTTCGTTGGGCTAGCTGCTCTGTTGCCATTCGCATTGGCAGCACCGGCCCAGGCAGATGACATGGTCCTGACCCCAGGCGGATTGCGTCCTAAATCCAATGTCATCCAGATCCCGGAAGGTGGCTCAATCAACCTCACTGCGACCGAAATCCACCTCCTCGATGCTTCGAAGAACATCATCCACGTTGCGCAGAGGGGTGATGGAAGAATTGGACCATTTACAGACGGTGGCCCGGAAGTCCCTGCGCAGACAGGATGGATTTCATGGACCCAGTGGCATCGCAACGCTAATCCCATCAACCAATTCTGGTCCTCATGGGTCGTTCCACCTAATCCTGTCACCAACCACGGACAGACCATATTCCTTTTCAACGGTCTGGAGCCTGATCCTGGCAACGCCATTTTGCAACCAGTTCTTCAGTGGGGCCCTTCTTCTGCAGGCGGTGGTCCCTTCTGGCAGATTGCGACTTGGTATGTTAGTGACACGATTGTGTTCTTCACTCAGTTGGTGTCCGTGAGCCCTGGACAAGGCTTGCAAGGCATCCTTGAGCTCACTGCCATTAACGGCGGCGGCACGTTCAACTATCTCAGTGGATTTGCCAATATTGGCTCTGCTGTTGCCCTCAGCAACTCTCCGGAGCTCACTTGGGCCTTCGAGACCCTGGAGGCGTACGGCATAGTAACGCCAGCCACGGATTATCCGACAGGTTGTACCCAATTCAACGGTATCGGTTTGACGACTACTGCTGGTGTTTTTGGGAATTTGCTCTGGGGTGTTGTCAACGACGGTGCTGACGGTCTGAGTACCTCAGTCGTCGTCAATGGTGCGAATGGTAACGGAGCGGTCAATATTTGCTACCCCATTCGCTAATTCCAAGGTTGATCGTAAGGGTTTTGGCGAGGGCCCAAAGTATTAATAGGCTGATAGGAAGAATTTCTCTTGCTTGTAAATGAATAGTTATATGGTCGAACGAATTTCTATGTGTTGGTTTTCAATTGAGCGAAGTTCCCATTAGACGAGTTAAGTTTGGGACAGGGCTTTTGAGCCGGCGTCCAGCCGAAGATTTCGGTGTCGAGAAATGAATGAGACTCGCAATGATAATGAACTTCCGCTACCGCACAAGGCGTTCATCTGATAAATTTGACCTGGAAAGCTGGAAAAGATAGAGTTCAAGAAACTAATCCCAGAAGAAGTCAGACCTTGAGAGAATGAAAGAGTGCTGAGAAGAACTTTAGACGATCAAGTTTCAAGGTGAGGATCATGGCTGGACTGTGGTGGGACGCGACGCGAACAGGTGACCGTGTCTCCTTGCTATTTAAGTATGAATCTTTGACTGATTTCCGAATCTTCGGTGTCGTGCTTTGCTATGCTTAGACTCTTGCCAACCTCCCAGTTTCTTTCCCACCACTAACAGGCCAGCGTAGTAGAACAACCGATTCAGGGATAACTTAAATTTCTGAGGCCGAGATACAAGGTCTCGGTCTTGTCGGGTTCAAGTAGCTTCCAGTGTAAAAAACGGTCCGTTTGACAATGACTGTGCGAAGTATTTGCCCTTTATATTACACCTCGTGATTTCCCTTGATCACGAGGAGCCGGCGGAACGCCGCCGCCGGGCAGCCCGCCCTTGGCTTCTTCCTAAACCTAAATCAATTTCTTGTCGCCAAACTAAACTTTTTGGCTGAATCTTTCAAGAATAAAGAATCTTTGAGTTGTTTTGATGTTGTAACACTTTCCCTCTTTTATCGGGCTGTAAATGTTCTTAACAATAATCTGACTAGATATTATGTTGGTCCAGGCAAAGGAGACTCAAGAGGTGCAAATGTCCAATCTTCAAAATGCAATATGTACACTCAGCGGAGAGAATTATTACTAATCAAAGGTAGAAGTAAACAAAGTGTGTAGCTGGCAGGGGTCGGTAATAACTAAGCGACGTTTATTTTAACCTCCTCTCGATTTGTCGTTTGAATCTATCGAAAACAGTTTCCTTGAAGGTATTTGCTGTATTTGTGGGTCTAATGTCACTCACTGTCAAAGCGTGTTCTTCCCATGGTTTGGGTATAACTGTCATTATGCGACAGGCAGAAGATGTTTCACTTCCATAAGTCGTAAAACTTCCTCCAGTGTTCATCATCTGAGCCTATAACCACCTCACATTCGATCCACCTCACATCCGATAAAGATCAAGGGGAGAACCAAAATCTAATACACGGGCGTCGGTGGTGGTGATAAGCAAGGAACACCGTGGAATCATAAGGGCTTGTGAAAGACATAGGATTTACCCCGGAAATAGGCAAGTGAACTTGACTCACTGAACCACAGACTACAGCAGTACTGTAGCCCATAATGCATGAGGCTCGCAGTGAAAGCGATAGTAGATATCAAGTGCCCCAAGAGAGTCGGGATGCCGCTCTGCCGCGATGACTATTGCTTCGGCGGCATGAGCCGCCAAGGCGAAACCCGGTCCTCGAACCTATGAATGAAATCCGAATGCAATCCGAATTAAATCCGAATCAGCTGCGGCTAAATGGACACAAATCACGTCTACAAACAAGAGGTACCAACAATATCATCTCATGAGGGCCTATTTCTAGGTCGCAGAACCTGCGAGGCTGTCGGTGTACGAGGCGTATAAAAGACTTGACGTCTTCGGAGAAAGAGCCCAACGCACATCTGGCGCTCTCATACTAGTAGGTGAGTTGGATCCTCCTCCACTGAACGATGATCAGTAATTGACTTACTTCTTCCACTTAATCAACTTCAGTCATCATGAAAACATTCAGCCTTGTCGTTGGGCTAGCTGCTCTGCTGCCATTCGCATTGGCAGCACCGGCCCAGGCAGATGACATGGTCCTGACTCCAGGCGGATTGCGTCCTAAATCCAATGTCATTCAAATCCCCGAGGGTGGTTCAATCAACCTCACCGCGACTGAGATCCATCTCCTCGATGCTTCAAAGAACATTATCCACGTTGCTCAGAAGGGTAACGGAAGAGTCAGACCATCTCCCACCACAGGCGGGGCAGTCCCTGCGCAGACAGGATGGATCTCATGGACCCAGTGGCATCGCAATGCTAATCCCATCAGCGTATTCGGGACCTCATGGATCGTTCCACCTAACCCTGCCACCAACCATGGACAGACCATATTCCTTTTCAACGGTCTGGAGCCTGATCCCGGCAACGCCATTTTGCAACCAGTTCTTCAGTGGGGCCCTTCTGCTGCAGGCGGTGGTCCTTTCTGGCAGATTGCGACTTGGTACGTTAGCGACACCACTACGTTCTTCACTTCGTTGGTGTCCGTGAGCCCTGGACAACTTTTGCGAGGCATTCTTGAGTGGACTGGCAATAACGGCGACGGAACGTTCAACTATCTCAGTGGATTTGCAAATATCGGTTTTGGTGTTGCCCTCAGCAACTCCCCGGAGCTCACTTGGGCCTTCGAGACCCTGGAGGCGTACGGCATACAGGTGCCAGCTACGGATTATCCAACAGGCTGTACCGGATTCGACGTCATCGATCTGACGACTACTGCTGGTGTTTTTGGGAATGTGTTCTGGAGTGTTGTCAACGATGGTGCTGATGGTCTGAGTACCTCGGTCATCAGCAATGAGGCGAATGGTAGCGGATCGGTCAGAATTTGCTACCCCATTCACTAATTCCAAGAGTGATCGCGAGGGTTTGGCAAGGACCCAAGGACCCAAAGTTTTATTAGGCTGATAGGAAGAATTTCTCTTGTGTATAGTTCTATGGTCGAACGAATTTCGCAATTACTATGTGTTGGTTTCCAATCGAGCGGATTTCCCACTAGACCGGATAAGTTTAGAGTAGGTTCATGAGTCTGCGTCCAGCCGAGGACGAAGGTTTCGACGTCGAGCAGTGGATGAGAGCAATGATTATGGACTCCCGCTACCGCGCAAGGCATTCATCTAAAAATTTGACCTGGAAGGTTGAGCTAAAACGTGGCATATAGAGGTTCAAGAAACCAATTTCAGAGTCAAACCTTGAGAGAATGGAAGTGTGCCGAGAGGAGCTTTAGACGATCAAGTTTCCAAGGAGCGCTCAGGTGAGGATCGTGGCTGGATCGTAGTGAACCGCGACGCGACGCGGACAGGTGACCATGTCTTTAAGTATCAATCTTATCTTTGACTGATTTCCGACTCTTCGGTGTTGTGCTTTACTATCCTTAGACTCTTGCCAACCTCCTAGTTTTTGCCCTACCACTAACAGACCGGCGTAGAACAAGCGATTTAGTGTTAACGTGAAGACATACGAGTGCCTTCCGTATAGAGACTCCTTATGATTGGCTTTTCTTCTGGTACTTGCTTGAGTTGGATTTCTACAAACAGCCGCGGTAATTCTAGACAGTAGTGAGGGATTGAGATCAATGGACTCCTCCGAATTTCCATCGCGGGAGATTTGACTTCAGGACGAGTCGGCCGCGTTCCAGACGCGATAAAAAAAAGTTTCGGGTAGCATTCCAATTGCAGTCCACTGCTGCAAGCCGTGGCCCTTCTTCCAATGTTCGTCATCTGAGTCTATAAGCACATCAAACCGTTTAAAGATCAAGGGCTAATCCAACAAAACTGAATACACACGACTGTCGGTACCGATGGTGGAACGTAGAACAACCGGGAACGGCGGAACCATAAGGAATTACAAGACGTTGCATGCGATTTTTGCCCTGGTGGCAAATAAGCAAGTTAACGTTTTGACTCACTGAACAGTATAATCCATGAGGCTCGCGCGACGAGGTAATACGCACCGGGAGAAGGTTCGTGGGATGCCGGGGTCTGCCGCCTAATCAGAATTCTACTTAGGTATTGATTTCTGGAATGCTTCGGCGCCCAAATAAAAAATGACTTTCAACGTACTTGAACAACGCGGGTGTTTGATCTCAGCGGTTTCATCATTTTGATACTCATTCGCTTCTAACATTCTTGATAAACACCATTTGGGACTGCATCGCCAGCAGCACACCTTACTGAATGAAATCCGTATCAGCTGTCATCAACTGATGCAAATCGCGTCCACGAACGAGAGGTACCGACATTGTCACCTCATGGAGGTCCATTTCTAGCTTGCAGAGCTTACGGAGTTGTCGGTGTACGAGACGTATAAAAGAATCAACCTTTTTGAGCAGAATCTCCAACGTACATCTGCGCTCTCATAGGAGGTGAGTTGACAGAGCCTTCCCCACTGAACGATGATCAGCGATTGACTTACTTCTTCAACGACAGTCACCATGAAGACATTCAACCTTTTCGTCGGTCTAGCTGCTCTGCTGCCGTTCACATCAGCAGCACCGGCCCAAGCAGAGGACATGGTCCTGACTCCAGGCGGATTGCGTCCTAAATCCAATGTCGTTCAAATCCCCGAGGGTGGTTCAATCAACCTCACCGCGACTGAGATCCATCTCCTCGATGCTTCAAAGAACATCATCCACGTTGCTCAGAAGGGTAACGGAAGAGTCAGACCATCTCCCACCACAGGCGGGGCAGTCCCTGCGCAGACAGGATGGATTTCGGGGACAGAATGGCATCGCAACGCTAATCCCATCAACCAATTCTGGTCTTCGTGGGTCGTGCCGCCTAACCCTGCTACCAACCGCGGACAAACCGTATTCCTTTTCAACGGTCTGGAGCCTGATCCCGGCAATGCCATTCTGCAACCTGTCCTTCAATGGGGTCCTTCTGCTGCAGGCGGTGGGGCCTTCTGGCAGGTTGCGACTTGGTACGTTAGCGACACCACTACGTTCTTCACCTCGCTGGTGAACGTAAACGTCGGGCAAAACTTGCAAGGCATCCTCGAGATTACTGCCCAGAATGGCGACGGCACGTTCAACTATCTCAGTGGATTTGCAAATATCGGCTCTGGTGTTGCCCTCAGCAACTCCCCGGAGCTCACTTGGGCCTTTGAGACCCTGGAGGCGTACGGCATACAGACGCCAGCTACGGATTATCCAACAGGTTGTACCCAATTCAATGGCATTGGTCTAACAACAACTGATGGTGGTTTCGGGGCTGTGTCATGGGCCGTTTTCAACGACGGTGCTGATGGGTTGAGTACCACGGTCAACACCAATGGTGCGAATGGTAACGGAGCAGTCAGTGTTTGCTACCCCGCTCACTAGTGATGATCATGAGGTTGAGTTTTGGCCGGGATTTTAATGGGAATAACCTGGGAAGAGGGTCTCTTGTTTGTGTAAATATACATTTCGAATGAATTTCACCACTGTGTGTCGGGTTCCAATTGAGCTCGTTTCCTGCTGGACCAGATCAGTCCTCGGACTGTATCCGTCGCGGGAGTTAATGTTCGACTGCCTTTGCGAACTTAGTCACGGAGTGAGCAAGATGATTTCGCGAATTCGATTGCAGGCCCTAGGGGGTGGCCACTCGTGAGTCGTACAAGGATTCATACACCCACGAGGTAAAAAAGATGCGAAGCTCTGATGAATCTCTATCATTATGGTGATGCTGTAGGATCGATGCTGGCGATGTACTCAACTCAGCTATCCGTAACACCGATTTACACCCTTTATTGAGGCTCTCTCTGAGTCCCGAGCATTGGAGCATATCTTTCACCTCGCCAGAACAATATTCTCTTGAGCGACTCCAGAAATTGGTCACTGTGGTATAAATATTTGTTGTCGTCGGGATGAAAATGGCAGAGCGTGAACAGCTTTCGAAACTGATTGCCACTTTCTGACCATTTTCGTGCACGAAGGTCTTGACGTCGAGGAATAAATCGGAGCAATGATGATAGATTCTCGCTGTGCATGATGTATGATGAATTGATAAATTTTGATCTGAAACACCGAACTTGGTGACGACAGCTTGAATTGGGTTGGGAGACATATCCAAGGATCTCACCGTCCCATGATTGAGACTCTGCGCATCGAGTCAAGTTTCTAAACCACCAATCGCCACCAATTCACCATCGTTAAAAAAGTCCCAAGCAATTCAGGGCCGTCCAAGGCAACCTAGGGAGTAGGGAGGGGATTCAACGATGTTGCTCACGATCATCTTCTCTGATGGTCGTTGAGAACGTAGCATTTAGAGCATTCAAAGCCAATTCCGGAAACCAAAGTGCTGAGAACAGGAATGGTGGCGGGTGACTGACTGCCTGTATGGCCGAAGCATTCGCTGCGGTCATCGAAGCGCTTAGGCTTAATCTGGCTAAACGCACGTTCTATCAGGTGGCTTTGGCGCTTGTGACGTAATACGCTTGTACACGGACTTTCTTGCCAACTTTCTAGTCAACAAGTGGCTAGAGAAAAAACTTCAAGTAGCGAAGGCTCCTGATGCAGGACGTAGCCCATCTGCTCAATGATTCCAATCCATTGGGAGTTTCTAAGACTGGGACTAGGTAGGGGAACCTGAAGAATTGGTGTGTGAACCATTCTTGACATTCGCGAGGAAGCAACTTAATTTTGGATCACCTGGGCGAGAAATAATCTCAATGCTATGGTCATTTGAGCGGGTTACACATATATAGTGTCAACGCTAGGTTCATGTCTCCCTTCACACCTCACATTCACTGCCTAACTATGTCTGCAGCCATTTCCTTCTGGCCTTTTGTAGTCGTAACGCTTGCTGTTGTCCTCATCTTCGTCTCTCGTAGCAGCAAGAGACATTACCCTCCTGGTCCCAAACCTCGATTCCTTGTAGGCAATTTCTTCGATATTCCCAAAAGAGAAGCGTGGAAAGTTTATCGCGAGTGGGGAAAGCTTCATGGTACGTCTATATCTCGTGTAATTCAAGAACGTCAGGCCTAATCGCTTTCCTGTAGGCGATTACATACATCTGGAAGCTCTCGGACAACACATGGTTGTTGTCAATTCATGGAAGGTTGTTGACGAGCTCTTTGAAAAGCGTTCGCGAATCTATTCGGATCGCCCCTACATACCTATGCTGGACTTGTGCGTAATTTGGTACTCGTCCCGATGTATAATCCCATCTCATTTTGCGACTGGTTTGAACAGAGTAGGCTGGCAAATGAATGCTGGTATGATTTTACTACAGCGCTCACGAGACGCTTCCGGCCCTGACCACGGGTCGACATGATTTTGTTTAGGTTTCAAGCGTTATGGTCATGAATGGCGTATGCACAGAAGACTATATCAACAAGGGTTTCGGGGTACTGTCATTCCAGAATACCAGCCCATACTCTCGTCAAAATCCAGTCAATTCATATTGAATCTACGTCAAAGTCCGGATTTCTTCATCGACCACATAAAGACGTGAGTGTGTTTTCCTTCTTCAAGTCACAGACCTTCATACATGTTCTGTGGAACCTTTAGATATTCGGCGGCTACTATACTTGCAACAGTCTATGGATACGACATCGCACCATCTAATGATCGACTTGTTGATATTGTGGAAGAGGCGGCGAAGACGGCCTCGGCTATCGCACAACCTTCCGCAGCTGTGGTGAACGTTTTACCATTTCTGCGTTATCTCCCCCTTGGTTTGCCACTGTTTCCTTTCCAACGGAACGTACGAAGGGTACGAAGAGTTATAAATGAAATGCGGACGGTGCCGTACGAATTCGTCAAGGGGAACATGGTATGCCACTCTGCTTACCACCGTACCCACACAATATTCATCTATACTTCTGGGAGCAGGCAACGGGAGAAGGGAAGCCTTCGTTGCTCGCCAAGCTCCTAGAAGATCTCGCAATCAAAGGTGGAGACCATGACCAAGAGGAAAGGATAGTAGATGTCGCCGCTACAGCTTATGCCGGTAAGCTGATTATTTTTCGAGTTGAATAGTTTCATCCATACAAAAACGTCCACTTGGACTTCTCAGGTGGTGCAGATACTGTACGTTCCGGCGAGACAAGCAGATCGCAGCCGACTCACTCATGCTGGTTAGGCTGTCTCCGTGCTACTGACATTTTTCCTGGCTATGGCTCTTCACCCAGAAGTCCAGAAACGAGCCATAAATGAGCTTGATGCTGTCTTTGGAAAAGGTCCGCTTCCAACCTATGCGGATCGTTCTGGTTTCCCTTATATGGAGGCCATTTTACGAGAGACACTGCGGTGGGCACCGGTTCTTCCTCTTGTTGTTCCCCATATGGCATTCGTGGACGACACAGTAGATGGTTATTTTATTCCAAAAGGCGAACTGCTTCTTCCTCCGTTGGTCTGAGCTGCCTATTTACCGGTCTCCTAGGAACTCTCGTTATCGCCAACGCCTGGTAGACTATTCTGTACCTGCAGCTCATGGACGCCGCTAACACAGTGATTGTTTTTGTCTCAGGGCCATGACGCGGGATGAGAACGTCTACACCGAACCTGAGTCTTTCATCCCGGAGAGGTTTCTGACGGAGGACGGAAGATGCAATAAGAACCAAATGGTGCTAGTTTTCGGATTTGGGAGAAGGTGAACAAACTTTAGCCATTCCTCCAAATAAGTCCTATATTTTTTACCTCCTTTTGTCTAGAATATGTCCAGGACGTCATTTTGCGCTTTCGACACTTTGGACAGCAATGGTTTCGGTTTTGTCCGAGTTCGAAATTGGACCAGCTGAGAACGACACGGGGAGACAGATCACCAAATTGGCTGATGTCAATTACGGCGATGAGCTTTTGTCGTACGTGCCTTTGCTTTGCATATGTAGCGTTGACCGTACTCGTAAGTGCGCATATCTTTTAGCCATCCTGAACCTTATCGGTGTGCGATCAAGCTACGGAAGGAGTGAATGTACTTGTTAGGATATTCCTGAATCATCGACGTCTCGGTTTATGGACGAAAATTTCGTGTTGATACATTGGACACGTTCCGCTGTCATTCGCGGTTGGGGCACTTGATTATGCTAATGATACATACCTATTCTTCCGCATCTTATTCACGGCGGTGCACCGGGTAGGATAGCTGGTCGTCCGAAAGCATCGAGAAATAGCTGAACAAAATGCTGTATCAAATCCCTCTCCCATATCTCGTGTACGCAAGGTGGAGTAGTTACCAACGGTGGCTGGCCACCTACGATAGCGGGCAAAAGAACCACCTATCTGGTCATCCATCAAATCTCTAGATTCTTGATTAAGCGATCCCTTCGAGAAACCCACTCTGTGGAAGATAACCCAGTAACCGCTAAGTCCAACAATGTCTTTGTCAAAGATAATTCGAACATCCCCACTATCTACTCTTCGTGTGAAATTTCAAACGGCATCGTTTCTTCTGTGGACAAGTCCGGCGACGGCTTGCCCGAAGACGGCTCTCTAAACGAAGCCGAACGTTCAGTTCGCACATCTCCCAAAGCAATTTTCGGCATTCCAAGGGCGGAATATGTTCACGAGCCGCTACAAAGTCTCCAAGTAGCGACTTGGCAGCAACAAAATCGGCGTTAGCTTGGGTGGAAGGTCCGGTTTTTTTTAGCAGCAGAGAGTGAGAGTGTCCTGAGTGGGCAGGGCAGTAAATCTCAGTTAAAGGTGACTCAGCACGAACGATCGCAAAGCGTAAGTGTCGAAGCTGGCTAAAATTTAGCTCTTGTCTCTCTGGGGTTTGCCTTCAAGAAAGAGACGGTGTTCCACTGGAGACACGTCATCCCCTGGGGTTGCTCATTGAGCCATTCCTTTGCGGTAGATACTAGAAAAGAGCAAAGATGTCAGGTCCGGTCGCAGGTGCTGGTTCACGCCCTTATCCTCAATATTCTGTATAATATCTGGGTGCTCGCCTCCCGGCCTTCCGTTGAGTGAAACTTGCAGATTGACTGCGCGAAGGGCCAGCAGATGAAAGAAACGGTGAGTTTTTCGACTGGCTAGAATGGCATCTGCCTGGATAGACTCGACAGTAGTTTTGAAGGTGTTAGGAGTGTAGCTAGTCGCAAAGAAACAGGCACCAAAATGAAGCATGACAAGAAAATTCATTGGGTCGTCGGGAGGTCCCACAAAGACATTGGGCAGAGGTAAGGGTGTCATCAAGAAACCTGCTTTGTAGAACAAAACTGGCCTAATGTGATAGATTGGTACTCTTGCAAGCCTGAACATTTCAACAATCTCCAATCGAGTGTTGAAGGACTCCAAAAGATCTCCCTCTCCATTCATCAATGATTGATAGACCTTCATGTAGCGAATCGTGGTTTTCATATCAAACCAGATACGCTGCAGCGAGGGTGACAATAGTTCGTATGGACAACAGATCAGTATTGGAAGAAGAGAGCCGATCCGGGAAGGCTTTGGTACGGACGTTGACAAATGTTGAGAACCATTCGAAAACTTCTGCCTCATTGACATACTCTTCCAGCTCGTCTCTCAGAACGGAGTCGTCCATGGCAGCATTTTTATAACATTCGTCTTTGATTTTGTGGCTCTTCTACCCTAGGCCTCCCCACCCTCTTTCGAAAATGTACAGGTTGATTCCATTGGGAGATTCGCCGTTATGTCAAGGAAACCATCTCCCGACGATTTTGGATCGGGAAGGAAATTCAGCGTCGAGTTGCATCGGGTTCCTGTCGTTCAAAGAAGTAGTTCAGTCCCTACCCTAGTGAAGGAAGGGTTTGCGGTGACAATTGATGATGAGGGTAGTAGGCATTTCGCGGCAGTTGTTGGTAAATGTTGCATTTGTTCAAGAGTAGGTTTGACGCAATAGTCCTCTGGAAATAGAAAACGACTTCAGTGTCAGAATTGAGGAATGGTGATTCAGGTCAAAAGAGGATCAAAAGTCCACCCCAGCCAGGAGGGGGGCATATGCGGTAGCATGTCCGATCCGAAACCCCCCGATTTTGGCCATTTTGGTACATACCTTTGGGTCGATTTGGCAAGGTTTCTGCGCACATCCGGATCGGTAGGCAATTTTTGGTCCATTTCTACGTACATAATGGATACAACCTCGCATTCGCAGTGCCCATTTATCTTAAGGGTAATAAATGAACGGCAAAACCAACCAAAGAAGCTAATCTAGCTCCCTCTCCGTCCTCGGAGCCAGAATCATGAATTTTACCCTCACCCAGTTTCCCAGGGTCTTTCACATTGCCGGACAGGTTGGACGTAGGTCTCTTTGTCGCTCATCAGACTAAGTTTCTGAAATGGGAACAAACGAAAAGACAGAGGATAGCAACAAGACTATGGTGATACTATCTGACATCGAGGAATAATTGAATGACAGAGTTTTGTGTCCAATACCTAGACCACCCTGGCGACCCATTTCTGCGCACATGCGGATCGGACTTGGCTACCGACTAGACCACCCTACGCACACCGAGGATCGCAGGTGGTCTTCAATTTGCGCAGTTTTTACGCACATTGGGATCGGAGTGTCGGAGAAAATCATACCCTTTTTTGGCACATCCCGGATCGGACCACCGACCGTATATGCCCCCCTCCTCCCCAGCCATAGTTGTACCGGGCAACACGTGGGATGACCATCACTTCAAGTACGCCAGTCGCGTATACTAGTGGTTCTTGCTCCACCCTTACACCTCCCAGGAAGTAAAATCAGTCCTGACGCCCACCCGCTTTTATTGAGATGGGGTCACGAACAAAATCGTCTGCCTCAAGAGCACACTGACTACTGCAGAGAAAAGGTATATGTAATAGTACAAAGTACACTTTGGGTGCTTGATTGAAACCCTGGAAAATCTATCTATCCATACATACATACAATCATAATCGCGAGTAGGAGGGAAAATGTCAACGTAAAGCATTAATGAAGGATAGGAAAGGAGTGTAAGAGATGAGTGACATGCTAGATCACGAACGATGGTACTCAGGTGAGCGGATTGAGGGGACATCTGAAGTAGAGCGAATCATACCATCTGCCATACTGCCATGACCGCCACGACCAACTAGTCATGAAGCATAAAAGCATATAAAGTAGAGCCGTGATGGAAGGATTTCATGAGCCACAACACGAAGGTTTCGAGCTAGCTCCCCCTCGATCCAACATCACATTATTGGGCTTGGATAGTTTGACTCCAGGTGACTGTGCGATGGACGAAATGGACGGGACATCAGTCTATAATTGATCATATGAACAACATGAAGGAGTAAATACTCGCCCTATCGTCATCGAAGACTCCTCGATGTATCTTGCTCAGGATATCTCTAACAGCATCCTCGAATGCCTTCTCAACGTTTTCCCCAGACTTAGCACTAGATTCAACAAAGAGCAATCCTTCTTCTTTCGCGAAAAGCTCAGCCTCTTCCAAAGGTACTTGACGACGGTCTGAAGAAGACTCTGAGTCACAAAGATCGACTTTGTTCCCGACGAGAATACAAGTTAGATGAGGGTCAGCATGTTCTCTGACGTCAGCGAGCCAAGATCGGGCATTAATGAAGCCTAGAAAATCGAGAGGAAGGAATGTCAGTTGTCGTATGTAGTGAAATGGAAGAGATACGAAACCGCACTCTTTCTTGAGGTAACATCGTAGACCAATAAGCAGCCTGCGGCGCCTCGGTAGTAAGACCGCGTGATGGATCGAAATGACTCTGTTCCAGCAGTGTCCCAACCTGTCATGAGCAAGGTTCAGCGAGGTCTTGCATAGCTATGGGATCGTAGCGGCGGCGCGAAACCACTTGTCGATTAAACCATCAACTGTCAAGGTTTCCAGATCGCAACACACCGTGCCGCACGTACATTGAAGCTTGATGACCTTGTTTTCTTCTGGTATCGTCAAAAGCTTGGATCCGAACTCTACTCCAAGCTAATGTATAGTGAGAGGGTATCGAAGGCAGATTGATTACACGGAGCGTACTGTGGGGTCGGGATTCGCGAGAAAACGTTGATCAGTGAGTCGCACCAGCAACGATGATTTGCCAACAGCGGCGTCACCTGAGTGGCGGAGAAGAAGAGCACTAAGCAGCTTGAAGCTAGCCTTAGAGATTCCTTATACGCACCAGTTATAATAAACTTGAACACATAATTCCAGGAAATTCCTGCCATTCTCGTCCGTCAAGATACAGGAAATGAAGTTGTGGTGGACACTGGAAGCCTTGTTTGGACGATGACGACGGTTACACGGGCCACAAGAGGGCACACGGGCCATCGGTGGCTAGGAGGCCACGTGATCTTGGGACGGAAACGCTCGGACTGAAAGTTGCGCATCAGCTTCCACACCGTCAACTACAATGAGTGCTACTTGGCGCAGTGTTTTTACGTGCGTATTACCTCTCATTCATATAGGTCTCTTGTCAAGTGTTTCCTCTTTACTCTCTAGATTCAACAAATACAGTCAAATTACTGCAAATGCAGTTCGTAATTCCTTGAAGGAAACTGAACGTCTCGCTGCCGAAAAGAGGGGATTAACTGCTCTCAGGTATCAGCAATGGCAAGATGGTAAAGGTGGAGAGCAGGTGCGTTTTTCTAGGCCCATTTTTAGATTCGTTACCACTAACACACGTTCACAAGGTCTTACTGAACCCCGTCAAAGAAGAGAGCCCTGAGAAGAAGCAAGCCGTTGTGTAGAACCCTAGAGAACGATACCTTCGCTCGAATATAACACCGTCTTCTTTTCTTGTTCGGAAGCCCTTGGAACCTTTTCTAGCAACAATAGCGCTTTGATTATGAGTGTGACTTTCGCTAGACCTACGAAATACCTACGAGAAAGACCTTTTCTTTCTCATTCTGCGAGAATCGTGTTGCTAGGCACGCTTCAGCCTCAGGGATTACAGTTCCAATCGTGATGTGGATGGAACTATCTGAACCCGACTCGTGGTGCCTATTCAGTACAGGAACAGCTTATTCACAACGCCATTCGTCTTGACTCGTGTCTGTTACTGTCTGTGCATATAAGTTGAACAAGGGAGTGTCGCATTGCAAGGGGGGTTCTTCGACGATCCAAGGGGCTGGCAACAAGGAACAGAATTCGAAGCCCTGCATCTGGCGAGGACATAAGTACTCAAGTACTCATTCATTACGGTATACTATACGCCATCCAGACTTCTGCTATTTGATCCCCTCCAATCCAATCCCCAACGAACCCCGCCACCACGGTCTTCGTTACCCAACCAATCAAAATGATGATTGTTGTAAAAACCGGATGTGAATCGAGGATCACTGATAGCGACAGGAAGATCAGTACTGTACGCGGACTTGATTGAGAGATGAGGTAGATTACCGCGAAGGCCAAAACCAGCAGACATTCCCCCCAATACGTTCCTTACGATCCACTCCCGGTCGAGTTTGTCATCGTTAAGATAGTCGAGCAAGTTCAGGACGTCTTGAGCGGAGGCGGATGTTGACCAATATGGTGTCGACTGAAGAGAAACTTCAGGGTCCAGCCTCGAGGATGACTTCGCTGGACGCCAGATTGTAAGTAAGAAGAGGAGAAATAATTTAGTGAGGGAGGAATAGAACAAGGCAAGAGGTATCAAAGAGAATCTTTCAGGGGAGCAACGGTCAGAGGTCTCTTCGACGCGAAAGAGGGAATCACATCACACCTGAATTCTCGCTTGATCGCCGAGGGATTCTGTTTCGAGGCTGCATCTCGCCCGAGTCCTAAGTGCAGCTGTAATGTCCCTTTCATGGTAGACAAGAACTTCTGCAACAGGTAACACGATGCAAGGACTCCTCCATGGAATGCTATGGTTTCTTCGGACTCGTAAATCAGTATCACCTCCGGCGATAGGGCAACAAAGCTCACCAGCAAGACAACCAATGAATGTTTTAGCGAACATGTCTATCGTCTGCAGTGACCAAGGGGAAGAATAAGGCGGATGATCAGCATCTTGTGTGGTGGTCGTCAGTCCTTGAACAAGACCAGAATATGTGCTTCTCACTCAGATAGCTCCATCGAATGACTGAAAGATCCGGTAAGAATAACATCATGAGAATATTAGAACCTTCGCCCTACATGCATCGACAAATATAAGGGTGAGTCCTAAACGGATCACCAATGTCCAGCGAGACTAGTAGACATAAGTACATATGTGCTTTTCGGACAGAACTGACAAGAAACGTACCAACTCGCCACCCCAAGCATCTTCCTTGTCCATTCCAACCTGATGTTCACTCTTATCCTCCTGACTCTCCTTCGCTCTTCGTGGCTTCGCCCCTCGATTGTACAGTAGATGTCGATAAACGCCCCTTTTTAGCAGGATTAGGTCAATCAAGAGTGTTAAGGTATCATGCTCGACATATGGATCAGCAAACGCATGGCATTCTGGCTAGTGGATTTGGTAAATGAACTTGACGATGAGGTGATTGTTGTGGAAGTTACGGACGCACTGCTCAAGCCTAGTGTTATAAGCAGACGAATAGACGGTATACAGATGGGGGATAAAGCTCGTGCAAGTCGTGCATATTGGCATGACTATTCGTACTGTTAGAGTGCAGATGGGAGTAACTATAATGATTGATGCCGTCCCATCACACCATGAGCGCGTAAATAAGCGCTCATCAAGATGAGGCTGGAATCAAACTTCGCTAAACAATCAGGAATCTGGACTGCAACAGCTCCATATCTGACGATAACTACATGCTTCTCGTTGTTATTGCATTGTTCGACATTACAGACAGGCTGGTTACCGGAATTTCGCTTCCATTAGTGCGTATGAATTGAATTTGAACCCCAAAGATCACAAGACGAAAGGGAACCCTCAATCTAAACCAGTTACTGTGGGTGGAGGCGGCGACAACACACGACGAGCGGAGGAGCCACCGGATGGACCGCCGCCGAACAAGGAAGACATCATATCTCCCAGAGGATTTGTGGGCTGGTTCCTAGGAGGTGGAATAGCGAAATAAAGTTGTCCTATTTCGTTCAATGCCTAGATAGCTTTATTCAGACAGAAAGAGTAACGTGATAAAGCGGAAAAATTTACTCTTCTTATTTCGGGGCTCGCTAAGATACCACCTCGACTTTGGTAGGTTCCACAAAGTCTCACCCAGCTCTCTCGCATGACTTTATTCTTGTCTCCTTGGGCTCGCTGACACGTCGCCACCGCCAGTTGAGCGAAGTTTATCAAAGAATCCTTCGTAACTAAAACCTCATGGTTTGATCCTACGGACAATGGGGCTGTGTCAGAGTGTAGGGAACCTGGAATTCCGGAAACAAAGGTGTTGATGAAGGACCTTGCAGCCGACACATTCCCATTTTGTAAGTACCTGAAGCAAAATTGAGTCAAGTAACCAGAAATATTGAATGAACATACGGAATCGTTCCACGCAATCCCAGCGCACCAAACGTTTTGCTAGGAGTTCCCCATTGGATAAAAATTTCTGCGAGCAACCTCGCACTATCTCTGGTTCCCGCACCCAAGAGGTGCGGTTCAGCGGCCTCAAAGTGTCCCTCTTCCCGTGCTTTGGCATGAGGTCTGCAGCGGGATGCAAGAAGAATAACCACAAACCTTTGTACAATAGTTCACCAACGTAATGAAGTAGTGCAGGATCTCCAGCTGGGTATGGGCCGTGTTTCGAAGACCATCTATTTGCGACAGAAACAGAAACTTCAGCAGCCAACGGTTTATATTTCAAGAAAACGCACGCTAGAGACCTATCGATTAGGGTTTTTCTCCACGAGCCTGAAGGGTCTGTCAACGCGATAAGCTGCGTTAACCTGCCTAAGAAGTAACTGAGTACAAAGAATGGTCGCTGTAAATACATCAGACTCACCTCTACTCTCTTCACCGACTTCCTCCCCTTTTGATTCATACACGTCGAGGAGAAAACACCCAAGATCAACTCCACTTCCGGCTTGTCCTGTCTTGAGCAATTCCCGTGCACTCTGAAAGAGTACATCGATCGCCGTATCGAACTGATTTGACTTGACGTATCTTGAAGCGAACGTCCTAGCTTTCTGATGAGCTTCATATGGAGCTGTTTGAATTTGAGGGAGGATTGCATTCAATGCGCGTGTTGATGATGAGGAAGGCGCCATGGTGGATGTAATTCAAAGTGTTGTGATGTAAAATGGAATCTTTCGAACTGTGACGCGGTCAATAAATAGAACCTTCTTTCCAACCACCGCCAATCCCTTACATGGCCTCCACTGCATTACCTCTCAACGTGCCGTCCGCTACTCCTTCAAAGTCGGTAGAAAGTGATCAAGAACGAACGCCTCTTGCCACTACTAAACCGAAAGGCAATATTGGTGTTAACCATATATCAAGTCCTCATGAGCTCACAGCGTTCGTACGTGTCCCTTCCAGCTCACTCAAAACATTTGTCTACAGGAGGCACCTAACTAGGTTGAGACGTTACTGGAGCAGTTAGACTCTAAGTTCGATGAAATGTCTTCTCAGATATTAGAACGAAGTACGTTTTCAAACGATTCTCTAAACGTGGATAAATCTCATTGTTCTATCCATACATAGTGTCGCAAATGTCCTCAAGAGTTGACGCTCTCGAAGCTTCCATACAGGACATCATCAACGGCGATGTACCTGCGTCCCCCACTCCAGGTACCCCCGGTATAAAAAGAAGCGATAGCGCTACACCGAACTTTTGAATTGGCCGTAACCTACGATATATCAATCTATCTATACCCCGGAGTTGTATTGTTACTGTTCATTTATCTTGGATTTTTGGAAGGACCATCACATACCTGCGTACGTATCGCGCCAATCATCCGTTCTCGAGCCAACCTCAACGTAATGTTCACGTATACACAGAACCCGTCATTTCGAGTAGAAATTAAGCTATGAATAATCTCCTGCATTCAACTATTCGTCGCAAGAAGGTACATCCAGAGGTTCGTCGGCAAAAGTAAATTCGGTGGAAGGATAGGTTAGGCTGCACCTTCAATAGAGGAGATCTAGAGCTACTCTTGAGATGCTGTTTGTGCGCATCTTCACACCATCCACAAGTCCTCCAGCAGATCCGTTCCACTAGTTTTGTGGTTACACAAGGTTTACATATGAAGATCATAACTTTAGGCTATTCATACTACAGGCTCGCTCCCCGCTCTGATTCGTAACGAGTGCGTTCAGATTACATCCCGTACCTATTCGTACCGGTTTGTAACCGCCCAATACGAAGCACCGCCTGCTGGCAAAGGCCCTACTAAAGGACGCCTTGCAAAATATTTATTCCGCTTCCAGGCTCGAGGACGTTGGAGAGATAGAGTAACTGTCCGTGTTCAACAGTTAGGTTAGGCGAAACGACCCATGTGGTGAGGAAATTTTAGATGGGTGAGCTTACCACTGGGCCCAAGAAATCCGTTCTGTCCGAGGGAGAAATGTCATACTTGTTGTACGGGACGGAGCGACTCCCGCCTGACTTTTCGGAGTAATGTGAATGGTTTTATTCGGAGCATCGTGGAGGTGGATTTCGGTGGCCACCAGGAGTTTACAGTACGACGGGTACGACTATCTTCCCAGTATTGTTGAGGGAGGGCTCATGAATCTGAGCTAAGGGGAAGAATGCTATCAGTGAAATCTTCGTTCCTCCAAAAGGAAGGGGTAGGCCCGACTCAAAAACACAGTTAGAGGAATCGATAATTAATACAATTGAACGTATATCGTAGATTATACATTAGTGTATACGTTCTTCTTCAAGTAACCCGTCCAGAAATTCAAAAGTGGGTCATATAAGGCCTAATATTCCAACAACTAGATTCCATCCATATGTGCCTGAGTAGTATGAATCATGAAACGTAGCGCCGCAACTCCTTAAAGGTTAAGCGATTCTGACCAAGTGAATTCACTGCTTCCGTGGTTTGATCGTACACCGGTAAGGTTCAGGATGGCTAAAAGAATCCAGACCAATCAGGATCGTCGGATGCTATACGCAAAAGCAAAGACCACATACGACATAATGCCAGGAGAGTAATTGACGTCAGCCAATTTGGTGATCGGTCTCCCCGTCTCGTCCTCAGCTGGTCCAATCTCGAACTCGGACAAGATCGAGACCATTGCTGTCCAAAGTGTCGAAAGCGCAAAATGACGTCCGGGACATATTCTAGGCAAAAAAATTTCTTGCTTGTGTTGAGGAATTGTTAGAACTTGCTCACCTTCTCCCAAATCCGAACGCTAACATCAATTGATCGTCGTTGCATCCTCCGTCCTCCATCAGGTATCTCTCCGGGACGAAAGATTCAGGTTCTGGGTAGAGGTTCTCATCCCGCGTCATGGCCCTGAGGGAAAACAATCACTGTGCATTAGCGGCGTCCATGTGCGCTGCAGGTATAGAATAATTCACCAGGCGTTGGCGATAACGAGAGTTCCTAGTATTACCAGTAAATAGGCAGTTCAGATCCACGGAGGAAGAAACGGCTCGCCTTTTGGAATAAAATAACCATCTATCGTGTCGTCCGAGAACGCCCTATGAGGAACACCGAGGGGAAAGACGGGTGCCCACCGTAATGTCTCTCGTAATATGGCCTCCATGTAAGGAAAATCGGAACGGTCCACATAGGTCGGAAGTGAACCTTTTCCTGAGACAATTTCAAGTTCATTTTGGGCTTGCTTTTGGATCTTTGGGTGAAGAGCCATTGCGAGGAAAAACGTCGACAGAACAGAGGCAGACTAATGGTCACAGATAGGTAAGTATAAAAAGTCAATTTTCGCAGAATTTTGCTGGAACGCACAGTATCTGCACCACCTAAAAAGTTCGATTGCACGTCATTTCAAGGATAGAAATGATTCAATATCGATTGGCCTACCGGCGTAAGACGTAGCGGCAACATCTTTTATCATCTCTACATGGTTTTCGTCTTCGCTCTTGTTTGCATGATCTTCTAAGAGCTTGGCGACCAACGAAATCTTCCCTTCTCCCACCGCCTGTTCCCAAAAGTATGCGTGAGCCCTGTGTAGAGCATGGCGGTAAGCATAGCAACATACCATGTTCCTCTTGACGAATTCGTACGGCTCTGTCCGCATTTCATTTAACATTCCACGTACCCTCCGTGCGATCCGTTGAAAAGGAAATATTGGAATTGCAAGGGGAAGATGCCGCAAAAATGGTAAAAAATTCACCACAACTGCAGAAGGCTGCCCAATAACTGCGCTTGTCTTCATGGTCTCTTCTGCGATAGCCACAAACCGATCGTTTGTTGGCGCGATGTCGTATCCGTACACCGTTGCGAGTATAGTTGCTGCCGCATAACTAGTAAATCCACGGGTCATATTAGAACGACTTTAATTCGAAGAAGCGAAAGGTACTTACGTCCTTATGTGCTCCGCAAACAATTTCGGACTTTGACGCAAATTTAGCATGAACTGACTGGATTTTGATGAGAGTATGGGCTGATATTCTGGAACAACGGTAGACCGAAATCCTTGTTGATATAATTTTCTGTGCAGCCGCCATTCCTGACCATAGCCCTTCGCACCTAAACGATCATGCCGAGTCTTCAGATCCATGTGCATCCCTGTAAACGTTCTAACAATTACCAGCGTTCATTACCCAGCCAGTTCTGTTCAAAGAAGCATCAGTATACGTCAAGAAGAATACCGATCCACGCACAAGACCGCCATAGCTATAAACGGGCGATCCGAGTAGATTCGAGAACGCTTTTCAAACAGCTCATCAGCAACTTTCCAAGAATTGACAACAAGCATATGCTGTCCAAAAAAATCCATATGTATGTAGTCGCCTACACAAGGGTGATTACCCCTGGCCTCCTCACATTTCATAGAGACAAAAACATACCATAGAGCTTTCCCCACTCGCGATAAACCTTCCATGGTTTTTGAGCGGGAATGTCGAACAGATTGCCTACGAGAAATCGGCCTTTGGGACCTGAAGGGTAATGAGGCTTCCTGCGATGAGAGGCGAAGGCGACGGTGACCAGAACCGTTACGGCTACAAAAGGCCAGAAGAGAATGGCCGCAGGCATATTCAGTCAATGATCAATGATGAGTAACTGTCTGCATTAAATATAGGTAGCGTGGAAACCTCGAGTCGAAAATAATGTTCTGGTGACCGAGAATCGGCAGTTGATTTCATTCTCTGTGACTGAGAATTGTCCAGGTACGACAGTTTTAACTAGAGAATCGGGTGGAATTGGACATGACTGTTCCCATCAATAACTGCCGTTGATATTCCCCAAGTTACCGAGACGCTACCCGCCACTGTGAGCTATGGAAACTAACTGCCGTGAAGTCCAAGCTAAATTTAAGTGGGAAGAGACCAGTAAGACCCTGCAATCTGGCCCCGTCCCGCGGGGATCGTTATTATTTTCGCACCGACCCAGCACCCATTTGGGATCTTAGGAATGAAGCGCTTCATGCCAGTGTATAAGTTCACCTATCTGCAAGTGGTACTCGGGGCTGTGCAGGCCTTATCACTGACTGCACAACTCTTCCTGATACCACCACTTCGTCCTCAGATCTCAGTTCAACCTCCTTGTCCCTTCTATGCTAGCAAGATAATGTAATGGATAGCTATGGACAGCAAAGAATATTACATGTTGCTCCAGGTGTGTCTTCCATTCATTTATAACATCTACAGGCCTTCATCAGCACACATCAACACCCATTAGCACCCATTAGCACCCAGTCGGCACCTCACTCGGCACCCATCGACTCACCCAGCACTCCTCCATCTAGCACCTACTCAGAACCAACAACTACCTAGCACTCATGTCAGAACTCTACCAGTATCTTCCCCATTACATATATTCAAGCCCCAACCGATTATCAAACCATTTCGTCCGACATTGACGGTCACTTGAAACGTTGAAAGACCTTCACCATTCCGCCCTGGACTCGAGCCCAATCACTTCGCCATACGCGTGAGTCACTACCGGCGCCAGGTGCAGTGCGGTGCCTAGTTTCGACCCTAACTCTTCCAAACTCGTTGCGATCAAGTCAAGCAGATATGACTAGATGGGAAGAGGAATATGTTAGGAGCAAGATTATGAAGTTCTGGATGAAGACGTCTAGTTTGGTTCGGGACTGAGAAGGAATACTTTGGTCGAAGCACTTTAGCACTTGCCACCCCCTGGTACTTGTGGGGTGCCAGTCTACCTGGACTCAATGGAGACTCAAGATGAAAGCTAGGCCTGACTGACCCTTTCTGTCTCGATCCTCATTGATTGTGCCTATTCAATTCCGCTAGGTGCCGCCACCTTGAGAAGAAAATACCTTTACGGACTCAAACAAGTATCACTCCTTATCGATACGGTGGTGCCACTTGCTCCGACCCGAACATAAACAAACTGAAACGCATGGGAAACGATCAATGACCCCCGCAACGAATACAGGGTCTGCCAAAAAAATGACGGTTAGTCGTGAGGCTGAATGACGCTCTCAATACTTGTCTGCTCAGAAGGAGGTTACAGACTAAAAGATTGACAAGTTGTGGAAATCATTCGACCAAAGAATTGTCTGACTTTAAATAAACAACAAGAGTCCTCAGCCCATAAGGAAAAAAAGTTCATCCAAAACCCTAATGAAGATATTTTAGGGTGTGGGGTAGCAAATTTTGATCGCTCCGTTTCCGTTTGCACCGTTGGTGGCGACCGTGGTATGAACATTGTCAGGATCATCCTGAACGGTGCTCCAAGACACAGAAGAGGCACCGGTAGTCAATGTCAGACCGATGCCATTGAATTGGGTACAACCTGTGGGATAATCCGTAGCGGGCGCAGAGATGCTGTACGCCTCCAAAGTCTCCACAGCGTAAGTCATCTCCGGAGAGTTGTTGAGAGCAACACCAGAGCCAATACCGGCAAATCCGCTGAGATAGTTGAACGAGCCGTCGGCGTTTTGACCGGTACGCTGAACGATGCCTTGCAAGCTTTGTCCGACGTTCACGTTCACCAACGGAGTGAAGAACGTCGTGGTGTCGCTAACGTACCAAGTCGAGACTTGCCAGAAGGCACCCCCGCCTGCAGCGGAAGGACCCCATTGAAGGACGGGTTGTAAAATGGAGTTACCAGGATCAGGCTCGACACCGTTGAAAAGGAACAATGTCTGTCCGTGGTTGGTTGTAGGGTTGGGTGGAACGACCCATGTCGACCAAAAGTCCTGGATGGGAGCAGAGCTGCGATGCCAGTAAGCGTATGAAATCCACCCTGTTGCCGCGGGTGCGGCTCCGCCTCCTTTTGCGCCAAATGATGAGATCCTTTTGTTACTCTTCTGAGCAACATGAATGACCTTCTTCGACGCGTCGAGGAGGTGAATTTCGGTGGCGGTGAGGTTGACGGAACCACCCTCAGGGATCTGAATGACGCTAGAACTGGGACGCAACCCGGCTGGAGTCATGACCAAGTCCTCTGCCTGGGTTGGTACTGCCAAAGCAAACGGCAACAGAGCAACTAGACCGACGAAAAGGTTGAATGACTTCATGGTGGACTGAAAAAATCGGGAAAAAAGTAAGTCATCGTCCTGTAGGGGAACCTCTATCGTCTCACCTACAATGGGAGCGCAGATGTGCGTTGGGTTTCTCTCTTCAAAAAGCTAGGATCTTTTATACGTCTTCGGATAGGTCGATAGCCCTGCAAGCCCTACAAACCCTGCAGGCGCGCAATAGACATCCACGAGGTGACCTTACTTACTTACTGTTGGTACCTCTCCTTTGTAGACCGCGATCTGTGTCAAGTTTGAGTGGGTAGTGGACAGCTGATTGAGTTGTCATTCAGTCATGTTGTGTTGACGATGCTCTCCTCCATGAATGTCCGTACGAGCAATTGCTGAAAAACACCCGCTGCCCCTGGGCGCATTATAAACTTTAGGCTTGGCCATTTGCGTGGCGCTGGAACAATATCAAGGGACTTTATCACACGGCAGGGCGGCATCCCACGTCCGTTTCATGGGCGCTTGATACCTACTTACCACCGTTATTATCACCGCGAGCCTCATGGAATACAGTACTAGTAGTCTGTGGCTCGGTGAATCAACACCGTCACTTACTTACCTGGACTCTGTTGCAAGTGTCTATAGTCCCACTGATCTCGGGTTGCTCCAGACTTATCACCACAATCAAGAAAGCTACCTACAATTGAAGCAAGAATGTACGGTAAGGAGGCTGTCCTCAATCGCTACGATACTTATCGGGAGCTGAATGAGTACATTTTCAGCTTCGTTGTTTCTTGAGTCATTAACTTCTATGGTCTCTCTCGATAGATACTTATTGGCGTAATGATCAGTTTCAAAAGTTGGGATCGATCAGAGAATGACAGGGTATCGAAATCTATTTAAATGAATGACCGTGCTGCTTTAACTATCCGTCTCTCGTCATGACGATGGATAGCAAACAGAGATATCGCCATTGCTTCCACGTGTAGTATGGATACTGTCAGCGCTGTCGTCGATGGTCTGCCATATCGGGGTTTCTGCACCATTACCCGTAGTGACCTTTATCTGAGAAAACACGGTGCAACCCTTGGGATAGTCCGAAGTCGCACTGACACTGTACGCCTCCAAAGTTTCAAAGGCCCAAGTAAGCTCGGGCGAGTTGGTAAGAGTAGCGGTGCCAGGAATATTTGTAAATTCACTGACGTAGTTGAACGTGCCATCAGCGTTCTGAGCCGTACGCTTGATGACACCTTGCAAGCTTTGCCCGACCGTCACGTTTTGGAGGGTGGACCAGTACGTAGTCTTGTCGCTCACGTACCAGTTTGAAACTGCCCAATACGGACCGCCGCCTGCTGGGGAGAAACCCCATTGAAGGACGGGTTGGAGAATGGCCGTGCCGGTATCAGGTTCAAGGCCATTGAAAAGATAGAGCAGCTGTCCATTATTGGCCGGGGGATTAGGGGGAACGGTCCATGTGGTGACGAATTCTTGGATAGGAGAACTGGTCCGACGCCACTGAGCCCATGAAATCCATCCAGTTTGCAAAGGAGGGGGTGCACCTGTTGTGGCAGAGGCTGGACTGACTTTCGCCTCAGTTTTCGGAGCAGTGTGAACAATCGTATTCGAAGAATCAAGAAGGTGTATTTCGGTGGCGGTAACCTTGATTGAACCGCCCTCCGGAATTTGAATGACGCTAGACTTGGGACGCAATCCACCTGGAGTCATGACCATTTCTTCTGGCTGAGCTGGTGCGGCCAAAGCACATGACAACAGAGCAGCTAGAACAACAGAAAGAAAAGCCTTCATGATGACCTAACAAAAAGTTCTAAGTCATCATCGTACGGTGGAGAAGACTGTTAACTCACCTACACGATGGTGACGGTGTGCGAAGTACTGGTTGGACACTCCCTTCAAGACGTCAAGATCTTTATACGTCGCATCCATCAAGAGCTGTGCCGACTCTACAGGCTCAAATATGCATGTCCGTATCTGCTGCACGGTTGAATCATCTCCGTTGTTAGGCGGGAGGGTTGAAGAACGATAGCAGTTCGAACCCACTCTGATTTCCATTCAGTGTGTCTTGTGGGTAGTAGCTGTTGCACGTTGATTTCGACGGAGAGAAGTTTCAGCCATGTGAAAGTGGAGCGAACAAGAAGAGAAAACTGGATCCCATTCGAAACTGGAGTGGTACTCGAACGCAGTCCAAATCTGAGGGTGATGGGATCTAACGTTCTCAGCGTGCATCGCGGGTTCGGCGCAACGCCTTGTTGCCGTTGAGTCAAGTGCCGTAGGTAGCCTATTCGAATTCAGAGGGTTTGCGGCCTCAGTAAACTTGCATGCGAGATGATTGATGAAGGCATGTAAAGATGAATTCTAACGCACAGAAGCATTTCTCAGCGGCACGCTCGATCAAAGAAGATAACTTACTAGGATTACTACCAAACCCGGCCTCCCCGTAGCGGAGTTGAAGGTCGAAACGTCTGTTTTGGTGGCGATACTGAAGGCTGGTCTGAAACAGATGCAAAAGAATTTACCCTGGGGTCTGACGAGATGTACACAGAAGAGCTCTGCACTGAGTGCGGCGGCCGTTAATCTGTAGCAGTAGAAAAGAAGGCTGGCTGACAAAACGCGGTCACCTGCCACTCTGAGTGACCGCGTCTTCGGTGAGTCAACCCGCGGATCACGAAAAAAAAATCCCAAATCCGTTCCATCACTCAACAGAACACCTTTCAAACACCCTCTACCATTGACCGCTCTGGTGCCAGCAATAACCTAACCCTTAGAATATATCATTGAGTCAAAGGCTGGGGATCCGGACCCGATTGTTCTCGTGAATTACTTAGAATCACACAAATACTTATGCTCGACTGAAGATTGGTACGGTGGTTTGCCATGTATGTGTCATGTAATTGAATCAAGTCAGTGAGAATAGCCCTCATCCAGAAGATGGGTAGCATATAGAAATGTCTCCGTTGCTCCCAACCTTGGTATGAATCCCATCCGCGTTATCATCGGCAGTCTGCCACGACGGAACCGCCGAACCGCTACTGGTCGTGATATCTATTCCAGAAAAAACGGTACAACCGTTCGGATAGTCCGAACGTGCAGTGACACGGTACGCCTCCAAAGTTTCATAAGCCCGAGTGAGCTCAGGCGAGTTGTTGAGAACAGTGACGCCGGGAATGTTTGCAAATTGACTGACGTAGTTGACCGTCCCATCAGCATTTTGAGCCGTACGCTGGAGGACTCCTTGCAAGCTTTGTCCAACAGTCACATTTTGGAGCGTGGACCAGTACGCAGTGCTGTCACTGACGTACCAGTTCGCAACAGCCCAGTATGGACCACCTCCTGCTGGGGAAACACCCCATTGAAGGACGGGCTGTAAGATGGCCGTGCCACTATCAGGTACGAGGGCGTTGAAGAGATAGACCAACTGTCCATCGTCGGCTGGAGGATTAGGAGGAACGGTCCATGTCGTGAGGAAATTCTGGATGGGAGAGTCGGTCCGATGCCACTGTGCGTATGAAATCCATCCCGTTTGCAGAGAAGACGACGCGCTTGTTGCGGCAGACGGCGCGATTTTCGCGTCACTTCTCAGGGCAACGTGAATGGTTTTGTTCGAAGCATCAAGTAGCTGAATCTCGTTGGCGGTGAGCTTGATTGACCCCCCTTCCGGGATCTGAAGGGCGTTAGAGTTGGGACGCAATCCACCTGGAGTCATGACCATAGCTTCCGACTGAGCTGGTGATGCCAAAGTTAATGACAACAGGGCAGCCATGGTGAGGGAGAGGAATGCGTTCATGATATGACCTGCAAATTGTCAGTACTTGGTCATCGTGCAGTGGGGACCGAAATCAACTCGCCTGGCAGGATGGTACAGATGCGTGTCTCTCTTCAAAAAATGCCGATTCTCTAAGTAGACGTATTGTCCACTCTATTGACCGGAGAGTTCTTTGTGGTTCATGGCGGATCATGACGGGAAGAAGACTTCGCCATGCGGTCATGGTGTGAAGAGATAGTGTGCTGTGACGAGTGGTATATGTATACATCGCATGCAATGCCGAACTTGTACGGAATTGGATGAGTACACAAAAAGAGGGAATGGCCCATACGAATATTCAGCGCTAATCCAACAAGAAACGGCTTTCTCCCACCATACAGCATGCTCCCGAACGTGGCATTGAGAGTCCTAGATGGAGATAGTTGTGATGAAGGCAGATCAACGTCGAGCAACGAGCAGATTTTGTCAAACGTAAAGAACAGATAGGAGCGTGTGACTCGTTCACTGAGCTACTTGTCGAGTCACGACTACAACGGCATGGTTAGACTACAAATTACAAAGACGGAATAATGCTACAAAGCAAGGATGGGTTAACTGATACAGTAAAAGATGTCCACAAAGTCCAAGAAGAAAAACAGCAAGAACCCTATTATAAAGAAGGTTAAACAAGTTTCGCAAGAGAAATCTCATTCTTCTTCGTATTAGTAGAGAAGTAAACGTTCTTCAAAAACGTATCGCCGACCTAAGCAAGAACAAAGTAACCTGTCAGCGATCGGGACCACGTAACGGGCAGATGTATATGCTCACCAGCCATGTTTTTCCCTCTCCATCATCTGCACCGATTCCCGAAAGACAATCGCCGTCACCAAGGTCCGCAAACCCCAAGTCTCTCGAGTCGATCTCAAACGTCTGGCCACCAAAGACAAGGGCAACAGTAGCATTGGTATTGCATGGGACGTGGAATCGACCCTGTTCATCTACAGTGGACCCATCGATTTGAGCGTGAAGGTTTTCAGCGTCCGCGCGAGGAGCAACAAGCAGCGTGGTTCCAGTGTCGAGAATTGCCTCGCGAGCACCAATTCCGATATTTTGGTCATTTACAGTGGCATTGTCCATCTGAGCTGTCCAGAATCCAATGGGGGAGGCGTTGGGAAGGGTTACCATAGTGTTAGCGTCAAACTTGGACTTGTCGAGCCCCCCAAAGGTTATCTCTCCGTCGTCCTTGTTGTCGTCCCTGCGGGAAATCTTGTATGAAACGATAGGTTCGTCAATTAGCCCACTGGCGACTAACGCTTCGATGGGAGTTGGTCCTTGAAGTTCCGACAATGACTGTATGGCAGGGGATACAAATCAGTCGAAAGAAAAGAAGACCATAAGAAGCCTCAATCACCGAGAGAGCGAGTCCCATCAGTCCATCGAAGGGAACATCGTCGTCAGAAAAGTCTAGTGACTCGAGGGTGGCGAGTCCGAATTGCAATTGAGGTAACTTGAATCCTCCGAAAATGAAATCATCGAGAACCTTCGTGCCTTCAACGTGTCCTGAACCATACGTCACTTCGAATGGGACTTTCATGTCGGTTAAGGAGGACGAAGAGTTCTTTCCCAAATAGGTATGCAGTTTTGAACAGTCCCCTCCACCACCTTCCTGGTCCGTCTGGCATCCTTCCCCACCAACCCATAGGTCGGCGGAGCCAGAGTCCATCAAGAGACGGAATTCTCGGGGAGGTGTACCGAACTCGACAGATGAAAAATATCCGATATCGTTTGCACTGTAGAGTTTTAAGTAACTGACAATGATAGAGAGAGGTAAAGACGTGTAGTCACTGACAAGATTTCGAGTTTAAGGGAATTATTACACTCGGGAGGAGGCGAGTCACCGTCACTGAGTTAAGAAAAGGACGTAAGATGACTTGTACTGTAGTTGGCGAGCACAAAGGCACGTACCAATCGTCCTCGGTATGTCTTGGACTAAGAACTGTGCCTGCAATGTTATATCGCTTCACAGGTACGCTTGGAGGCAATGAATCTATATGTTCCGCAAATCGTCTCCTGAGATCTTCTTCAGAAGGTTGTGGAGAGCGTGTCATTACTGCCAGACGACGGATAGCACTATTGAGATGCTGCTGAAGCAGCTGTTGAACCTTGTTAGAAGTCTGATCCAAACTAACATTATTATCGACATACCAGATGAGGGTGTAGGTCCCCAACGGTGTCTACAGCTCTTGTCACGCGCTTTAAAGGCAAGGTGATGACTGAGCCATCGTCTGGTCTCCTGAACATAGGTAGCGCATCGAGGCACTGAGCCAGAGCAACCAGGATAGTACAGGTCCCGACAAATTTCATGGCGACTATACGTGTTTCTAACAAGAGAATGAATGAGGTTAATGCTTCGTGAGAGTGTCTGGTGTCGAGTAAAGATCGTGTGCGTCGTCAAGAACTGTGGGCGTGAAAGTCTAGAAAGTGCTCAGCCAGGAGCGGGAGAAAAGTAGTCGTGACAACATTTTCGGGACGACCCGACCCTCTTATAGAGAGACGAAGCGTCCATAGAGAACAAAAGAGGAACAATGGGAACAATAACGTTGAGCCAGTTGGCTTTGGTGACAACAAAAGAACAATGACCTTGCGAGGGAAGAATGAGTGGCGGTGTACAATACCAGGCCTGGTTATATGGACGGGTTTCCCACAGTCATAATTTCTCAGTCTGCGATCCTCAAATAGACAGGCAACCCCCACCAATTGGTTAGGATTCCCCGGCCTCTCTCCTCTCTCGCGTGCCAATTTCCCTCAAACTCGGTGCCAGAATGTCATTAGGGCCCGCGTTCGCTGCCAAAGTTCATTGATTCTACTTAAAGTTCGTGAAGTCAAGGGCAGCAGGTTCACTCTATCACTCATTTCCTCTCTTGTTTTTGTTATCTTATTCGATCGAGCCTACTTCTTGCTGCACCTCTTCCACTGAACTTCTGATGGCCCACTGGTTCCCAAAGTCAACGGTCCCTCAAGTGACCTTTCCAATGCAGGAGGTCTGTCTTCAATTTGTTTTCCCTGCTTACTTTTACCACAAGCCCGACCACCTACAAGGTTCCAGGCTCTAGAAGTCAGCACCTTCTACACTGGTATGAAAAACGCCATCATCAAGTCGACAAGGCGCCCTATTACACGTTGACCAGTTGTCTTCAATTGAGCCTCTCCCAGCTGGAGTTTCCCTCTGTCGATTACCCTAAAACTTCATCGATTTGACATTCAACTCATGCCAACTCAGACACCTCGCTATCAATGGAGGAGACTCGAGGCAAGATCATCTCAAGTTGCTTCTTCACCTCAATAGTGTTTGAAATTGTCCTTGGCTTGATTATAACTCGACACCACGCCAGGCGGTACTGCGCTAATTAGGTTAAGGTAGTGATAAATGGAAATAACATAATCCATAATGAATAGCTATTGTACAGTTCTTTTCGACGTTCCAGTGCAGTGACAGGATAGTCAGCTTGCTGGAGGCTGGTTTGCCGTGATGTACATCTTCTCGTACCCGCCAGTCCATTGTAAATTAAGTCTACAAATTTATTGAAGCTCCAGCCTAGAAGTTAGTAGCCGGCCCATGTCATTGCATCACGGAAACAATGAACTTCCTTCTACGTACCTGAGGCCTGCAAGCTGTCTTCCAAGTTCAAGTTTGAGCCGAGATGATAGTAACCACGAGTTGCGGAAGTTCACCGGCACCCGCGAATGCAGATCTACGCCTTTACGCTCACAAAACTCTGATTTCAGCCAAGTTAACCTAGCCAAGAACCGAACCACGCTAGGGATCTACGAACCAGGATCGACGTGAAGTGAACCTCGTGCGCGGTGGTCTCAATTTGCAAATTGAGCCATGTCACCCAAATACGACCAAACACTATTGCTCGACGTCGACGACGACCACCAACCCTCATTGGACTTATCAGCAGGCCTAACGGTCACTCAGGAACCCTTCTCAATTTCTATTTCCTCTAGATGAGGGGGTTGGCTTTTCCTTCCAACTCAATATCTGACCGGGAAAGCTCTCATGAATATGGAACTCCTGGGAGCAACATCGACATACCGTTAGACCCAGCATTAGGTGGACCTGAAGTGCGGGTGGACAATCAGCTTGCAGAGGATATAGTAGATGTGCAAAATATTCAGGTGTGTGTCAGTACCTCTTGAAGCTTGATAACTGCCGCCAGGCGCGTCGCGTCGGGAAGGTATCTAACTTTCGACATTGATCGCGCTTTTATAGGACCAGTCACTCTCGGAACCATCTCAGAATTTTCTCGGTGCCACTAACCAGTACATGAATCAATACGACCAAGGCCCTCAAGGAGATCCGTTTGCACTTCCACCCCAGACTACTTTCTTTCCTCCGCCAGCGCTCGTTGAGGAAGCCCATGTACAAACACCCAAACCTCCAAAACGCAAGAGAAAACCAAAGCGTGAAGAGGAGTGTGGTTTTTGCCAGGGAAACGACTCTAATAATAAGCATGGAGAACCGGAGCAAATGCTTACTTGTCATGTGTGCGGTCGTAGTGGTATGTCGTTTTTTGTGAAGATAATAACGCCAGTTCTGACCTGGAGTTAAGGGCATGCGTCCTGTATGGAGCTGGAGTCAGCGAATTTCGAAATGCTGAGGTCATATCCTTGGAAATGCATCGAGTGTAAAAACTGCGAGATATGCATGGAAAAGGGGGACGATGTGAGTATTTTACGGCGCTCATCAGGACCTTTCTTATTCAAATTTGTTAGAACCGCATCTTGTTTTGTGATTCCTGCGACCGAGGTACGTTATGGACATTATCTTTTACGATCACATCCATTAAAAAGGTTGTCTAGGATGGCACATGGACTGCCTCGACCCTCCTCTAGAGGAACCTCCAACAGGAAGATGGTCATGCCCTCAATGTCCGCCGGTTGATGAATTTGAAGTTGAAGATTCGGAGCCTGAAGAAGTCATCGTCGTCGACGACACCCATTCAACTGATGGGCCCATGCGAGAGACATCCGTTGCATCGAGTTCTCGTTCTCATATTCCTCCCTCTCAATCACGAAAGATTCCCAAAACAAAGAGACGAGGGAGACCACCGCGGCCCAAACCTGACTCAGAAGTAGAGGAAGTTGAAGTTGAAGTTCGCACTCCCGCGAGAAGAGGCAGGCCACCGAAAGCTGCCACCCAGTCACCCAAGAAAGGGAAAGGTCGCCTTATACTGGAAGACAGTGAAGACGGAGATGAGGAAATTCCTCAATCTTCCTCACGGCAATCAAAACGCATTCGTATCAGCGCACCCTCCATACCCCGCGTACGGCTGCGACTCGGCAAGGGGAAAGAAAGAGAAGACGAAGAGTTGAAGGGAATGTTTGACGATTTTCTTGGCGAGAAGGAAAGAGACATCACAAACACTACCGTCACCAATGCGGACATCCAGCGCTTCCAGCGGAGTCGCGATATAGCAGAGGTGCGCTTTTTGTCTTTTACTTCTCTGAACTTGGTTTCTGACACAAAATCAGGCCAAAGTTGCACCTCCAGCCCTTCCATCTCACTCCCGTATCTCAGAACCGCCAGAAACGCCCATCGCTGGACCCTCTTCCCGCCCTCTTCGTTCAACAACACAACAACACACTCCTGCTACTAACGTACCCTCTGCATCTCCAGCTGTTTCCACACCGGGACCAACCAAAAATCCTCCGGCCGCACCTCCCGCACTGCGAATTCGTTCGATTCGGTTTGGTCCGTATGAAATCAAGACGTGGTACGACGCACCGTTCCCCGAGGAATACGCCAATATTTCCGACGGGCGCTTATGGATATGTGAATTCTGTCTCAAGTACATGAAGTGCAAGTTCGGGGCGGCTCGTCACCGGGTGAGTTCATTCAACATATTAACGTAAACTTCTCTGGGCAAGATTCCCATGTGATTCGGTTGCTAACTTGTTGATCTGTTTGTTCGCAGACAAAATGCAAGGCAAGACACCCACCAGGCGATGAGATATACCGCGACGGAGCCGTTTCGATCTTTGAGGTTGATGGGAGGAAGAACAAGGTATACACTCTGGCTTGAAATTTCTGTCAGCAAATCAAGGCTTACGATTTTCTTCTCTGCAGATCTACTGTCAGAATCTATGTTTGTTATCGAAGATGTACCTTGACCACAAGTCCCTGTTCTATGATGTTGAGCCTTTTCTATTCTATGTCATGACCGAGGTGGACGATGTGGGAGCGCGATTTGTCGGTTATTTCAGCAAAGAGAAACGGAGTCCCAAGGACTACAACGTTAGTTGTATCATGACACTGCCTGTTCGACAACGAAAAGGATGGGGTAATCTTCTCATCGACTTTAGTGCGCACCCGTTCCTCCATTCTCATTCAGTTTGCGACTTACTGAATATTCATATCATTGTCCTCCCCTTCCTTCATAAACCCTGAATTCTTTATCTCGCTAGGCTATCTACTGTCAAAGAAGGAGAAACGGACCGGCTCTCCGGAAAAACCGCTTTCCGGTTTGGGTGCTTTGGGATATAAAAACTACTGGACGTTGTCTTTAATGAGGTACTTGGAGACAGCACCTGATGGACCGTTATTAGAAGGTGCGTTTTCTTGCCTTTCGCCGAGGGTTCATGTTGATATATACTCTTTCAATATGGCGTAGATATCAGCGCAGCGACATCAATGACCATCGAAGATATATACAATACGCTCGCTCAACAGGGCATGATCACGCACAGTCCAGCATCTCCACCGGTACGACCATCTCCTGGTCAGTCGATAAAGTATCCTAAAGGCCGTAAAAGTGGCATTGCTCGACGTCATTTACAACGGACCCAGACCAGTGATAAACCTGCAGAAGACGCGGCCAAAGGTCTATTCGTTGCTCCGACACATTACGAGATTCACTGGGACCGTGACAAGGTCTCCCAGTATCTCACCGCTTGGGAGGCCAAAGGATATTTGACCCTTAAACCAGAGAAGTTGAAATGGAGCCCCTTCTTTTCCAACCATACGAAGAAGACGGAGGCGCTGGAGGCTACGGATACCGATAAACTAGTGATGGCGAGTAAGCTGGCTCATCAGGGACAAGAACATGCAACTAGTTCTGCACCCGATTCAATAGCCAACTGTGCAGCCACGGTTGATGGGAGCATGGAGGGGACGCTACTCTCACTCTTTGATGATGATGTTATTGTTCTTGCACCGAGGTCTTTGCGGGAGGCGGAGGCAGATTTGATGGATGTCGACGGAGAGAGAACGACTGAGTCGGAACGCCACGATCTGCCGAATGGGAATCGCCAAACAACGAGCCAGTCAAACCAGCTCTTTACACCCGAACCAGGTGCGCTGGATGATCGCCTTTTCACTCCTCCCCCGGACTCGGAGTCACCGTCTGTCGAGCTTAACGGAGCAAGTGGGATTGGGGACTCGGAGAGCCTGAAGGAGGCGGGTGTGTTGAAGGATATTACTTCTCAGAAGTCCCTGGACGATGTTACCACTGTTCCAGAAGTATCTTCCGTTTTGGTGAAGAGATCTCGTGGACGACCGAAGAAGACAGAGCAACAAAAACGACAAGAACAGGAGCATGAGATGGCTGAGCCGAAGAAGAAAGGGAAACCGACAGGAAGATCTAAGAAAGCGACAGAAACGTCACCTACAAAACTCAACATACCCAAAAGAAGAAGGACAGCAATATTATCGTCACCCGAATCTGAAGGACCCCTTGTTGCCAATGGGAGGCATTCTGGTGAAGAACTGAATCTCGACACAGAGGACCAGATACTTGATGTCAAAGTGGAGGACCTAGGTACACCTTCCACAGTTCAGGACGGTCGGCACAGCTTTCCGAGTGATGTGACGGTAAAGGGCTCGGATGAGCCGCTCAAAGCGGCAAATGGGGATACGAACGTGGCGATGACATTTGAGGAAGACGCGGATGCGAGTGCGGACTCGGACGCAGACGCGGATGGAGACTATGATATGGAAGAGATGGCAGAAATGTAGTATACTAGTATATTTTCTTGAGAGCATGTAGCTTTTTTTTGTGTGTGTAGGTGGAATTGTAATATGGGAAAGATTTTATTTTGGTCTGTTTGGCTGGTTCGTGGTTTGATTTGGTAAGCGGCTCGGACTGGGTTGGCTGACAGCGGGCTTGGGTCGTTTGCTTTCACGTTTGCTTCGCCTTTCCGATTCGCAGTGGTATGGTCCATAGGTTCGTCCTTCTTCGTCTGTGTTGCCAAATGTTCATTAATGTTCCGCCTATATTATTCCTTTTCAGTGACCGAATAATGCAATACAGCCATTTATCTCAGGGTTTAGGTGATCGAAGAGATTCGACTCTGGACAGTAACGGTTCAGTAAGTTGTGTGGCGGGTTTGCGTTAAAAACGGGTTCAATTCGTCTTTTATGTTGGTTTGCAGACTCCTTTCCAACCTCACCAAATTATAAACCAAGCTCTTAATCCTCACCATCTTTCAACAACTTCATTCCCTGGCCGTCCTGGTGATTACCGCCTTTCCCCGGGTCCTACGCCTTCCCCGATACATCAGCAACAGGCTCAACAGAATGGCACTAACAGCCATCAGCAAGCTTCCTCTTCATCGCATTATAATCTCAATGCCAACCATCAAACAAATTCCGCTTCGCCAGGTCTGAAGAGGAAGTTGGTCGACAATAGTCTACCTCAAACTCATCCCAAGCGGAGGAGGGAACCTGTCGAAGACGTAGACTCTTTCGATCTTGATAACGGCGGCCAGGGAGCGAAGCATTGGACGGATGAGGAGAAGACTAAGTTATTTAGCTGGTTAATGGGTGTTGGCCAAGACGAACACTGGCAAGCTTTGCGCTCTGCAAAAAATTCATGTCTCCGAGAGGTCCGTTTCGATTTCCTTTACATTTAAACCTCTAAAACTAATCATTTGTATGCCTTGTAACAGTGTGCAAATGAAGTTTTCGGTGGAAAGAAGTCATATCAGGCGCTCAAGGGCTGTTTTGAACGCAATTTCAATCTTTTTAAGCAAATATACGCTTTTGAGAACTTTCATGCACAGCAACAGGCGGTCAACATCCTTTCGTGGGCCGATGCGGATCGTTTGAAAGAATACGAAAGACGGCTCCAAAATGCACGCCGTGGGGGTTGTGACGTAGGAAACATTACAGCCAGGACTATTGATCATTGGCATAGGGTAGGCTGGTATAGCGTGTTTCATCATCGGTAAGGCCTTTCTTTTCTTGCTGCTCTGACGTGGTCATTTCACACATCGAACTCGAAAGGTGGCATGGTGACCCCCAGACGACCAAGCCGACGAGCAATAATGGTCGGGGTCCACATGCGAATGGTGACGAAGCCGACGTGGACGAAGGCCATGAGGTCAATGATTTTGATACCTTGGCTACGAATTCCCCTCGAATGCCTAGCCACGCCCTATCACCACCTTCTAATCACACCAACGGATTGTCTACCTCTCAGGATCGGTCGTCGCATTCGTTGCCATCATATGTGAATCCTCAGTCTTTGACGCATTCACCAACCGTTACAAGCACTAATAGCGTGCCCCACCAACACTCTCACACGGCAACACAATCTTCTACTGGCTCCTCTGCGATGGGTTCTACTCATCAACATAGAGCTTCTGTCTCCCTCCCTACTTCCACATCGACAACATCTACTCCCCAAATATCACCCGCGACATCGACCGCCACGCCTGGTTCCCTCACTGATACTACCCCAGTGACGATAACGCTCACTCAAGGGATGATCACCACCTATATAAATTTTATGCAGCTCCAGACACACACCAGTAAGATGAAGCTCGAATACATGAAACGCCGTGATGATCGGGAAGAAGCGGAGAGTGCCCAGAGGAGAGAGGTGGAACGTCTGAAAGCTGAGAGAGAGGCACAACAATTTGAACATAACAAACAGTCTGCTATGGTCAAGCAGAAAACGGATAAAGCTATCGTGAGCGGTGATTTTCTTCCCTAGATCCCAGCTTCGCTAATGCAAAGGTTACTAGGAACTTTTAAGTAACCCACATGTGGACCCTGGCGTTAAACATTCTGCGGGGGAATACCTCAAGAAGCTGTTTGAGACTTGAATCCTTTACTTGAGGCACTTGTTGGCCGGTGTTAAATTTCCTTCTACACTGTACGAACGTCATCGCTTATTTTTCAAACCATGTGTATCATGCCAATTCGCATTGCTCATTACCACTCTAGGATTATTAGAAGATTATCATTATAATTTAATCCTGTTCCAACACCACATTCTTTGCAAGTGAAGAAAGGATGGTCCAACTGGTCCTACCGCTGGGTAACAATGCTGTATGGTCCTTTACTTCATACCATCTATCATTGCACCAGGACTGTACTTTCTCACCCAATGTCCCACTCTTTCGAATATCTCTGAAACCAAAGCACTGGAACGGACAAGCTGTCAGTTTCATCCTCCTTCACTCCTCAGTTTCCGTAACGAATGACATAACCACGAATGCCACGGAGTAGACGACGACGGAAACGTGTACAGCCGTCCCAAGTCCAATGACGAGTTCTGATTCAAAGTTGCCTGAGCATTCACAGACGAGTGGCAACCATAACCCCGTCACTGCTCCGGACTCCAACGAAGCCTGTAATTTTCTGAAATCGAACGTGCTGCAAAAAAGAGGTAGTCGTAGTCAGGCCTTTATTTACGGCACAGTTGTGGAGATAGTCTACCCCTCGTTACGTCCAATGATCCATAGACTTCTAGTCGTCAGAACGCTGGGAAGAAGCGAGGGCGAGGTCAATAGGTACACTGGGGGCCAAGGGGGGGGAGCAGGAAAAAGGGAATGGAACAAGGAGCTCTGGGGCATTGATGTCACACCCAAGTTGACTCAAGGTACTATCTCCACGCGCCAAAAGGCGTGACAATCGTATCAAACGAGTCGAGTCTGGTGGTAGAGGAACTAGTTCGAATTTCGGTAGAACGCGTCCCGATAGGAGCAAGTCGAAAAGGGCTGACACGATATCGTCGTCAAATCAATGTGTGGGAAATTGAACCTGGGTTGTTGAACGGCGTCGCAGATGGTCTCGGCCCTGATGTGTCTACAGACGTTGAGGAGAGTTGTGATTAGGTTGATTCGTTAACTCGGAACTGGAGTCGAGGGAAGGGAGGTAATTGATATGGTAATAGGTGTATGACAAGTGGTGGGAGTGCCAGCGTCAGAAAGAACCGACCTGGGCGATTAATCGATCCGGACTCAATAGTATATGATTTATATTATTGCGGACTTGAACTTTGCGTTGAAAGTACCTGGAAATAGGTAGTTTGTTTGTTTCAAATGCCAAACGGAACAAACCGTTTTCTTGAAAATCCGGCGAACCAGCTCGGAAAGCTTCTTCGTAAGATATGACATCTGCGGTTGGACGGTACGAAAAAAAAAAGATTCGATTGTGTACCCGCGCCACGTCAAGATAAATTTAGGGAGGAGACCAGCTTATTGAATGAGCGGCCATACGGAGTGATCTGGTCTTTTGGTTTTTTAGCTTCTATGTAGTCAATGACAGAAAACAATTATTCGTTTATTGCCGTTTGAATACACAAATGCATGGCGTGTGTGATCCAGAGTCCGATCGGCGCACTGGCTTGACCAACAAAGTAACAACATCCGAAAGCAGATAGAACTCGAAAGGTACGAACTTGATCTTGATCACAGGTAGGTCCTGACCGCGCTGACAAGCTACAGAGCGAGTAGTGTGGCCGTATAGGCCTGCAAAGACCCTCAACCACCTAGCAGAGCGCGCGGGGCATGTTTCTTGCTTGAAAGTGACGAAGAAGATCGATTTTCGTATAGACAAGGGGTTCTCGGAACGTGCTACCTGTAGCGAAGATAATAGAGGAGTCTAGAGCGGAAGGGAAGCCAGAAGTCGGCGTGTCGCTTGAGAATTATGATTTGAGACTTGGAGGAGTTCCGGGGTTATACTGCGCGATTCCATGAATTCACAGATGAATTTCCAAAACTCGATCTTTGAGTGTGCCTATCGTGTGCCTATAGATCGTGGCCTAGAAAAAAAGTCAAAGACTTTCAGGAGTCATGTAGACGGATGTACTCAGAAGGGATTCTGAACGGCCGTCGTAAATCAGCGCATTTCCCTGTTTTCGATGGATGATTAGGGTTGCCTCTGCTTTCAACCGTTCAAGAGTCTGTCGCCACGGTCGTCGTTGCTGGCAGGAGCGTGAGAACTTTTGACTCCTCCGGACTCTGCCCCCCATCGACATTGCTCAAGATCAAAGACAAAGTAGCACACAGGAGCTCACGTTCACCGTCCTCGACCTCTTCCCCGATCTATTTGAACCTAGATGGAATTTAAATACTGCCCTGTTCTGAACAGGGAACCCCAGAAGCCAACTCTCTTTGGTTTTTATCGACCACAAAGTTCCAGCCGGAAATGCCTGTCTTTTCTCTCATTTTTCTTTCCTTCGCCGTGGCAACTCAAGCGCTAGCCCCTCGAGCTCCGAATGCGACGTGCACCAAGCACTACATCGTCAAATCTGGAGACTACTGCATCAAAATCGAAAAAGCCAATAGATTGAGTGCAGGGACGGTTCTCTCATTGAACAGTGGAGTGGTCAACTCTGCCTGCACGAACCTTTGGCCTGGACAACAGATTTGTATCGCTATCGGTTCAACCTCGCCCTCTTCGACTTCATCGCCTCCCCAGAATACCTGCGTGATGTCGACTGTCACCCTTCCCGGAACAAACTCAACGACGACTGCCACGGTCACGAACACACTTCCTGCTGTCACTGTTACGGCTGCTCCGGTGACCATCACCCAAGGACTCAATGCCACAGTAACTATAACGAGTGCCACTACCAGTACGGTCACTCAAACGGTAACGACAGCGCAGCCGAGCGCTACCTATTACGGCTGCCCTCCAGCTTCTCTCGATGGCAAAACTGGTACGAATTTTCGATCTCTGAGAAGAGTTTTCCACTGATAGTCATTTCTTATAGGCACGTTGCAACAAGGCGCTCTCTACTCCTCGAACGTCGCGGGTACCTCAGTTCCGGTTATCAGCTGCGGGTCAGTCCTCGAGTCTTATATTCCTCTATGGGGATCCATCTTATTTATACGCATCGGGTGGTGAACAGATATAGTATACAAGGCTATGGCCTCGCAGCTTTTTGCGGATACGTCAAAGTACTGTAAAATTTCATCCCTACATAGCTGTCTTTCTGCTAACAGCCTATCGAAAAAACAAAAAAAGTCCACCGGAGAACTTCTACCTATATACAAATCCAACTCGTTCTCTGCTTCTTTTTGTCTTCCGAATGCGCCTACGATGCAAACCGACTTCGCGGTCAACAAAACTCCTTGCCCGAAATTCAACGACGCTGGGAGTACCGCTCCCTATCAAGATCCTGGGTACACTTATACATATATAGATGGGCTACCACACCCAACCACGAAATGCTATTAGTGAGTTTGACATTTCCTACTGTTGTGGACTCTGAACTTACCTTGGGAATCTTCCAGCAAAACTGGTGATTCGTATTCTTTCTGCGCTTATATAGTACGTTGCTCAATTTTTCTTTCGGTGCGAGGGAGCTGAACTTGGGTCATTTCAACTTAGGATGGAAATATCGCCAATCTCAACGCGTATATTAACGTCTACCCTGTGAATGCCAATAACTGTGCTAAAACGACGGCGTAAGTAGTACAGTAAGAAGAGACGTTTTGCCCGTGTGTGTAGTAGCGTTCAGTATCATACATCTAGTAAGGACGGTGACGGACCCAATGAACGAGGCCAACTGTATCTGGTCGGCCACCTTTTGACGATCAATGATTAATGACGTTTCACCAACATAGCCCGTGTGACCTTGTGGTGTATCGGGCGACAGCAAAAACGAAAATCGCGTATAGAATGACCGCCAACGGAGGAGCCTCGCCGAAGATGGCCGTGATCACCCACTTCCAGATTGTGAGGGATACGTCCAATGATACCTGTCAAAAAAAATTTCCTTAGGACGCAAAGTATGATCGATCTCTCACCTCGTTCAAGTACTTCTTGTTAAAATAACAATTATGAGACGAGCCCACAGCATGGCTATCTGCAAAACCTTCAGCATCACCTTGATTTTGGGAGAAATCCTGTGAACACTCGGTGCTCGTCCTTGAACCGCCCAGGGGAGTGTATGATAGTCCGAGTACAGCTTCATAGCAGGTAGGGCAGCGAACAAGAACAATTGCATCTAGATTTGTGGGAAAGAACGGATGGAAAGCTCACTGACCTCAATGTGTATATTTCCCTTCCCGACCCGGGTAAGAATGATGCTGAGTGTGCTCAGACTGCGACATAATTGTGTGTAGTTTGAGGACATCTTGCAAATCTACCATGTATATATCGTTCAATAAGTCGACGAAGGTGTAATAGAGTTCTTGGTACATGAACGAATAATCATGTAGTCCCTGTGAGCTAAGCAAGAGCCAAGCATAGAGTAATTACAATGCAAGGATTAAGTAGGTCAAGTTTCAGAGGCAGACAGTCTCTCTGTTTATCATCCTCTCCTGCAGCTGTATCTGGTTCGTTGGTCTTGTCACACGCTTCACGATCCTCTACCACAGCAACGCTATCCGAATAAGCTGCGGACGAGGCATCCTCCAGGTGGGGCAGCGAATAGTACAAGAGTGATGTTGGGTCGAAGAGCAGCAGGAGCAATTGCATCTAGAGCAGTGAGGAGAAAAAGGAAAGGATCAGCTTAACGAGATCCCTCGGTTACTGCAAGGGAACGTACTGGGTCGATGAGCGAGACTCTCCTGAGCCACTGCACACATAACCGCATTTTTGAGTTCTGCCATTGTACTGATGTTAATGTTGTTTTTGCTGTGCGTTCAAGACAGCTGATTCTCTTCTGTTTGAAATGATTTCAGCGCTCAGGTACTACTGCTGTCAACGTTGTTGCCAGACTTGTCAAAATTGTAGTCAAAAGTGCGTATGTTAAGGTATTGACTGATATATTTATAGGTAGGCGAGTATCGACGGAAACCTAATAAGGTCAAGGAGAATTAATAGGAAACTGTACATTAGCCCGACTGGTATATTGAAAGATTGTGTGCGGAAATGAAACCGCCACTCTTGTGACTCTTCAGAAAAGGGGTGTTATGTCAGGGACTCGGAGGCGTTTTAGACGGAGACTCGGAAGTGTGAAGCGCCCAACACGGAAATGGGTCGGAAAATGCGGTCCCGCCGGCCCGCCTAATCTCACAAATTCCAGGGTGCACGTTCGTTATCCACCACAACCGTTCCCGATGACAAGCCACCGGAGAGAGAAGAAGATGACTATTTCATCGGTAACAAGTTCATTCTTGTACAAGGACTTGATTACGGGGGCAGATTCTCCTCGGGTCATAGCCCGAAAACGATGAGGAGAACCATCATGATCCGACTCGAACTAACTGTGTTTAAAGCTGAATGGAAAGATGGTTTTCCGCCGTCGGAGATAAAAATAGAAATGAGACTAATGAGATAAATCATTGATTGATTGTGTGTACTCAGTTCCGATAAATCCAAATTTGCGTGGAGGACTGTCGAGCAGCGCTGGTCCAGAGTTTCAAGCGGTGTCGAGAGCGCACCTGCCAAGGGAACCTTATGAATACTTATTGAATGCTTTTGGAGGTTTGGGGGGAAAGGCTTTTAAACCCAAGTATATTTAGAATTGATGTTGATTGAATCTGTGATGTACTACATATTCCTTGAGAATCGGAAAATCGACTGGCATGTATCGAAAGATGCGCCAGAGACGATACACCAACGGTCGGTATTTCCTCCAGCAAATACACTGGCGGATTCACGGCATACGGAGTAAATTAGCAAGTCATGAGTCTACTGGATCGGAGACGGGTGATGGGTAGGGGAAAAGTAAAAGACTTTGTTTGAGATCTGCTCGAATCCTTCCAGTGGTTCATATGAAACCTCGCAATTCTTGATAGCTGATGGCGGACAGTGGGAGCGAAAGAACATCTGAGCGGCGACGATAATTTTACAATCCAACGTGGACCATGAACGTGGCGGACAGTCGACATAGATAACTGCTGGCACTGATCGTTCCCTTGACACAGAGACAAATCAATGACAGGCAGCGATACCGGGTGAATTTTTTTTGAAAGCGCTCGAGAGGGTAGTTGCGAGCTAAGTCGTACGACTCTGCGCAGAATCGCGTAGTATAGGACCTATGTCCAAGGGCCTCTGCCTTATTCCGTAACTTGTGTTCCACTGAAACTCGGTACGGGAATTATCAAGCCCATGATCCCCGCACAAGCAGGCAAGTGACCCGCCGAGTACGAGCGCAGTATACTGCAATTAATATTGTTAGTGGCTGTTCTGGGTGAACTTGAAGGAGGCTGTGACTCGTGACAATTAGTAGCCTTAAGACTGGCTGACCATAATAATCCTACATACAAGTCTTGCACCTACTCTGAATCCTGATTTCTCTCACATTTCCCGATTCGCAGTCTAGATCTATACTCGGTATAGAATCCCAATATAACCTGGAATTCAGAAGGAACGTTGACATTGCCAGCTGCCAATACTCAATACAGCCACAAATACAAGCTAGACGAGACAAGGTTACGCCATTATGAACGTTCCTCCACCACCATCACCACTATCAGGAGTAAACGCACCCTTAGCTGCCCCAAAACCTCATCGTGTAGATCAAGATGTACGTCCAGTTGACTCCATTTTCGTCAATTTCCAATCCCTGTACGGCTTGCTGCTGTCCGAGTGCCCTAGGATCATTTCGATGTTGATTTTGATCCACCGCGGCAGGTTCACACACACTTTAAAGTCTCATTCTTCATTTTGATCTTCAGTGATTCGCTCAGTGATCATAATTTCTGACCGTTTTGTAGATGGCTCGTAACCTCGAAAACTTGGGGGGATACGCGAACACTCCACCACCACCTCTACCGAATCCACCGCAAATGCATGTCAATTACACTCCAGGATTTCATTCACCCCCACAGAACCCGTACAATACTGGCTATCAATCGCCACCACCACCCGGCCCGAATCCATACAGTTCAGGCCCTGGAGCTTGGTCTCCATGGGGTGGTCTGCAGGCACCAGGCTCACTACCGCCAGGAGCGATGCCACCGAGGAGTTATTCAACTAGTCCTCAACCGGGGGGCTACCATGCAGGTGAGTAGGATCCTCTTGCTCCAATACTAATGACTGACTTTATATGCGGTAGGTCCACCACAACCACCGCCCCTCAACCATACCAACTCTGCGCCTCTCCCAGATCCTTATAGCTCTGGGCCAAGTCTTTCGCAATCCATGTCTTCCTTATCTTTGGGTCATACAGAACCAATCTCAAACCCTTCGACTCCAGGTGCTTCCACTGATCTAACCATACCCCTCCCTTTGATACCCAATCTTCTTTCCTCCATGTCAACGATTCATTCTGCACCCCCTGCGGCTCAAATTCAATGGTGTCGTGATGTTGTATTTTTGGTCGATAAAGCAGCTGCAACTTCCGCCGCGCTCGCATCGACTTATCCGAATAGTGCCAGTAACAGCTCGACCGATCCTCTGAACGGGCCAGTAACAATTGACGACCCGCAACTAGCGAAACTAGCTCAAGTTGCTGTGCCCATCGTTCTTCAACTAGCCGGACAGGCACCCACAAGCGGAAGCATGAGTGGAATCCCACCGCATGTTGCAGAGGCACTTTACCATCGCGCCTGTTTGACCGCCAGCGGAGCCTTTCCTGAACATGTCAAACAAAATCCACGACAGGCATTTAGGGACTTCGAAAGCGCTGCAAGAGGTGACCTTGTCGTTCATTTTCCTGCAGATCCGATCTAACTCCGTCATTTGCAGGTGGCTATCCTCGTGCTTGGTTCCGTATTGGTAGAGATTATGAGGCGTTTGGAGATGTTGTACACGCTAAAGAGTGCTTTGAGCGAGGTGTCAAAAACGGGGTAGGAGCCTGTATGTATGTGAGTATACAAGGGCTTCTTCGGTGCTACAGGCGTTAACACTTGCATGTAGCGACTCGGGATGGCACATTTACTAGGTCAACTCAACCTCCCCGCGTCACCCGAAACCGCACTCCCACTCCTCAAACGTGCCGCTGTGGCCAGCAACTTGGACTCTCCGCAACCAGGATATGTCTATGCTTTATTGTTGTTGGGTTGGTCGTTATCCCTTCTTTGGAGGAACTGCAGCTGATTGCCTCCTTCCAGGCGAATTCTCCCAGTACACCGTACCCCCACATTTATGGAACCAGCTTCAGTTGTTGCCGCCCCAATTCGCTCATCTGGGCGGAAATCAAGGGATCTTAAGTAGTGATCACTATTTTGAGGAAAAGGCGACGTTACTGACATTCTGGCGTTGACTCATAGGAGAAGCAAAAACTCACCTAGAGAAAAGCGCCTATCTGCACTTTGCACCTGCGCAATATAAGCTTGGGCACGCGTACGAGTTTGCCGTAGCACCTTGGGAGTTTGGTGGGCTCCGATCGCTATCGTACTTTACCTTGCTTCGCTGATTTTGCATTCTAGACGCTCTTTTGTCCGTCGAATGGTACTCTCGAGCATCCCAACAGGGTGAAGTCGAAGCGGATATGGCTCTTTCCAAATGGTTCTTGTGTGGTAGCGGAGACGTGGCGGGCCCGAGTGGTGCGTCCTGGAGTGTGTACCGACCTCCCCTTGATGTTGAAGGTTTCTTCCGTCCTGTAGGTTTCGATAAAGACGAGAGTCTAGCTCGAGTTTTCGCAGAAAAGGCCGCTCGCCGTGGGCTTCCCTCGGCTGAGTTCGCTATGGGTTATTATCTTGAGGTGGGAGTTGGAGGCGAGAAAGGTTTAGATGAGAGTATTGCATGGTATGGCAAGGTGGGTGAAATTTTTGCTCTATTTGTGTTTTTTCTTTGGGAGGCATTCGAGCACGAGGGCGAAAGGAAAGAGAGGACAAATCTTAGTAACGGTCTCTTCCTCTTAAGATATGGGACGGTCATAATTCTCCGTTGATGACCCTGGATTCTCCGCTATCCGTCTGGACGTCCATGATTCAACATCTTTTTCATTCCTTGAATTCCTTTCGGTATATCTTATCTGTCGAATAGGCAGCAGCTCATGGCAACACCGATGCTGCCGATCGGCTAGCAGCACTTCAACAACCGTCGCCGCAATCACTATCGCGTGCGGAACATGATAATATCACAGAAAACAAGCTGGTGAGGAGCAGGACGCAGGCAAAACAAAGAAGTGAGGCGCAAAAAGTCAGAGATGGATATCTAGAAAAGCAACAACGTAGGTCTTCCCTTCTTTCTCGCTGCTATCCATTTTGAAACTTGCAATGCAGCACCACAAATGCCTCTACTTGGTCCTTACGGTGGTCCACAACCGGGTCCTTCTGGACCCCCTCAGGCACACCGACGTGATTCGAAGCAAGTCGTAGACCTCATCAGGAAGAATACACTTGGATCATCTGGTTCGCCAAGCACGCCAGGTGGACTTGGGAGACATGGGAGACATATGACTGAGCCAGGTCAACCTGGAGGACCACCTCACCCAGCACACCATGGTACGTGTTAGTTGTGTCCATGTTCATAGGAAGACTCAAATATAATATTTTTAGGCTCGTTACCGCCTCAAGGATATGGTAGCCCTAGTCCTCAGCTGGGTAAGATCAATCGATGATCTCTGAACCCATTCTCCTTTCTCTCTGACCGTCGCTTCAACCTTTCAGGTCCTCCAAAGCAACAATATCCAAATGCAAACCGCTATACTCTTGTTGATCCCGGAACCGGTTCTAATCCAATCAACACGTCGCCACATGGTTCTCCAGGTCTGGGACCAGCACCATTACCTGGGGGACGACCACAACATCCGGGAAGAGTCGCTTCCGCAGGTCCTCCTGGGCATGGAGGTTATCCGGGAAGACCTGGTTCGAGCGGTGGCCCTGGAAGTCGACCGGGCAGTGCTGGCGGTCCAGGTGGCGCAGCAGGAGGTCCGCCAAAGCCCAAACCATCCGGTCCTCAGACGTTTGCGGATATGGGCATCCAGGGTGCAAAGGTAGAAGACAAGGAATGTGTTATCATGTGAAGGGAAAATCTGTTCAGTTCCAGGGGGCTTTGAGGAAAAGAATTTACAAGGGGAATGACTAATATGCTTTTTACGGACTTATTTACCGGCTTGCTGTCCCAAATTCACGGCTTCGATCTCTACAATACAACGTTCACCTCGCATTCTTTCATTTTTTATTGTACGAAGTTCGTAGTGTACCAAGTAAATTTTCTGAAGAGATAGAACGAATTACGGACACCAAAGAGTTCCCATTGGTTTTTCTTCCTCCCTCCCTCTTGAGACTTCATGGCCCTATTCTTACATATCCGCATGGTGCGAATCAGGGAGGAAGAAGGAATACAAGTTTTGTAGTAATGGTAAGCCAACCTCACGACCTCATCTACATATATCCTGGTCAGAAACATATCCGGTAACTGGCATACCTCCCACTCGTCTCACTCGGTCTCGTTATCTTCACGACTTGACCTCGTCGTAAACCGTAATACCGTGCTACAGGATCAGCGATTTGTATACGAGGAAGTTGTGTGTCCTTTAAACGACTCAAAACGGGGAACAAGTAGCTTGAGTAAAAGTCTCCGCACGAAGGGCTGAAATGATCACCTACTATCTCTCTAACAGGATTCTCTTTTCCTCGGGTGACAAGACTTCGTGTTTGGGTACTAACGTATGATGTGTTATGTTGACTAGCAAGTCGGCTTCAGAAAATTCTTCAAGTCGGTATTGTTGTGACATCGCAACTATGACCTGCAATGAACGAAGGATGAGTGAGTCCTAAAAGGGGAGCAAACTCGAAGAATTGGTCTTGACCTTTCTCGCCGAAGGAGTCATATTCCCCGGAAACACAATGATACCACGTTGGATAGATCTCTGTTCCAAAATTTCCAACATTCTAGGTACCGAGGGCGTTCAATAAACGTTCTATGAAAAAAAACTCGGGACCCACTTCCGCATCGTCTTCACACCTACACTCTTTTCATCGGTGAAAAAGATGAATATTTGATCTGAAGGGTCGGTGCGGAGGGTGGCGTAGAAATTCAGTTGAGAGCGACTAAGACAGCACAACGTCAAAACGACCAGAATGGACAATACCTAGAAGCTGATAAACGCACTCAATAACCCCCATGCTATTCGCATGATTCTCACGGAAAGTTTTCAGGTCGACATCGTATTCCTGCTGTGCGACTAGGAAGCCCTGAGAGATAAGGGATAAGAAATACAGAGCAAACGAAGATATAATGATATAATATAGAAGAAATTGGGAAGAAAAAAATTCAGAAAAGAGTCTCCTCCTCACAAACCCGCCTTGACTGCTTCAGGCCTCTCATTATCTGCCATCCTCTGAAACACCTTCCAATGCAATAAATCTCGAGACAGAAGGAAAGCGAAGGCGAAAGAAACACCTAAATGGAGACTCACTCGGTCTTGCACCAGTTCGTGAATTGTCCTATTGACTTTCCATAGCTTGGCAGTGTCATCGACGTCCCCCATTATGAAGGATTAGGTGTTATATAGGTGTTGTTGTGGAATCTCTAAATGAGCTAATGGAGGGTGTTCTTTGGACTACTTCGGTAGCGTTCGGCAAAAAGGGCACAAAAGATCCTCGCGTTTGAGTTCCAAGGCGTTCTCGAGAGGGATCTTCTAGGAATTTTAAGATGCGGGCGAAGCGGCAGACTGATGTAGAGCCCTAGGTTGTGGTGAAGAAAAAAGCCTTTTAAAAACTTTTAAAAAAGCAAAAGTTTGCTCGCGCGGCCAAGCGCCAACGCTTGGACACTTTGAATTTCTCCTCTGATTCTGCCGTCCACATTCTGGCCTCTCGCACGGTAAGGGCGTTATTCTGGAACACAAGAAGTTGATGCCAGATGGCACCTCAACCACTTCCAGCTATGTCGGGAGCAAGCGGCTCTGGCTCGACTTCGGCCTCAAACCCAACCATCCCAACCATTGTGTTGACAAACCCGTTAATGGTACGAGGGCACGTTCTCTCATCAGGATACTCAGGAACTGACGTCCATTTTATTTCTAGGTGAAACTCAAGCCGTCTAGAATCTTCAAAGCATCAGTAGACCCTCATCCAGAACCAAAGGGTACACCACCACCCAATTACCGCCCTCCACCTCCGAGGCATATAACGGGAATAACATTTGACGATAGAGGGGACACACTCGTTACAGCAGGTGAGGATGAGACTTTTAGGTTGTATTCTTGTAAGGGTGGAAAGTGAGTTGTTTGGATCATAGCAAGGTTACGTTGATCGAACGCGACCATTAGGCCCATAAAAACCCTCCATTCCAAGAAATACGGCGTACATCTTCCCCGATTCACACATAAAAATACCGCAATTCTCTACGCTTCAACGAAGGAAGACGATTCTATTCGTTACCATTCCTTGCACGACAATAAATACCTCTCCTACTTCAAAGGCCATCGCGGGAAGGTCACTTCTCTGGAGCTCTCACCCATCGACGATGGATTCATGTCCGGGTCAGAGGATAAGACCGTCCGGCTATGGGATCTAAGGATGGGTCAGGGAGGAATGTGTCGCGGCTTATTGAATCTGCCTACAATAGAGCCCGTGGTGGCGTACGATTCGGGGGGAATTGTATTCGCTGTTGGCGTCAATGGATTCCAAAGAATCCTATTGTATGACCAGGCCAATTACGACAAAGCACCTTTTCTGACCATTAATCTGGACGACCCCACCTTGACGCAAATCTCTTACCCGCCTCGACCCATTTATATTACCTCCCTTGCCTTCTCTTCAAATGGAAAATACCTTTTAGCCGGAACGAGTGGAGATGCGCACTACGTTTTGGACGCTTTCCAGGGCACAGTATTGGGTAAGTTGGAGGGACACGTGGGTTTAGAGCGTAGAGGCGTGGGCGAGAGAAAGGGGATTGAGTGCGGGAGAGGAATTAGTGGTGAGGAGGTCTCATGGACCCCTGATAGTAAGTATGTGGTTGGTGGTAGCTTGGATGGCAAAGTGTGCGTTTGGGATGTTCAAAATTTAGGGGACGCGAACATCGATGCAGGGGGGACGGGGATGCCGCCAGGTGGTGCGATGAAGAAAATACAACCCCTCGTCAAATTAGAAGGTCATCCTGGCCCCACGCGTTGTGTAAAATTCAACCCCAGGCTAGCAATGATGTGTACGGCTGGTGCTGAGTTGGTGAGTAGGATGGATTTTCTTGCTCTCGGCCTCCCATTTTCCCTGACATTGTGAAACCTTCGTAGGCATTTTGGCTACCAGACACTTCCGGCGACCCAGAAGAAATTGCAAAAGATCTTTTATCCGGAAAGAAAAACGCATCCAAAATGCCCATGGGGCCACCACCGATATAATTCTTACCTTCGGCCGTTCTTCTGTTCTTGATGTGAGGGATTTATTTTAGGCATCATTTGTAAAATACTCATTTATTATATGTGCCAACTATTCGTCTGCACCATACAACGAGCAGAAATTCTACGAGCCTTGGGTATTGGAGTGCCTCAAGGTGCGAAACGTGGGCCGTACGGCAATGGCGTGTTGTTTCGACAACTTTGCTCTCACAAACTTAAACTTGACTTCTCACCATGACAACCTTGGCCCAGAGACTAATCTCCCATCTGGCAGAAGTCGACAGCTTGCCTTTGAGAATACATTTGCTATCGCCGCGATGGGGTCAACGGTTTTCGCACTCCACCAATTCAGTTTACGTATCCTCAGCGCGACGTCGGCGCGTGTGTTGTTCTCTATTCCGCCGTCAATGAACCACCCACTTTCACTACCTTCAGTCGCGTTCTTTCTTGGCCGAATTGATCCATTTGTAACCTTGACTCGCTCCAACAGCGTCGGACCCTATCCGTACGATAGACGCCCCTACAACTTGGAAGTTTTGAGCGCGAGTCTTTCGGTCAGAACGTTCAGGATTACTCCCTGATCATGGCTCAACACAGTTCTGAAGATGTCACCGACCACCCAATCACGCCAGGGGCTTACAGACCTTGAGGCTCTACCTGAGATTTATTCCTCTCGCCCTTCGGTTGATCTCGAATGGGATAAGTCAGACAGTATGATCCTGACCAGGCTCACCTTTTCCGCGTCCCGTCGCGCTACCCCAGCCAGTATACTCTCGGTCAAGATTGATCCAGAGGTACGTGTTGGTTCGCGTGCGTGTTGCTGTCGCAAGCACTCAGTGGGATGAGCCGGCTCACGCGATACTTCAGTTCAAGACACGAATGGCCTTGTGAACACGATCATACTCGTGGTGAGGAGCGCCACTTGCTTGAATCTGTCCAGTTCGTTTTTGTACTTTTGTCGTTTTGGAGCATGGCGATGTCACCCCGATTCTGTGAATTTCATCTCCGTTTCCCCTTTGCGCCTTTCTTTTTCTTCTTCAGAGATCATCAGACCGTTTTACTTCATTGAACATCATGGTGATACGGGCACCCACATTAAGTTCCTTGAATCCGTGCTGCCGGTACTTCAAGCAGCTCGAGGCTCGCTAGCAATGATTCACGATGAACAATCACCAGCTCTTTGTTCAGGCTAACTAACGCCCAAGCATGCCGTTTCGTTCCGCTTGGCCGCCCTCCGAGGCACGATCCGAAATCTGGTTGCTTCATGGTCTATATTTTCCTTTTCTGCTACGTCTGGACCGAGGGTTGCAAGTTTTGATCCTCGCGTATGTCTTTGAAGCTGAAATTCTTACCTGATAATCACAAGGCCCTTGATCGACGGAGGGCTGAGTAACGGCCATAAACTGTCTATCCAGTCTTAAATGCCTGGGAAGAACTCTACGCTCAGACGGAGCCTGGATGAAATTAAAGATACCCAGGTGCTTGGTGGGTTAACGATGGACCAGCATTGGGCGTCTCTGGAAGTTCACTTGAGTCCCACACCTCAATAGTTTCTTGTTACCTATGAAGAGAACTAATCAACATCTCTTTCAAAGAATACCAAACTCTACATGACCGCGGACATGCAGAGAGGATAATTACGCGTCGAAAAGGCAGGGCGATTGGTTGCCTCCCCGGTCATATTTTCGTATCGCCACGAGATAGTGGGATGTAATCTTTTTCACGCGACGGAAGGGAACGCCACTCGGATAGAGAGCCACGAGTTTTGGGTGTAAATGTTACTCTTCCGACACGATGCCAAGAACGACCGTGTCTGTTTGATGTTAAGTAGGTTATATGTTCATATCGACATGCACACTAGCCGGAAACTTCAGACACTGGAAGACATGGGCCTGGTCTTGTTTTCTTTGACGTACAGTGATTAGAAGAGGAGACTTTTGTTGATGCTTTAAGCGAATTGGTGATTTTCTTATCCTAGAAGGACACCACGACTCAGACCCTGGATTGTTCCGTCCCTGAAGTGTAGGTAATTTCTCCGTGCCTCGAGTTTTCCGATGTAATGTCAGTGTTAAAATTTACATACATCATGGGCGCCGTCCCAAAAAAGAAGTTATTACTATAAACTTCAAAATACCAAAAGAGTGTAGGGCTTTTTGAACTCTACCAGACTCTACCCAGCACGACAGCTGGAGTCCCTGAGCTCGGCCGCGAGGCGCACAAATTTTTGTCGTTGCTTGACCTCGCAATTCGGGGCAATGGCAGCCTCGAAGCAGCACCACCGGATATGTTATGTCAGATCCTAACACAGATTCAGAGGGACCAGGAGCTAGGCATCACAACACACCACATTAGTACACAGTGACAATTCTTACATATTAAAACATCACTCGAGGTCTGAAGGCGGACGAGATCTCTTGGGAAAAAAATTCTGCTTAAAACTCAAAAGTGCATCATCCCGAGACGCCACTCTGAAATTTATAAAGCCACCGAAATCCCTCACCAGCTCGTGAGATCGGAGGAAGTCGGGGGAGGAACACCATTCCTTTGCTAGTGGTCAGTAGACTAATGTCTGGGAGAACCTTGCGGAGGGGGTTTCTTGCGAGTGGAGGAGGTATTAGCAAGAAGTCGTCCTCAAAGTGAAGCAAGAGCTCCGACACAATTCCGATGCTTCCCTGTTGACAGCCGTTTCCCAGAGAGGCCGGTGCAGATCCATTCAGAAATTCCGCCTCGAACGATGAGAAGTCCTTCAGAAGCTGCAACCATGGCAAAAAAGTACGCAGGTGATGTATGCTCGGAATTATGGTTACCTGACCGCAATTCCCCTTGGTTCGACGTCAGAGTTGGCGTGAAGCTAGGTGTTAATACGGAATAGCGAGCTCAGACCGAATCCAAGGAGGAGTCTACATTCGATTGCAGAGAAGTTCTAGTTCCGGGGCCATTTGTGTGGCTTTGGCTTCCAGTCGAGGCCTGAAGTTGTTTGAAGGCTGACATCAGGAGTCTCAAGCTGGATTCAGAACCATAGATATCATATCGAGTCCGAAGAGATCACCCTGCCGGGTAGCAGGTACTTGGGCCTGAGGAAAATGAGGAAGGATCCAAATTAGGCAAGGTATATTAATAACCGTAGCCGACACCACGTGCACCGTCCGGCAGCCTCCGGGCACGGCAGTGGCGGAATGTGGGCGCTGTTTGCACCGTTTCGCAACTTCGCAGGACTTTCGTATCTTCCTTTTCACAGAGGCTCTCTTGGCTCACCAGTCTATGCATCCGTGGGTATGGATTGATAGTGGCGAACAACCGAGGGCAGTCCTCACCCCATCGACTTCACAGCAATGTGGTAACTTGTCATTTTTCATGATCAAACTCGTTTTTTTCAGTCCCCCATGACACCCATGCAAAAAGGAATTGACAACAGTACACATCTTATTTTGTGCCGAAATGAACTGGTTCCGTGGAACTCAGGTTTGTCGTCAGAATCTACAGATCCATAACCCTGCTTCTGAACCTAGCTATCTAGACCCTGAGCATATCTGTAATTTTTTATTACGATGAGACTTGCGACCATGGTAGAAACCGAAACGGCCTGTGGGCCAAAGTTGCGGTATAAAGAGTTTTACGCTCGAACCCACTACCACCCCTCATCCTCGATACTCTCTTTCTTTTCAACATGGCCATCAAACCTCGACAGTTTGTCCTTCCCGATCTCCTTGCTATATGTCCCCTTAAAAGCGCCATCAACCCTCATCACCACGAAGCGGCTGGCCAATCCTCCGCTTGGATCAACAGCTACGATATGTTTACTGACCGTAAACGCGCCTACTTTATACAAGGATGCAATGAACTTCTAGTCGCGCATACCTATCCATACGCCCCCTATGAAGAGTTCAGGACATGTTGCGATTTTGTAAGTTTTCCTTCCGTCGTCTTTCCATAACTATCATCTTACATTCGACTGGTATTCAGGTTAATCTCCTCTTTGTTGTCGACGAGATCAGTGACGAACAGAATGGCAAGGATGCAGCGGCCACCGGGAACGTCTTCCTCGAAGCTATGCGAAATCCTGGCTACCGCAACCCGTGCAAGCTTTCCCAGATAACTAAAGAGTAAGCTCTAGCTTATAATCACATTCGTCAAGAGAATGAGCTGACTTTTTACTGGTAGCTTCAGGGCGAGATACTTTAGAGGGGCCGGACCTATTTCCTCTGCTCGGTTTTTGAGGCACTGCGCGGACTACATCCGGGCGGTCTCTACCGAAGCGGAGCTTCGCGAACGCGGTGAAGTTCTTGACGTCAACTCCTTCACCGAGCTCCGTCGCGACAACAGTGCAGTCGTCCTCTGCTTCGATCTTTTCGAATATACACTCGACATCGATCTTCCAGAGGAAGTTTTTGAGCATCCAACCTTTATGGAAATGTACTGGGCCGCCGCCGATATGGTGTGCTGGGCTAATGTAAGTCTTTGACAGTGGTTGATATCGGTCGCCCTTGTCTCTGATCGACCTTCGGTGCTTACCTAGGACGTTTACTCCTGGAATATGGAGCAGGCTAAAGGAATTGGTGGCAATAACATCGTGACAGTCCTCATGAAACATAGGAATATGGGTCTACAGTCGGCTTGCGACTACGTTGGGCTATACTGCGATAAGCTGATGAAGCGCTATCTGTCCGCCAAAGCCAGGTTGCCCTCTTGGGGATCATCAAAAGTGGATCGGGACGTGGCTCGCTATGCAGAGGCGTGCGGCCATTGGATAAGGGGAAACCTAGAGTGAGTCGTCATTCTATCTTTGCAATGGTTCAAAGTTACTAATGTGTGCTTTTTTGCTAGCTGGAGCTTTGAGACTATCCGATATTTTGGGGCTGCCCACTCCGAGATCAAAAGGACTCGATTAGTTACCCTCCACCGTCCGAGTGACCCTGACGATTTCGATTCTGATACTAGCTGCGACAGCGATTAAGGGTTCTATGCAAGTTTCAGTGGCCGAATTTAACATATCTTTATCTTGCCCGTGATGTTTCACATTATTTTCTTGTATAGTGCATAAAGCATGTGTAGATGATACTTAATTGTAGTCTTGCTACGAGGCCGATCGAGGGCCTCAGATTCTGATGCAAACTGCGGACCAGATCCACATAAATGGTTTGTATGTGCTTGCATGTACTCCACGTCAGTGAGTATCATGAAGGTAGCATTTATTCAATCCAGCAAAAGAATCCCGCTTTAACTTGCTCCGATAGATCTCTCACTTACCAGAAATAACTGAGAACTCCGTGCAGTACGGGGTTCTAGCACATTACAGTGACCTCTGGAACCAAAATTGATGGCAGATGTCCGTTTTCGGGAGCGTGTACGTCCCTCACGAGGTTGGCCAGTTCCGTCGTTCACCCACGATTGAGGTTCATCGAAGGTTAGGCTGTCTACCAACAGCTTTTTGACTTAGCGACCGTAGTAAGATTGAAAAGACGAGATAGAGTACGTTCGCGATCTCAATTTACAACCTGTCGAACGATAGAAATCTGATACTTAGGATTTATAGACCCTTGATTAACATTGACAATATCGTACAGATACACCATCGAGATATAGCACATAGAGTTCAAACATATAGCCATCGACCTAGCCCTTGAGCCCACTCGGAAAGCTCTGAAATCGTCTGTGTCTCAAACAGAGGCCGGAGAGTATCGTCAGACACTTCAGGCGTCTTTTCCCGAGGGGATTTAGGGGGTGTAACCTGCCCCGGGGCAGCTCGTTCCGTGCGTTTGATTCTGTGTTTCTCGTAGGGAGAAAGGATGCCTAACCCGCTTCCACCCACTGAAGTCAAATACGGGTCAAAGTTGTTTGCAGAAAGTTCAGCAAGCAGATCCTGCATCATATCGGCCTTGAAGTCTGTAAGAAAAAAAGTTTTAAGAAGCTCTTTTGTGGGGCGGGGCTCCGTTAGCTACTCACCATCAGGAACAAGCGTAACGGCACACCCCCCTCCTCCTGCACCGGTAAGCTTAGTACTTAAGTTGTACGGTGACGATGCTGTCTTTTCACGAATCGCCTCTAGTGCTGGGTGAGAGACGCCTAAGGAGACCAAGTGACCGTGATTTTCTCGGATGAAAGCCTAAGACAACCGTTTGTCAATAAGCTACCGCAATTCAACATGGGATGACGGACCTCAAGAGCTGTCAACAGGGTTTCGCGGTCCATTTCCGAATCGGCCAGAGCTCGTCTAGCTTCGTCACTGATGACCTGAATCGCATCCAAAAGCGAGTTAACAAGTTCTGGTTCCTACACGCGCGGTCGGTATAAACGAAAACCTTTGAAACTTAGAAGTAATCAAACCCACGTTGATTTTCTTTTGACCGACACCAGCGACAAGCTTCTTTGTATCTCTCGGAACCTTAGAGTTCGTTAGGAGGAATTGAAGAGATTTGAAGCTGCAGAACGCATCAGTAATCGCTGCTATACTCGACCAAATGACCGACTTGCCCTTGAATGGCCTCCATGCCGCTCTTTTTTCCGAATCCATCCTTTACATATGCCAAAGCACCTCCGTAAACAGCCACGCTATTGTCAACGCCACTGGGATTTCCGTGTAGAATCTTTTCGGCAATAAACGCCCATTTATTGACTACTTCTGCTGTCCTTGGTGGAATGGCCCGACGACCTTGATGAGAGAGGTGGGTATGTCCATCGGAAGAAGGTGGAGGTAGATACGGTACACTTATACGCTCTTGTAAAAGAAGCAATGCAGTGGCGGCACAAGTAGAGAAGGATGCCGATGAACCAAGACCAGCTCCCACCGGAAGAGTGGCCCTTGCAGTGAAGTTGAAACCGGGTCTACAAAAGTTGAAGATCAGTCTCATGTGGGTGTACAACACCAAGCTCAACAAACCTATAGCCTGGCTTGTTTAGCTTCATATACAGGTAAAGGAGCACGAGCGAAGAAGTGCTTTCCCGTCCGGATTCCAGGTGTTTTAGTGGGCCGTCCAAGAGATGCTGTATCAGCGACCCATCGAGTTCAGATGGGTGATCCTCGTCGACGGAAAGTGGGGTAACGTCGTCCCATGGAAGAGCGTTGATGTCCCACTCGTTATAGAAATCGGAGATATCGTTGAAGTGCACAGATATTTTACCATCCTCTCTAGAAGTCAGAAGGCCGTAGCATCGAAGATCGACAGAAGCTGCTATCGCCGTCTAAGTGAATCTCGATTAGCAGTGGCAACAAGTAGAAAATAGAGGGTGAACTTACTATGCCATGGACAACGGCATGCTCTCCAAAGAGAATGACTTTTCCAGGGGCACTCACGAACCATTCTTGTCGCGTTTTGCTACTTCCAATAGCTAATTTCTCAACAGCTTTCTCCAGAGAAATTTCCTCCGGTTTTACTCGGACATAACGGTTGAGTTGAGGATTGTAGGTAATCGCACCGGCATCTATAAGAGCTTGTTCCAGATCGTCTAGGAGATCAGTGGAATCTTCGATACCGACGCAGAGGCGGATGAGATCCTCAGGAAGACCGCGCGCCGCACGAGTCGCTGGATCGATAGAAGCGTGTCTATTGGGAGATGAATAGATAACTATTTGAATGGAAGAGAAAAACACGTACGACATTACACAGGGCATGCTGATCAAACTGTTCACACACCCAAAGCTTACACTGATTCCCCACAGCCTGGTACCTCCAACAATTTTCTCGCTGAGTTCCTTGCTACCCGTTTCGAAGCTAAGGACAGCTCCATTACCATCTGCGATACGCTGGTGAACTTCTCGGCGTGGATGATCTGGAAGACCGGGGTAGTTCACTTTAAAGCCTAGAAAGTGAAGATAGGTAGCTACAAGCGACGATGTAGCTTGCTGACGATCGAGACGAACAGCCAGGGTCTTAACACCTCGGAGAAGCAAGAAACAGTCGAATGGAGTTAGAGCATTCCCAGCAGCATTGATGGTAAATCCTATTTGCTGAAGAAAGAATCAGTTCAAGAGACCATTCTTCTATGAGACCGAGAGACAGACTTTCGCAAGCTCGTCCCTGTTACAGGTAATCACACCTGCCATTAGGTCGTGATGTCCACTGAGATACTTAGTTGCACTGTCATAAACAATGTCTGCACCATGCTCTAGAGGTCTTTGAAGATACGGGCTCATCATGGTGTTGTCAACCACCACAACAGCCGCCGGTGCACGTTCTTTGACTTCTTTGCTTATAAGTGCGAGATCCGCTATTTTCAGAAGTGGATTTGTGGGCGACTCGAGTAGAACCATGGCTGTCTTGGTCGGTTTAATGTAAGGGATGATTGATGATGGGTCGGTCGTATCGACATGGTGAACAGTCACACCACCGTAGTTGCGCAAGTAGGCGAGAAGTCGGTTAGTTCCGCCGTACAGATCATCTCCAGCAATGACTTCGTCTCCGGGCTTGAGCATGCGAAGAATGACATCTAAAGCGGCCATTCCAGAGGAAACTGCGAAGGCATAACTAGCAGAGGAAATTTTGGCAATGTGATGCTCTTTCGGTAGATGAAAGTTAGTCTTGCTAACCTCCATCGATGTTAACAAGCCATAAGAAAGGCTCACCAAGATGACTACGGGTTGGATTCCCGCTACGGCTGTAATCGTATTCGCCTGCAACGCCCTTGAATGTAGCTGTCTGGTAAATGGGTACAGAACTGCTCCCATATTGATCTTTTTGGTCAGGATTTTCGACGGTCGCGCATAAAGTCGAGAATTTGTAAGGTTTTCTCGATCGTAGAGGAGATTCTGGGTCTGGAGTGGGAAGATCGTGAGATAGACGGTGATTTTTGGTGTCGACAGAGGGCCCCATTTCTTGGTGGTTGCTAGACAAGGGTTATGGAGACCAATCCAACAAATAAATGGAGAAACCCCGTATCGCCTCAGGAAACAATTACTTATGTATTGCCAATTTGTAGGTCAATTGCGTGCTCGCGCCAGAATCGGGCAGTCTGCTAAGCTGCCGCCCACTTATCGACTTTTCTTGTGGGCATTGTTCCTCAACTGGAAAGGATCTATTTTCTCTCGATGCTGTAAGTTAAATGTTTGACAACGACAATGGCATTCGTGACTTTGAGTATGTAAGACTTGTCCTTGACTTCCTCCCATCATCATGCCACCCAAAAGAAATAGAGAGAAATGTGCGAATTTCCAACATCTCTCCTTTTCTATTCTCAATTTCTCTATTATCAGTGGCCAGGCAGGTCAACGCTTCGATAGGCGTTGAACCTGAACTCGTCGCGAAACGGACCAAGAGACATCTGGACGAACTCGAAGTACGTTTACTTGTTCGATGAAGAGGCCCATTTTACTCATGTCTGGAAGAGGTCAAATTATTCCGAATCAGCTGCGGTCAACGATGGTGAAGAGGGATACACGAAAGGACGCGCTCGGCAGCCTATCTCCGACAAAAGAAATCTCAATCTCACTGGTAATTCCCCTGCCGCAAAGAAGAAGAAATCAACCATGAACGTGAGATCGGCATTATTATATCGGAAGAATTTTGCGACGTTGTTGGAGGAATCGGTATGTGGACTGTGTTGTCTTCTGAACTACGTTGAATACCGAATCCTGGCAGAAAATTGCGTCGCTTCCAACTTCGATACCCACTTACCTCACTGCTCAGGGCCCTCCACCGCGATACCCTGCTCGAATGGTTTGTTCGGTATGCGGATATTGGGGACTTTACAAGTGCCGTAAATGCGCGATGCCTTTCTGTGACAGAAATTGCGAAAACGTACACGAAGATACGCGTTGTGAAAGGAGAGTCTTATGAGTGACATATACACTCTCCTCCATCCTCCAACATGCAAACCTAGTCATTGGCGTTCAGATCGCCTTCTATGCCAAATTCCTACCGACACGTACCTTATGGAGACGAACACCAACTTCACCAACACGACGGCCGTTGAGCCCATTCTAGGTCCCATGAAATAGTAAATCGGTTTAGAAGTTGGATCACAATTGACAAACTAGACACGGACGTGAACCTCATTTCATTTCCATCATCACTCATGGATGATTGAGTCTTCATCGAACGGGAGGTGAACCCAGGTTCGCCAAGGTACGGTCAATTTACATTCGCCTGATAAATAGTAGGGCAGGCAGCGAAACAAACGGAGCGATATCCCTGTGCTGCGGAAGAGACCCAGATCTGTAGTATAATACCCGAATTAAAACCAGAAGAGTCGGTCCTTTTTTCTTCCTCTCGGTGATTTGTGAAGATACCCAAACGCAAAAAACTTGGATGTAGGACAAAGGAGTCACTTTCCAAGATGCCCAACCGGATGGAGGAGGAACGATAAAGGAGGAAGAGGATGGCGGAGAACAGAGCAGCGCGACGAACGGCAAGAAGGAACATACACGTACACCAAGCCGTACCGAACATGCCAAGGCCACCAGCCCAGCCGAGGCTCCCAGAGAATAGTACACAGCGGGCTAAATGCTGCATATGTATGCACATTCGGCGTATACACGAGATACCAATTAAAAAAAAAGAGCGGTAGGTATATAGCAGTGGTCAAAACCATGATGACGATACACACTCTAGATCTGCAGTGAAACGTAGACAATCTCACTGCCATTCAAGCAGTCAAATCGCAAGCCCCGGGTCTCAACGCACACCACAGGGGTTGCAAGTGGATGGCATTCACACCTCTTTGATTTAACCTGTATGCAACATCATGCAACCTCGGCAATGCCTGACTGATATTCCCTCCTGGACCGCTCCAAAACACTTCTGCAGACGCAGCTGCACGGGGCCATACTATAGTATCGAGATTTTGAAGACCGGCTTGTTCAGTCCATAGAAGTTGTTGACCGCCCAAGACGAGCTGAGATTCAGATTCAGTTAAGTTGGCAGTTGGGTCGAAAGAGTATGCCTGCGTGATGTGATTAGAGATAGTTACGGTAGAAAAGTATAGTAAAAGGAACCTTTTGCCATGTCTTGAAAGGATCACACCAACTGTTTCCGAGGGGGTTAGCACCGACCCATCCGCCACCGCCACAGTCGAGGTAGAAATAGTCAGATGCAGCATGAATGAGCTTGAAGCCTGCCTGTGCGACGGCTTTGGCGTCTGCAGAAGAAATCCAGACACTACACACATATGAAATCATCAGCTTTCAAGCCGGTAAAGAGATCAAGATAAAGGTAAAGCAAGGACCCACAAGATTGCGGTATCATTTCTCAACTCAATCTTATGCTCTAACACCATTTCTTGCCAAACGACGGCTGTCTTCCCGTTCTTGTGCAAGGCCTCATGCGTAGCTTTCACAAAGTCGTTCAAAGCGGTTTCCACGGTCTTCCCACTTGCATTGAGCTGTTGCTGTGTTTCTTCGTCATCTTGGTAACAAGTCTGCTTTATTTCATCCCCGCCGGTAGAAAAGAACTTAGATTGGAACAAGGAAGAAGCGGCTTCAATGAGATTAGCGGTGAAGTTGACGGTGGCGTCGGAAGCGAGGCGCAGCTGGCCAGCGGGGGGCTCGTTGGCGTACGTTGCCCACGGAGTTTTTTCGTGACAGGCAATGTGTTCAGGGAAAGCTTCGGCAATGATGGAGGTGTGCCCGGGAGTATCGATCTCGGCGAGGACGTCAATACCGCGCTAAAGGGTGTCCAAGACCGGGATCCGTTAGCGCTCGGTTAAGAAGTCCGAGTTTGTAACGTACCGCAGCGGCATAAGCAACAATGTCCTTCACGTCGTCTTGGGTATACACGGAGGAGGGTGTGTAAGCTCCTTTCTCGGACAATTCCATGAAACCCGGAACTTGAAGCGGGAAGCTCTGGCTGTCGACAACGTGCCAATGGAAGGTGTTAATCTGGGATAGAACGAAACATGAGCGAATTGGGAATCATGAACATATGGTCTGTGATCCGTACCTTGACCAAGCTCATGGCATCTAATGTACGCTTGATATCTTCGACCGGGAAGCTAGAAATAGACATTTGTCGTTTGAGCACAAGACCCTCACTCGGAAGTCTCTAGTCCAATCACGTACTAGTTCCGAGCAGTGTCAAGCATGAGTCCACGGTAAGGCTGGAGAGAGTGAGAAAAGAGACAGTCAGATTCTTCGGGTGAAAAGTAGGTGAACCACATGAGACACACGTATTTGGGAGAGTCTTGAATTTGGACGGGTGCGTCGACGGAGTATACGGTACCATCCCAAAAGTACCATAATTGCTGGAACGTTGTCAACCCTCGATATAGGCCGAGCGTTGAATTAGCCTTAAGAGTAGCAGCTGTTCCGTCCTCCGGAACACTGAGGGTATATCCTTCAACTCTATTCTCGATCGTCTCGACTGCTTCCTCTGAGATACTTCGAACATTACCGCTATTCTCCAGAGATACCACGAGTTCGTTCAACTCGGGGCTGTTTGTAACAAGGTCTATATCTACAGCGCCACGACCAACAACGAGACGTTCGAGTTTATCGTTCGCGATAGTGTCTTTGGTCCTCGAAACCGCGTCAAGAAGGTCTTGAGGGGGGTTTTCGATTCCGGAGAGGGTGATATCGAAAGAAGATGAGATTTTGAGAGCCTTGGAGCCGGTAGTTATACTCTGAGGCCGAGGCCATAGAGCAGTGGCACTACTAGCTAGAGCTGCTACGAAGAACAAGGTGCAGCGTGTCATGGTTGTCTGGGGGATAACAGTTCCGTCTCGAGATGTCGAGACTTGACTTTATACCCCCCTCCAATCTTCATGATTCCATCTGATGTTTCGGAAGTTTTATGAGACCCTGCCGATTCTACGCATGGTTCCTTGCGGGCTTATAATATAAGACAAGAGCGAGAGCACGTGGTGAATGTCCCAAAGATAGTGATTCAGGTGAATGGCTGATGGCGGTAAGAAAAAGCCTACATCCACGACGCGGTGTAACGTCGAGTAGCAGAATTTCGTTAATCTGGCCTACTCTGGCTTGTGTTTACCAAGTTCCACTGCACCACTTGTATTGAAACATACAATGATAAAAATAAATGGGCAATATTCTACTTTTTTTCACTTCCGTGAATAAACATCTTTCAACTGGGTCAATGCACTCTGAGCAGAAGCAATTGAAAAACGGAGTTTTGACGAAAGAAAGGTGCACTTACTTCATAATAAGGTGCCAAGGGACCCAGATCTTGCTCTTTTACTCGCTTTCTCTTGACCTTATCCAGATGATTAGCACTTTTCATCATGGTTTTAAAGTGCCGTGCCTACGAGTGCGAGTTGTGAACAAGGCGAAAGCAGAGGTCAGCGCAATTAGAAGACTCACTTCTTGTTCTTCCACCAGTGTCCATGCTTCACCATCTTTTCCAGCTCTCGCCGTCCTTCCAACCCGATGGACGTATTTCCGCATATCAACGGGTGCGTCGTAGCTGATGATATGTGATACATGGCTGATATCGATCCCTCGAGCTATTATATCTGAACAGACCAATCTATGTGATGGGCAAGTCAGCTCAGAGGACGGGCCCTCAAGAGCAAAGCACGTCAACTCACATCTGGATTTCCTGGTCTCTAAAGCTATTTAATATCGATTTACGCTCAGACGCACCAAGATCGCTAGAATAAGCCCGCACAGAGATTGGGGGTTTGCCAGACTCATTGGTGGCGCGACCAGTGCCAGTGCGGGATTGCTCAAAGAACTCGAATAGTTGTACGAGCCGCGCCGTGGATTCAGCAGACTTGGTGAAAATGATGGCGTTTGAAATGTTGTGTTGGTGTATAAGATGAAAAAGCATCAGTGGTTTCTTTGCAGTTTCACACACAACCATATGTTCCTGCCAAAAAGGATCACTTAGCAGCGTCAACAGGAGCTTCGAGGTAGAATTACCTTCAAAGTATCTGGGAATGTGAACCTCTCGGTAACCACGTCAAGCACGCTGTTATCGAGGGTACCTGGCTTCCCCGGACGTCGATGCACAACAAAATACTTGGGATCCCTTAGTTCCAGCAACGCAAGTTTAGCAGGATCGCGAGTAAGGGTTGCAGAGAACAAGAGTTTCTGGCAGGAGGTCTCTTTTCTCTCCGGAAAGAAGGAAGGAACGTCAGGATAAGGGAGGAGGTGCATAAAAGCAGGATTGAGAGCATCATGTTTTACGCACGACGGAGGCGTGAGTTCGCCTTCCGACCCGTTGAGCAGGTCTTCAACGCAATAGTGGGTGCTCGGTTTGGGTGGGCGAGTGGCCGCTAAGATTTGTGTGAGCCAATTTTGGTATGATTGAGCGAGCAGACGATCCGCCTCATCGATGACCTGCAAGGCTTGAGTATATCGACTTGAATAATCATTGACGTTTCACAGACCAGAAATCTTAGGTGTTGCAACGAAAAATTCGGTGTTTCCACCAGATGATCTATAAGTCTTCCCGGGGTGCAAATGAGTATATCGACCTTGCTGGAGCCACCTAGGAGGCTTGATTCTGAGTTAAAAAGTGCTAGATGGGCAGGAAGAAACGGACGCACCTTGAGGTTCTATCTGCGACGAGCTGCGATTGTTCCTGAGCAAAGGAATGTTGTCCAGTTGCGGTTCCGATCTGCGTATCCAATCAAACGTGATTTTCATTTCAAAGAACGGGTGTGAAACCCCACCTTCAGTCCTCGACCTTTGCTGATGGCTTCGAATGTCTCCCGAACCTGTGTAACCAAGTCTCGGGTAGGTAAAACGACCAAAGCGCGTAAACGAGTGACTATCCGAGAGCTTAGGACCTGGAATAGAAGCTATCAAAGTCCGTTCATTTAAAGAAAACATTCGCTCGATACCTCAACAATGGGTACAACATACGCGAGCGTTTTTCCGCTTCCTGTGGGGGCTGAAACGCATACATCCCGGGATGGGCTGTAGGGTTGGTAGAGCGACTTCTGCCATGGGTTACTGGGTAATAGGAAAGGGAGTAAGGCAGTTTGAACTGAAAACAACGAATCTGCATTAACACACGAGTGTAATCAGGTACTTTGATCAAAATCACATACCAGCAAACAATTCGGTGATTCCTAGCTCTTGTAACCTTTTCTGCATTTTGTCGCCCAAACCCGTTCGCGTGCTTTGCTGGGATATGGATAAAGTGGTACTGGGGTCTACGACCTCCGCGTCCATAAGAGCTTGGTCTAAGCCTTGTAGCGCCAGAGCGGATTCTGTGGGTGTATCAGGAAAAGAAGGGAGTGGGAACGAGAGGAGGACTGCTGCTGGAGAGGGTGATCGACTTGGGTCGAGAACCTCCGTTCGATGAGCTTTGGACTCCGCTTCATCGTGTTCTGCGCTCTCTTCCTCGCCTTCTTCTATGGGTTTGTCGTCGATGTCTTCTGGAGGAACAGAAAGTTTACGACGTTTCTTTGGTCGATTTTCGCGCCTAGATTCTTTGGACTGCTTTTCGGTCGACACGGGTGCTTCATTGGGTGCTTCATCGACGTCCATTACATCGTGCAGGACCTCATCCTCAGCCTCCTCGTACTCATTCAAACTACTTCCCTCTTCATCGTCTCTTGCGTTCACTTTGGCCTTTCCTTCGCCACACTTGGCCTGAGTTTTTTTATGTTTCCGGCGTTCTTTTTTGCGCTTTAGATATCGTTGTTTTGCTTTGGTTTTTGGTTTTTCCTATAGGTAAGCTATGCGGTCAGAATGAGTCAAAATGCTGTATAAATGGTTATGAGATTCCTTGCCTTAGGTGCGAAAGAAGTGGCGTCCTCCATTGATTTTTGAAACGAAGATTCTTTATAATTTATCACTAGCTCGATAGAAAGAGATCTTGAGGCATGCAGGGATACAGGGCTGTTTGTAGCCCAAGAAGATACACGGAGGAGCGAATACTGGCAACCGTGGGATCGCTATAACATTTTCTCCGCGCACCACATCCACCTTTCAGTTCCCAACGTCCACGATGTCGTTCTTCGGGAGCACGACATCAACGACCACTGCGACCAACAATGCGGAGAAAGACATTGAAATGTCCGACCCACCGACCGACTCGGTGTCCTCCATGTCGTTTTCTTCTCAAGCGGATTATCTAGCAGTGGGCAGTTGGGATAACAGTGTGCGTGTTTTCTGTTCCATTTCATACGTTTTCAACTCAGATGACAGGACCTTTCCAGGTTCGCATATATGAAATTGCGGCGGGAGGTCAATCTCAAGGAAAAGCGATGTACCAACATCAAGGACCTGTATTATCGGTTTGTTGGAATAAGGCGCGTTGATCCTCTCGCTCATTTAGCAAAGAAAAGCGACGATTCTTACTCATTTTTATAATTGGCTTATAGGAAGGAAACAAATTATTCTCAGGAGGAGCCGATAATGCTGCCCGTATGTTCGACACTACCACCGGACAAGCCTCCCAAGTTGCACAGCATGATGCACCCATCAAAGTCGTGAAGTGGATTGAAACAGGACAAGCAAACATTTTGGCTACTGGAAGTTGGGACAAAACTATTAAGGTGCGTTGTCAGGCTCAAAATGAAATGTTTGTCGCGTCTCTAAAATGTCAAGTGTTGTAGTATTGGGACCTGCGAAGCGCTCAACCCGTGGCAAGCGTTACTCTTCCTGAAAGATGTTACACTCTGGACGTGCAGTACCCGCTAATGGTGGTTGGAACGGCTGAACGTCATATTCAAATATACAACTTGACCAATCCGACTGCACCGTACAAAACGATAACTTCACCACTCAAATGGCAAACACGCGTCGTCTCCTGCTTCACTGCTTCTCAGAACAGCGGGTTTGCGGTTGGTAGTATTGAAGGGAGAGTTGCAATCCAGTGAGTCTTTCGGGAGAGATCGGTTCCTCCACGTCTCGAACACTTCACTTATGATGTCTCTCTTTGAACAGATACGTCGAAGACAAAGATAGCGGGTGAGTTTACTCGTTAATCTACTTCATTAAACGATCTATCTAATGCTTTAAAAATGAACAGTAACAACTTCTCCTTCAAATGTCACCGCAGGGATTCCGTCCCCAACAACAAAGATCAAGCGATGGTTTACGCGGTTAATGACATCTCTTTCCATCCAGTCCACGGAACTTTCTCCACTTGCGGTCCGTTTACAGTTTCTACGATTCTCAACTCTAATTTCTAATATGTTTGCTCTTCTCTTCAAGGGTCAGACGGAACCATTCACTTCTGGGATAAAGACGCGCGAACGCGTCTGAAGAGTGAGTCAATTCATCCTACCTTTACATGTGTCTTCTGCACTCAAACTCATAATAAAAACCAGCTTTCGAACCTGCCCCCGGTCCCATCGCATGTAGTACTTTCAACCGCACTGGTAACATCTTCGCATATGCCATCTCCTACGACTGGTCGAAAGGTCATTCTGGAATGACGCCGGGACATCCAAACAAGTTGATGTTACATGCTTGTAAAGACGAAGAAGTCAAGAAGAGGCCCAGAAAGTAGTGGCGTGCGCCTCCTTCCTCCCTCTTCTTTGGGAGAACCTTGCGTTGACTTTTACCGTTCTTGCTGAGAGCATACTTACCACTCACTTAGCGTCCATAGCATATCTACTCGAGTTCTTTTCTCATGTAACAGTGAAGAAGATATTTTCTGTTGTTCAATACGAATCAAAGATGATGTTTTATTTCGCTTTCCTGTCAAGCATGAAATGGTGGCGTTGGAACGACTCGACCGACACTCAATGGGAATGCGTTTCGTGACACTGAATTCACGAGCAGTCCGGGAACACTCTTTCAAATTTCCGAGTCTTTATCCCCCCACCAGTAACTGAATCCACGGTCGTAGACAGAGATCGAAAGCATTTTACCGGACGTAGACCCAGAAACGCAGTGAATGGCTGAACTCAGGTTGTAAGATCTCAAGAGGTTCGAGGCGTTAAAAACATTTGAACTCGGCATAAATTGAGAACATCTGTGCACAGATCTACAAGGATTTATGTCAGTCTGAGCGCACCCGCCGCGTTCGCCTGGTATAAGTGGCGTACGTTATGTACTTGCTGAGGTCGGTGAGCTTTCCATCCTAGAGAGACGAGAAAGACCATATTTAGCTACCTCTACTGAAATATGGAAACAAAAATGACGTACCGTGTAATCACAACGGCCACGACTACTTCTGGTCAAGGCACTGCAAAATTCAGACAGGCTCACGTCCTACATCGGGTAGCAAAGAAAATTACAAGGCAAGTGGGAACAAACTCACCAATAGCAACTCATAATAGCAACCGGACCTCCATTCACCACCATCATAGCCAATCTCCCGCAGACACTAGGTTCCCAGCGGCGTCCGTCGGCAGTACGCACGATTTATCATTGCGTCGGGAAATCCAATTGGATCAAAGCTGCCTTTGTGGGACACATAGCTACCTCGGAAGAGCCAGCAACCCTGTACGCAGGTAGAAGTTCGCCTGTAGCCTGGAGCTTCAGTCGTGCATTAGTCCTCGAAAAACGACCAATAACTGAGATAAACTATACCCTACAGTACTGACAACTCACGGTACGCTTGTCACTTGTGCAATACTATCTGTTTTTAACTCAATAGGGATAGAGTAAAAAAAAAATGAAATCAAAGACAACTGACAAGCAGTTGAGAAGCCGGTACTTTGGTTTTGGTCCAATCCCATAGGTGAAGAAGCTTGACTAGCAGCGGCGTGGAAGTCCTTGTGAGAGGTTTCCTGTCAATCATTGTCAATCCAAGGGTTAGAGAGCACATACCGTCCAAGCAGGGCGCAACCATAGATGACGGGCATGGGCACCGTTACGGTCCTCGTGTAGTATTACTCAAGCGCAGGCTGGGTGACGGTGACTACAGCAGGAGTAATCGTAACAGGAGGAAGAGCGTTGGTAACCGTAGTGGTAAACATCGTAGTCGATGGAACGCCAGTGAAAATATTATGAGGGGAAGTCGACGAGGCCGAGGATGTACCGGAACCGATGCAAATCTTCTGTCCAGACCTCAGATTCGTACACCCACAGTTTATAACTCCGTTCAACGAGATAACGGTCCCAACACTCAATCCATTCGCTCTCTCTATTCTGTTACTGGTGTCTCCGTTTTTGACGGTATAGCTTTTGGCGTATGTCGCAACCGGAGTAGCTCGGGGTGAAAGCGCTTGACCAGCTACTGCGAATGAAAGGAAAACGAGAGAATGGACAGTACGTAGGCCGTGAGTGACGGAAGAGATTGAGACACAAAAACCAAAGAGGGCTGACTTCTGACATTCCTGTTTGGAGAAGAACAGTATGTGAATTCCTGAGGCTCTCGGCGCGTCAAGTCGATTGAGGACGGTGTATCAAGGACTATGAGCATTTTGAACCCCTGTTAGGTAGGTCTAATTCTTTCCATTTGAGTGTGAGCTGAGAAAAAGGACCTCGAAGGGAAAGGAGCTTTGAGTGAAATCCAGGTTCATGGACTTGAAAATGGACGTTGAGATACTTCCAATTCGACGGTAGCTGGGCTGCGCCGGTATGATAGCGGGAGAGTCGCGCCTGTACCTTCTTCTCCCCTCGCCCCCTACGGTACTCTCAAAACATCGATCGATCTACAAAAACCTCCGTAACCATCTCCCCATACCAAAAGCTCCTCTGAGCTGTTCAACTGTGGTGACAGCACCGCGAACAGAGACAACGGTTCAACAGGCCTGAGCCGCCTAGAGTTATGGTTGTTGAAACGATGACCCTGATGAATTTAGTGAGGGAGGGGGAAGTTGAGCTTGGGGGTTCGGACATGGAGATGGGAAGGAGAGTGACAGAGTCAGAGGCCTGACCTGGGGCGAGTTTCTTTTTGGTAAATCTATTTACATAACGGTACTGCTTTCTCACGCAAGGTCCCCCCCCGCCTCGTGTCGAACCGTGACCTTCATTGCTACCACCAACGGTCAGCAGCACCCAGGTCCTACGGATCCGGATCCGCTGTATTTTCCGGAGCCAAAGAAACACGTTTGTCGGCTTCAACCTCCAGTCTCTGAAACTTTGCGCTTGTCCCTGTCACGAATGACCGAAGGTGTCAGCTTCTCCAGCACTTGAAAGCTTGAACGTCCGAATTGGTGGACCTTGGTCTATGCGAAAAATCCATGCACACGGCCTAGGTAAATAAGTATCTTCCGAGAATCAAACATCCACCCGCACACTTCCGGAATGACATAAGCGTGCAACTCAACTTCCGTGCCCGAATATTATCCCATCATGACATTAGTATTAAAGCCCATGGGTCGCTCATGGTCCCCGCCCTTCTTCTCGCTCCCACACTCTTGTTTTATCGCTTCCCCAAGATTGAAGATGTCCTACACCACTACCGCTACTACCACCACCAATGCCCCGGCTACTAAGGCTTCCAACGACCCTCAAGTTTCGAAAAACCTCATTCATAAACTCAACCTAGGCGGTGTCAAGGTCAGCCCGGACGGTGAATGGAAGAAAGGTCCTAAACCAAATATCGCTCTTTGGGTAACAAAAGATCACCAAATCTATCAAGAGGAAATCCCATATCCTTCTTGTGGGCCGGATGATTGGTGTGTATATAACGTATTTTTATTTTTTGATCGTTGGGCTTGAAAAGATATCCCCCTCGTTCATCGCAGCATAGTTCATGTACGAGCGACTGGTATTTGCGGGTCCGAGGTATGTTCAAGTTCAACTTGGTGATCGCAGACCGATGCCTGGGAACTGAAAAACACCCCTACCCAGATTCATTTCTGGAAATCGGGAAGAATTGGAGATTGTAAGGTCGAGCACGATTTGATTCTTGGTGAGCCAACCCCACGGCTCGTTGACAAAATACATTTTCCTTGACGGGCATGATGAATTTCTCCCCTCAATTCGGTGCTTGCGATCTGTTAGGACACGAATCAGCAGGAGAAATTTTAGATATTGGGGCAAACGTCAAAGGGTTCAAGAAAGGTAAGCTTACGGGCGTCGTTTGCTTTGCTCTTCTCAGATCCTCCTTATCACGACCCTCAGGTGATCGGGTGTCAATCGAACCAGGCGTAAGCTGTTGGGAATGTAAACACTGCATCGGTGGTCGTTACAACCTCTGTCCTACTGTTCAATTCAGCGGTACTCCCCCCTCGCACGGAACTATGGCGAGATATATCTCACATCCTGCCAGGTTTTTGCACAAGTGAATTCTTTCCTCGTCTCAGCTTCGAGACAAAAACTGACGCAAGATATTCTATACCCATCCCATACAATCCCCCACCTGAAACGAACCCAAATGTGAATCTAGAATCCCCACAACAATGACCTATGCCCAAGGAGCCCTCATCGAGCCTCTCTCCGTAGCTGCAGGCGCAGTCTCCCGTGCCGCCCTCAAGCTTGGTCAACCCGCCCTCGTATGTGGAGCCGGACCCATAGGTCTAGCAGCAGCCATTTGTGCCCGTGCCTCCGGTGCTTCTCCAATTGTTATTACGGATTTGGAAGAGTCTAGGTTGAAACAAGCTGAAGAGCTTGGGTTCTCCCGAACGTTGAAGATTGAGATAGGGTGGGGGAAGGATGAGATTGCAAAGAGAATTCGGGATCTGTTCGAAGATAAGGGAGTTGCGCCAGAAGTTGCATTTGAGTGTACGGGTGCGCAGTCGAGTATTGTCTCCGCAGTTTATGTGAGTTTTGACCGTGACGGATTACCGACTTTTGCTTCAACTACGCTGACTTTCCTGCCAAAGGCTATCGAAGAAGGTGGAACCCTTTTGCAAGTTGGATGCGGTAAACCAGATGTCGAGCTTCCGTTGATGGCGATGGCATTCAAAGAAGTCAAGTAAGTAATTGCGCTCTGTCGTGTATGAAATTCCAGAAGCTCAGGAAAATTACCTTTTACACAAAACTCATTTCTTTCCGTTCAACACCGTAGCATCATAACCTCCTTCCGCTACAAACAGACTTGGCCTACAGTTATCCGACTCTTGAACGACGGAGTCCTATTGGGAGCGGACAAACTGATAACGCACTCCTTTCCTCTTGAAAAAACGCTTGACGCGTTTCAGACGTGCATAACGAGGGAGAGCAAGAGTGTCAAGGTACAGATTCTGGACGATTGAGTTCAAGTTCTGTCATCAGGGTTTTAGCCGATTCGGACAGTCGTATGTAGTTCCAAGTACTGTCGTATGTTGGCCCCTTTCTTCTCTTCCTTCTCTCATTCGCGTCTGGTATTTCACGATGTGACTTACAACTTGTACCCAACCGAAACTGCGTTTAGAAGAGGGCCCTCGGTTCGATTGCGAGCCAGAGGGCCTTGAGAGATTAGTTAGGTGTACCTTCAATGGCAAAGAAATCGGCTAACCGTTCACAAGTTGAAACGTAGTCCGCTGTCCTGACCAGAACTTTGAAGTTGATCTGGCTAGGGGTGAAAATCTCTACTGCGGATGGAATCATTGACCGTTTGAGCGACTGTCACGACCGTTCGCCGCGGTCGATTCAGTCTTATTGAAGAGGGGTTCGGGATCGGCGACCGAGTAGAGCCTATCGAACGAGTGGGGAAGGAGGAAGGAGGTAAGTGTGGGTGACGAGCCGTGAGAGTTCTTTCCCTTGCTGGTAACTCTCCATTGAATTGCAGAAACTATTTCTCAGTTTTTTAACCTCGATTGTCGAGTGTAATTTTTTGTCGCCAAATCGAAAGAGCTAGACTGGTGAGCCCAGCATTTAGGAGCTTATCATGTTCACCGTTCTCAATCCATTTACTCCTAGGAGTCCCCCACAGGGATTTAAATACGACTCCTTCACAAAGCGGAATGTCAGAAGCCAGCCTTCCTTGGTTTTTTTATCTCGTTTCCCATCACTCACGGCCCACTCGGCAATGACTGTCCTTTCTCTTGTTTTCCTTTCCTTCGCAGTAGCCAGTCAAGCGCTTTCACCCCGAGCTTCTACTGCTGCGACATGCACCAAAACCTATACCGTCAAATACGGAGACACCTGTAACAAGATAGAGAAAGCGAACGGATTGAGTGTTGGGACAGTTATCTCGTTGAATGGAGTTGTGAACTCTGGGTGTACGAATCTGTGGTCTGGGCAGGCGATTTGCATCGGTTCCGGTGTATCCTCGACCTCGGCAACCCCATCCTCTCAGAACACCACCTGCACTGCCGTGACAGTCACTGGCGCGGTATCAATCACCACGATTACTATCACGGCTAATTACACTCCTCCTCCTGTCACCACAACTCCTGCTGCAGTGACGGTGACTCAAGCTCCAGTCACTGCGACTGTAACCAATGCCACTACGACGACTGTAACGGTTACCATGTAATGTCGGCAAGATGCACAAGGGATGGATCCCAGTTCCCGTGCGTGTAACCTCTTCCTCCTATAATCATGGCCTATTGTCCTCACCCACTTGCAGGCCGCACTTCACCATTGTCAAACCACGCATTCTTGATATCGCCTATTTATTGACTGTAATTTCGTTTTCTCCATTTAAGCCTCTTCAATCTGTTATCTTCTCCCTCCCGGAATTTCCGTGTATCATCACCTGAATAGTCAAAACCTTTTATGGTCATCCCCTGGTTGGACTGAGTTGCATAATTTGATTTTGTTGGGCCGTTTGTGGGGTTTTTGTTGGGTTCTTCTATTAAAGTCATATGCACGCTATATGTTATGCCAAAATTTTTCACAAATGTTGGGTGAAACTTGTAAAGAACACGCATTGCTCGGCATGAGTCTTTGAAATAGCACGATCACGATTCTCCGATAGAGACAAGGTGAAGACTTGCTTCCCCCTAGATCCAGGAACACCGAGAAGGGAAGCTGAAGCGGTCCCCGGTCAGTACTCTAGTGGTCACTGTCAGTGTGGTGGAGGTAAGACACTCATTCTCTGCCCCGCTCTTGCTCGATATTCGCCTGGATAAATATATCATCTCCTAATGAAAGTCTTTGGACGTTTGGTTCGATTCGATCCGGTACGAGGTGAGCGCTAGGTCCGACAAGGCGGAAGAAGAATCCCGGCTCTTCAACATCCGTAGCGGCTACCTCTTGGTGGAGAACAAGTGGCGGAGAACAGGGGTGAGGAACTGAGGAGCGTGTATGTAGAAAATCCGAAGTTCCTGGATCCAGTGGTCGGAAATGTAAGTGAAGGTAGATATCCGGAGGCTCCCAGGCTGTCTGAAGAGACGGAAGTTTAAAAGTGGCTCGATTTGGAATCAAAATAAAATAAAGACTTTATTTCCATCCCTCCTAGTCAGAGTGGCACAGGAAAGACCTCATCATGAAGCTTGGAGTACGAGAAAGAAGTATGTACGATGTGCTTGACGACGGACGTGGTTGCATCGGAAAAAGTGTCAAGGCGTGGGAATCTTTTCTAAGCAGAAGACTAGGAACCATCATCCAGATAATTCAAGCACAAGCACTTTTAACAATCCAATTTGTTGAGATTGAAAAGAGGTAGATCTTGCCAAGTCCATGAACAAAAAACAAACACTCTTGAAGAGCTTTTCGCCGGCAACACGCTCGCCGTCCGCAATTCAACGTGTTCAACGAGTCAGTCTTCAATTCAGGACGAGAAATACTAGCTAGGCCGATGGCTCTAAATTCTTCTCTGCATCGAACATGAATTCCCTCCAGAAGTTGTATTCTTAGTTTTTTCTCTTATATCCCTCACGCTCTTTCACTAGCAGCACCGCCGACCCAATCCAATGCCTGTCTTTTCTCTTCTTTCCTTCATAATAGCTTCTCAAGCCCTAGGTCTATTACCACCTCGAACCACACTCGCTAGTTATGATACGGCAACATGTTCCAACCGTCAAATCCAGAGACACATTTGTGATGTAACAAGATCGAAAAAGCCAATGGGTTGAGTGTATGAACGGTTCTCTCGCTGAATGGGAAGGTCGTACGTGAGAAACACAGCCTAGAAAATGTTGAATTGCCTGCCGGTCAAAAAAAAAAAGATGTCTTCCTCTTCCTCTTCCCAAATCAAAATCTACACAGTAAACGGCGCAACAGTTGGATCTTCATCATCCCTTCCAGACTGGTTAACACGTAAAAAAAAAGGAAACCGAAAGAGAATTCAAAAAGAGCATTATGAAGGAACAATCGAATTAATCCAAGGTTTCGAATTCCCAGAAGCTTCAAATAAAGTAAAAACAACAAACGATGGAGCACACGTTATCGCTACTGGGACTTATAAACCACAAATAAGAGTTTGGGATTTGGACCAGTTGAGTTTAAAATTTGAGAGGCATACCGATTCTGAGAACGTTGATTTTGTTGTGCGTCCTCTTTTTTCGACTTTTTCTACCATCCCTCACTAGTGAAACAGATCCTATCAAACGACTGGACAAAATCAATTCACCTACAAACCGATCGAACAGTCGAATTACACACTCAAGGTGGTTTTCACTACAGAACTCGTATACCCCGTTTCGGTCGATCCCTCGCGTACCACTTCCCCTCATGCGACGCTTTGTTCTCTGCTTCTGGGAACGAAATATACCGACTCAACCTTGAACAAGGACGATTTTTGGCTCCGTTAGTTTTAGAGGACCAGGAAGAGGTGGAAGGAGTCAATTGTATAGACATCAATCCTGCACATCAGCTTTGGGCCTTTGGCATTGAAAGCACTCCGTCTGTGCAGTTTTGGGATCCAAGGAGTAGGAATTCCGTGGGTGTTCTTCGGTTACCCGCTAGTAAACTCTCTTCCCCCACCCCCGAGTCTTCATTGGGCATAACAGCGATATCATCCAGAAACGATGGGTTAAACTACGCAATCGGAACCTCAACAGGCCACACACTACTCTACGACATCCGTTCTTCTACCCCCTACGCGGTTAAAGACCAAGGGTATGGAATGCCTATCACGAGTTTGAGTTGGATACAGGGAGGAAACAAGATGGCGAGTGAGGTGCAGGGAGGGATGGTATTGAGTGCTGATAGGAAGGTTGTCAAAGTTTGGGAGAGGGGTGATGTGCGTCCGCTGTTTCTTTTCTTGTTATCCTGTGTACTAACTTACGCGCGCAGCCCACCAACAACTTCTTCTCCCTCTCCCCACCCTCCGACCTCAACCACGTCCACCACATACCTTCAACTGGTTTAATCCTAACAGCAAACGAAGGAATCCAAATGTCAACATTCTTCATTCCCCAATTGGGCCCTGCACCCAAGTGGGCGAGCTTTTTAGAAAACGTTACGGAGGAGATGGAGGATTCGACAGGTGTAGGCGGGGGCAGAAGTGGGTATGAGGATTTCAAGTTTGTCGAGAGGAGTGAGCTTGACAAGTACGTTCTCCCACCAAGTCTTCTCGTTAGTTAGTTCACTAACCTTTCCTCGTCTGGCGCGCAGACTCGGCCTTTCATCCCTCCTAGGAACCCCACTCTTGAAACCATACATGCACGGATACTTTATCTCTTTGAAGCTCTACGACACAGCTCGTGTCATTTCGAATCCTTTTGTGTATTCTGAACATCGGGAATCGGAGGTGAGAAGAAAGATGGACAAGTTGGCTGAGACGAGGATTCGCTCAACTAAGAACGCCAACGCCAACGCTACTGCGGGGATAAAAGTCAACAAGGCCCTCGCAGAGAAGATATTGAAGGAGGAAGAGAGGGTTTGGCGGAAAGAGGAGAGAAAGAGGCAGAAGGACGCTCAGAAAGCTGTCGACGTTAACGATGCAGTAGACGCGATGGAGGTCGACGCCCCCACGTCTCAGTCAGCATCCCTGTTAACAGACCCACGATTCTCGAAAATATTTGAAGATTCAGAGTTTGAGGTTGATGTGAACAGTCGGGAGTACGCGCTTTTGAATCCTTCTTCTGTTGCTCAGTTGCATAGTGGAGCGAGAGGGAAAACGGCGGTTGAGGATGAGGAAGAGGAGAGTGATAAGATGTCTTCTGATGGATTGGACGACGACGATGAGAGTGGGAGTGGTAGTGATGATGATGAGGGAGAGGAAGGAGATAGTAGTGATGAGGGCGGTACGCTCACTTCTCTAGTTTTCTTCGTGGACAATGGTTGACGCGGGAACTCCCCCGGTAGAACTCACACCTTTCGACCCCCGCTCAAGACCAGGTCAAAGGAATCTAAGAGCTGAAGAGGCGTACGCGAGGAATCGACAGCAAAATCGAAATCATTCTAAAACTAATCCGAAGCGCGACGTGCAACAAAGAAATCCTAAAGTCACGCTCGTACCTATGCGCCTGGACTCCCAGAGTCACTCTGGCGGAGGAAAAGACGTGTCGTTTGGGGAACGACGTGGTGGTGATTCAAGTAAGAAACAGAAACACCGGAATGACGAGGATGGAGAAGGGGGGATGGAAGTTTCTTGGGTTCCTTCCGCCTCTTCTACCACTTCTTCACAATCCCAATCCCAATCAAATTCGAAACAAAAAGGCAAACCACCGAGAAAAGGATTTGAAACGTTTGGCATGGGAATGGAACGAGGTGGCGATGAGCAGGACGAGGTGCGGGGTGGGGTGGGATCTGAGAGGGAGAGGAAAGGGAGGACGGTGAGGAGGAAAGGTGTTAGGAGTGGGAGTCGGAATGTGTTTAGGAGGATGTGAGGTGGAAATGCAATAACGCGTATGCGTACGCGTGTACTCTATACGAATCCATCCATGCGATATCGGACGACTTGTATACGTCTTACGACGTTTACCAAGTTTTTCTGAAAGCTCAAACTCGAAACACAAGGATTGAAAGTGCTGATTATCTTCTGTCCCTCTTCTGTCCCTCTTCCTGGCACTGCTACGAGTCTACGAGAAGGAGACAGCGTCGATAGCAATGGGCTCATAGGATAGCGGCACCGGGCAAGCACAAGTGCATGAATCAATGTTTAAACCTTGAAATTTGAAACCTTAGCTACAAACTTCAAACTGTGATATTGATGCGAGGGAAAGGGGGGAAAAAGATGTTACTGAGTCGCAATTACACTAAGAGGGAATCGAACCCCCGGCGGGTCGAAAGACAGGTGACCCAGAATGGCAACGACCCAGGTTACCACTACCCCATTAGTGCTTATAAGCAACGAGAAAAGGAAGGAACTATTGTAACTTGAAAGATGAAATCACTGTTCTCAAAAATTAAGAGACCGTCGGAGCGGGAGAGGTGTTGTGAGTGTCAGTAGGAGTCGGAATGAGAGTAGGAGTGAGGGTGGGAGGCGTTGTACTTGGAGGGAGGCATCGACCCAAGATGGACACAGAAACGGGCTAAAATTTGACCGAATCCATATGACACAAAAAGCACCGAAACCGACCGGATACAAGCCGAGTCAAGAGACCCACAACTAGCGCTGGAACCAACGGTGCAGGCCGTAGCGGGGGTAGCTCGGGGTGCTATACCATGCTAGTAGCGCTTGAGTGGACAAAGCGAGAGAAAGAAAAATGAGATGAAAGATAGGCACTTTGAAGACCTAGGCGAGACGCACACGATACAGCCGGGTCAGGGGGGACGACGGAGCAGAAAGTAACACCTAGTGAGTAGAATAAAGGGTTAGTATGAGCTATTGAGATGTATCAGTAGTCGATACTATGGCACATAACCCGTAAACGATAGATCTTATCTCTTCAACCCGACAACGGAGAGGTAGAAGGATAAGGAGGAAGACGATGGGGGACGATAGCAGGCTCACACTGTTCCGAGTCGGGAAGAAAAGTGAATAAACATAAGCGCAACGGCAAGAGCGGGCGGAAGTCCGGAAATCTAGTCTCCACGTCGAACTGCCAGTGGAGAGAAAGACGCGTTGGTAGAGTTGGAGTGTCAAGGTGCCAGATGAGGGTATAGAGCCGCTGGCAACCTCCTCCACTACCATTCTCCGATATGCCCCCACTTTCTCGAAAAGCAGAAGGCCTTTGGTATGGAAGAAGGAGTAGGCCACTTGACTGGGCATATCACATCACGTGCTTCTGCGTCACTCGGCTGTTACGTAGCCGTTGATCTCTTAGACTTTTACCCTCCAATTCATCGAAAGACCTTCATACCCGGTAAACTCCCGCAAGGGTACCAATTGGCACAAGATTCCTTTTCCACATCGTTTCTTGCCTCTTACATCCATTGTAGGTCCTTCTGGATCCTGTATACATTCTCCACCCACCCACTCGACCGCCATCACTTCCTGCTCCTGAGCGTTGCCTCCACCCCATCACCAAACCTCTGATTTCATAACGAAGACGGACTTGCATCACTTCGAGATACGCGTCGGTGGAGGTACAGACGTCGCCGCCACCATATGAGTCCTCGTGCTACCCCCACGTTTCCTCGATCTCTAGAACTGCCAGTACTGTCCATTTCCGTTCATGTCCACCGGGTTTCATGTCCTCCAGACGATGTGAAACATTCGGGTTGGAGGTCATCGATATCTGGTCCAAGTTGACATGCAGTCACTAGGTTCTCGAGTCGAAATTCCGAGTCAATCCTGGTATCTCGAGCCAGACCCTCGGGCTGACTTCCTTTCTTGTCCTAACACTTCCTTCTCCACACCAAGAGCCACAAGACTCCCTTTTGGACAAGTAAGACTCTCATCGGTACTTCGCATATATACAACGACCCTTGCTTCTGCTTGATATGCGGAGTCTATATTCATAATGGGTAAGGGTACGTTCGGGATGGTGCTTTGGGTCCAACTGTCATCGTACTACCGCGATAGCGTTGCAATAGATTGACATGGGATGGGAATCTTTCAAGTATGGCTGTCAGTGCTGTTTATTTACAAAAGGCAGCTCTATCTCTTTTTCACTTGTATGTGTCCTAATTGCCTCCAGCAATGGATACCTTTATCCTCCCTTCATTATCCTCCATGAACAATGCCTTCCAAAAATATTGGGCCAAGGTGCGGGATTCCGGATCCAGGACACTTGTGGAACGTGAGGACAGACGTTGGGGGTTTGTGTGGGCCTGGATAATTGTCCTTGGGACCTTCTTCGGTCTCTTTTTTAGGCTGATCTATCAAGGTTGAAAGTTCTGTTTTTGGATCGATCCAGGGTGAAAATGACACAAATCTTAGAAACCGACATGGCTGGCCTGTCGCAAAATGCACCGTAACCTCTGCAAATGTACAATCTCGATACTGTTGCTATGCCGAGTGTGCTTCCTCCTGTTCGGTCACGGCAATCGAAACGCCTCCGTGTAGTTCACTTATCAACCAGCTCAATGGAGGATTTAATCCGACTGGATGCATGGGGAACAGCTCAGCGTGTCCTGATAATAATGGAGCCGGTTCAAATTGCGATAACGGGCGAGTCTTTCGTCTATTTGAGCTCTTTGAATAACACTTAAAACCTTTTCTTCCGCACAGATACTTCTGCTGTAAAGAATGTTGCTCGACTTGTACAACGTGTACAATGTGCATATGCTTTTTCTCCGAGCCTTGCGTTGCGATGGAAACGTATTGACTGATCTATTGATAGCTGCATTTCGGGACCATGCACTTCATCTTGAAAGTCGACCAAGTGCGTTTGTCCCGTAATCCAAGGAACGAAAACGATCCACGTACATAGTTGATCCTTTGCCGTTCTTTCCCACCACTCTAGATATAATTGTTCTTGCTGCCCTACCTGCTATGAAGCTGTACTCGGACTATCATACACTCCCCTGGGCGGTTCAAGGACGAGCACCGAGTGTTCACAGGATTTCTCCCAAAATCAAGGTGATGCTGAAGGTTTTGCAGATGGCCATGCTGTGGGCTCGTCTCATAATTGTTATTTTAACGAGAAGTACTTGAACGAGGTGAGAGATCGATCATACTTTGCGTCCTAAGGATATTTTTTTTGACGGGTATCATTGGACGTATCCCTCACAATCTGGAAGTGGGTGATCACGGCCATCTTCGGCGAGGCTCCTCCGTTGGCGGTCATTCTATACGCGATTTTCGTTTTTGCTGTCGCCCGATACACCACAAGGTCACACGGGCTATGTTGGTGAAACGTCATTGATCATTGATCGTCAAAAGATGGCCGACCAGATACAGTTGGCCTCGTTCATTGGGTCCGTCACCGTCCTTACTAGATGTATGATACTGAACGCTACTACACACACGGGCAAAACGTCTCTTACTGTACTACTTATGCCGTCGTTTTAGCACAGTTATTGGCATTCACAGGGTAGACGTTAATATACGCGTTGAGATTGGCGATATTTCCATCCTAAGTTGAAATGACCCAAGTTCAGCTCCTTCGCACCGAAAGAAAAATTGAGCAACGTACTATATAAGCGCAGAAAGAATACAAATCACCAGTTTTGCTGGAAGATTCCCAAGGTAAGTTCAGAGTCCACAACAGTATAAAATGTCAAACTCACTAATAGCATTTCGTGGTTGGGTGTGGTAGCCCATCTATATATGTATAAGTGTACCCAGGATCTTGATAGGGGGCGGTACTCCCAGCGTCGTTGAATTTCGGGCAGGGTGTTTTGTTGACCGCGAAGTCGGTTTGCATCGTAGGCGCATTCGGAGGACAAAAAGAAGCAGAGAACGAGTTGGATTTGTATATAGGTAGAAGTTCTCCGGTGGACTTTTTTTTTGTTTTTTCGATAGGCTGTTAGCAGAAAGACCGCTATGTAGGGATGAAATTTTACAGTACCTTGACGTATCCGCAAAAAGCTGCGAGGCCATAGCCTTGTATACTATATCTGTTCACCACCCGATGCGTATAAATAAGATGGATCCCCATAGAGGAATATAAGACTCGAGGACTGACCCGCAGCTGATAACCGGAACTGAGGTACCCGCGACGTTCGAGGAGTAGAGAGCGCCTTGTTGCAACGTGCCTATAAGAAATGACTATCAGTGGAAAACTCTTCTCAGAGATCGAAAATTCGTACCAGTTTTGCCATCGAGAGAAGCTGGAGGGCAGCCGTAATAGGTAGCGCTCGGCTGCGCTGTCGTTACCGTTTGAGTGACCGTACTGGTAGTGGCACTCGTTATAGTTACTGTGGCATTGAGTCCTTGGGTGATGGTCACCGGAGCAGCCGTAACAGTGACAGCAGGAAGTGTGTTCGTGACCGTGGCAGTCGTCGTTGAGTTTGTTCCGGGAAGGGTGACAGTCGACATCACGCAGGTATTCTGGGGAGGCGATGAAGTCGAAGAGGGCGAGGTTGAACCGATAGCGATACAAATCTGTTGTCCAGGCCAAAGGTTCGTGCAGGCAGAGTTGACCACTCCACTGTTCAATGAGAGAACCGTCCCTGCACTCAATCTATTGGCTTTTTCGATTTTGATGCAGTAGTCTCCGGATTTGACGATGTAGTGCTTGGTGCACGTCGCATTCGGAGCTCGAGGGGCTAGCGCTTGAGTTGCCACGGCGAAGGAAAGAAAAATGAGAGAAAAGACAGGCATTTCCGGCTGGAACTTTGTGGTCGATAAAAACCAAAGAGAGTTGGCTTCTGGGGTTCCCTGTTCAGAACAGGGCAGTATTTAAATTCCATCTAGGTTCAAATAGATCGGGAAAGAGGTCGGGGACGGTGAACGTGAGCTCCTGTGTGCTACTTTGTCTTTGATCTTGAGCAATGTCGATGAGGGGCAGAGTCCGGAGGAGTCAAAAGTTCTCACGCTCCTGCCAGCAACCACGACCGTGACCTGTTTGAAGGCGACAGACTCTTGAACGGTTGAAAGCAGAGGCAACCCTAATCATCCATCGAAAACAGGGAAATGCGCTGATTTACGACGGCCGTTCAGAATCCCTTCTGAGTACATCCATCTACATGATCCTGAAAGTCTTCTTTGACTTTTTTTCTAGGCCACGATCTATAGGCACACGATAGGCACACTCAAAGATCGAGTTTTGGAAATTCATCTGTGAATTCATGGAATCGCGCAGTATAACCCCGGAACTCCTCCAAGTCTCAAATCATAATTCTCAAGCGACGCGCCGATTTCTGGCTTCCCTTCCGCTCTAGACTCCTCTATTATCTTCGCTACAGGTAGCACGTTCCGAGAACCCCTTGTCTATACGAAAATCGATCTTCTTCGTCACTTTCAAGCTTGAGCAAGAAACTTGCCCCGCGCGCTCCGCTAGGTGGTTGAGGGTCTTTGCAGGCCTATACGGCCACACTACTCGCTCTGTAGTTTGTCAGCGCGGTCAGGACCTACCTGTGATCAAGATCAATTTCGTACCTTTCGAGTTCCATCTATTTCGTTGCTCAAGTCTTGGGATTACGGTGCGCCGATCGGACTCTGGATCACGCACGCCATGCATTTTTGTATTCAATCGGCAATAACCAAACAATTGTTTTTCTGTCGTTGACTTAAAAACCACAAGACCAGGTCACTCGGTATGGCCGCTCATTCAATAAGCTGGTCTCATCCCTGACTTTATCTTGACATGGCGCGGGTACACGAACAACCGAATCTTTTTTTTCTTACCGTCTAACCGCAGATGTCATGCTTTCCGAGCTGGTTTGCCGGATTTTCAAGAGAACGGTTCGTTCCGTTATGTAGGCTTTATCTCGGTTGCGAGGGAAATGGAACCTTCGTTTACTCGCCGTGAAAGGATTCGGAGGCCGCAACTCGTTGCAACGCTCTTAACAAACCGCGAATCGATCTGACAGAATCTATAGAAATCTATTTATTATTTATCCCTCTTGCGTTCAGGGTCCCCAACAGAACTTCAGGGCAAAGGAAAGAAAACGATCACTCACGCGGGAATGTCACTCGACATCTCGACATCCCGACTTCTACAAAGACATACATCTTATAACTCCTTTTGCTTCGGATGACTGACGTTAATTGTGGTTGGGATTGTGGACAACCTGACTCTTGGTCAACTGTTAACCGATCACTCAATAACAGCGTGTTGAGTTTTAAGGTATTGGTCGCAACTGACTCGGAAGTAACGTGCTTGCTCTCCCCCCGGGCTCAGATACCAGAACAATTTTAAGTTGACGTGAAGTACATATCCCAAACTTGGCTCCTTAAGAATCTTCCACAGTATGAAATCAAGCACGATTGGGTTCAGGCCGTATATTCATGAGACAGGATGACTCGCTGGAGTTCGAAGAAATTGAGGTTCGATTTGCAGTCATATTCAACAAAAGATTCCTAGTGATAAGGATGAAACAAATCTCCGTGCCCGTGAGCTTGACCAGCGCTCATAGGCGCTTAGTACAGTTCAAGCTTCACCGGCACCTCTGCACATCCTCTTTTTTACTTCCTGGGTTAAACAGAAAGCGGGGGACCTTTTTCTTCCTTTTATTCATGGACGTTGCCCTACTGTTTGTAGTGCTCTACATGATCGAGGATTTTCGTGCCCCAAATCCCGAGTACTCTCTCTCTCTCTCTCTCTCTCTATGATCGGAAGATATCGGCCGAACCACAGTGAAATCGAAACCTTGGTTCAATCTGACTTTGAAGGACGAGATCACGAAACTCCCGGCAGCCTCGTACTATGCAGCCTCTACTCGATATGATGTAGACGGGCGTATTGCTGACAGGAGTGGGGATGATGTTGAAGTTATAAGTTGAGAGAATCGCCCGACCTGAAAGCCTGTAGAACCACCTTTGCATCCCTCTTTTACTCACCTTATCCGTTCCAATTTCCCGCACGTATTCTACAGGGCACCGTATCTGTCTACGTAGATTTCGCTCTTAAATAGAATCTTAGTGTTCCAGGATTCCAGGCTGAGGCTAGCCTGACAACTAAATGGTCTTGCGGGCGTGACGTCAACCCTACACTGGATTTCCGAGTCCGTGCGCCGGAACCGGAAGGACGGAAATTCTCTTCCCCACCCCCACAGCCCTCAACATCCCTGTCCTCATCTTCCCAATGCCTACACCCGGGCCTACATCCACTTCGTCTCCAGAGGATATTCAGAATCAAACTCATGCCAGTAACTCAAGTGCAATAGCTTCACCTTCCACTTCCACACCTCCTACATCGACTACGACACAAACAGCGCCAGTCGGATTGAAAAGAAAACGGATAACTCTCGCGTGTCATCGTTGCCGACGTACGCTTCACATCTTTTCCCCTTCTCAGAAATTCCCTTTTCCTAACGCAATTTGGCAGAGAAAAAGGGCAAATGTGACGGGAAAAAACCCGTTTGTTCAACTTGTGAAAGCGCAGCTTCACCCTGTGAATGGCCAGATCCAGAACTGGATGGAAGGAAACATAAAAAAATGTCAAATGCGAACAAAACCAGGAAACCGACATCCGGTGGAGTGGGTGGAGGTGGTGGTGGTGGTGGTGGTAATGGCAGCGGAAGTGGAGATCCTAATCAAAGGGTTCCGGAAAGTCCAGTTCTCATGTTGGTCGTCGACGACGATTACGACCAACAACACCATTTCAAACACGCCAGGAAGAATCAGAAAGAAGTGTATAATGTGTCCAGAGAAGAACCTTCGACTCCCTCGAGCTCGATAAACGGACATGGGCATCACCATTCCTCAAATGGACCTGACTTATACGGTACTGAAAGCTCTTATCGGCTTCGGCATTTTGATCCAGTCGCGGAACGTTCGAGTACGGTCTCTCCACCATCGTTCGCGCATCCGTCTTCCTCTCCGTCTATTTCTCGACCTTTGCTTCAACCTGATCCTCAACATGGGCATATGCATGGCGCGCAATCACCGCTGGACGTGCTACTCGCTGCTGCACTTCCCGGATCGCAGCCTTCATGGGGAGGTCCTGCGAGCCGTACTCATAATACTGTGCGCGAGCCGGTTCCAGTGCAGGGCTCAGTGACTACTGCGGCGCAAGATCTTCCAGGCATGGAATATCATCGGTCACGCCCACTCGGAACAGTTATTACGAAACCAAGCGTGAGCGTGGCGAATGAGCCACCATTGGTTTTGCATTATAACAGGTACGGCTTTGTTCTTTCTTCATAAAGGATGTGGTCGTATTCACCAAGGTCTGCCTTTTTTTTTTAGGCCTTTCGGTCCTACAGCAATTCAAGTATGTGTCGCATTCCGTTCGAATCGACCATTTTTATCATGTTCTTATCCTTCTCATTGCTCTAGCCCGGTCTTGAGCGAATCTCGATAGCCTTCCGAGCACCGATACCAGGTTCGCGTTGCCCAAGTCCTGCATTAGGAGAATCATCTGCCTCCCCCTCCACCTCTCTTCCCGACATTTTCTCCTCAAACTTGGGCAACACGTCGTTCTCCTACGAACCCATTCATTATACCAACACCGACGCCCTCAACCCCGACCCCAACACGAGCACGCTAACCGTTACCTCATCCGACTCACCCTACGACCCTTCCTCCGATATACCCAAACCTATTGTGTTGCAAAAGCTGCTCCCGTTGTTTTTCTCCCGTATGGGCAGTCATTTTCCGTTTATTACGGAAACCAGTTTATTGAGTAATATTGATCATGAGGATCCTGGAAGAAGGGTGACGGCTCCACTGATCATTAATGCCGTTTGTGCCTTGGGTGCAAGGTACGGTTCGTTTCTGTTGTCTTTCGTCCCTGTCCCTTTTTCCTTTTTTTTTTACTCTCGCTCTCATAAGTATTTGGTTGATGGGCTGAGTTCAACAAATTAGATTCTCGGACATCCCAATAATGCGATTTCAGGCACGAGATACTTCACAGACGCCTGCAACGTATGGAATCCCGTTTGCGGAAAAGATGAAGCAGTTATTGGTTCCGCTTTTGGGGTTTCCGACATCGAATACGGTTGCAGCACTTTTGTTTTTAGCATATTTCTCGTTTGGGTTGAATAATGAAGGTGAGCGTTGTTTTGGTTGTCTTTCTTTTGGTCGAGTCCCGGAAGTATTGATCAACTGTTGTAAACCTGTTAGGAGCGTTGTGGACGTATTCTGGCATGGCTCTTCGGTTCGTTTTGCTTTTCCGGAAGTGGTTGGAAATAGAGGTTTTTACTTACTTCACTTCTTTTTTTGTTTCTTGATATTGCTTCCAGAATGGCTGTGGACCTTGGGTTGCACCAGGTACAGTATTAGTGAATATTCACCCACACACTTGCTCTCTTGTTTACGTTCCGGATGTTGTACTTGCAGGATATAGCAAGCTCCTCTCCATCCTCCGGTGTTCCTCGGAACGACCTACAACGTGCCAGCGACCGACTTCTGTGGTGGTCGTGTTTTATTCTCGATCGGACATTGGCGTTTGGTACAGGTCGGCCTGTGACGGTGAAGGATAGAGAAATCAAAGTGGGTATTGATTCTCGGAGGCCCTTTCTTTGCTCTTTTTACCGGATCAGGGCTAAATGTTGAGTAGGCGTCATTACCAACGGAAGAAGAAATCCTGCTGGTTCAGTCGCCAATTGGCTTGAGCTCTGGTTCCGGCGGCGGGAGTGGTCCCGGTCCCCTGTCGCCCTCGCCGTTTCCGTATCATGTGAAGATGTTCCAATTGTATGGAGGACTGGCGGAGACGATAAATGTCGTGGAGCCTAGTTGGAAGCCTGAATTGGATCAACCTCCTTCGAGAGGTGAGAAACAGGAACTTGGCGAGTCCGAACCGTCGAGATTGGCAGGGGGTGCTAGTACGAGTCAAAGTCGGAGCGGGAGTGTACCTGTGGGTGCGGATGAGACGAATTTGGCAGAAGTCGAGGACATGATAACCCATGCGTATAATTCGTTGCCTGAGTTGATGGTTTTTAATGCTGACAAGTGAGTTTGCAATCTGAATTTTTACGTTGTCAGAGACTGACAAAGGCTTTCTCTCTTATCGCCTAGTCTTCGGATTCACGCAAAGAACTCTTCTAGCCCTACGTTCCTTGCCCTTCATTTATGGGTGAGTTTCTGTCCTTCCATCGGTGCGGTAGAGTAACTCACTAATGGCGTCTAGTATAATGCCATAGTAATAATACTTTACCGACCCCCGCTTATACATCCTCGAGTAAACGCATCACGGTCGAGCCTCCAAGACCGGTTAGCAGTCGTAAACAACTCATGTCTGGCGATTAGCAACATCCTCAATTCGGCCGACTTGGTGGACCCATTCGCATATTTGGCGTCTCCCTTTGTCAATCAATGCTTTTTTGTGGCTGCGAGTGCTTGGATTCAGGGTGAGAGTCTCCCCAGCCAGATTAAGTTCCGCGGAACAACGTGCTCATGGCGGCCACGTATCTTGGTTTGTAGATTATCGTATTCGGACGGGGAGAGACGTGTTGGCTTCGTCTTCTTCTTCCACTACTAACGGAACTTCAGAGGGCCCATACTCGCACGGAAGTACGAACAAACACGCTTCAACGCTACTTCCGTCCACCGGATCATCTACGACCTCTATTCTTTCACAAACTGCTCTAACAAATTTTAAACTCTGCAAAAAAGCTCTTTCGAGGCAAGCAAGTTATTGGATGGGTGTAGGGTGGATACGAGCTGTTGTTGAAAAGTACGCTAGTCATAAGAAACGGGTTGGATTGGTCAAAGCTACGGAGGGTGTAGATACGTTTGTTAGTCATCAGGAGATGGAGATTTTCCGGAGGTTGGGTAAAAGGACCACGGGGGAGAGTCCTCGGGAGGGGGAGGTCGTTGGGTTGGAAGGTTCGTGTTCTCGTTGTGCCGTTCTTTTTTCTTTACTTATTGTCTTTCTTTCCTGTCAGCGTTGACGGCGATGTTGGGACAAGGACAGGCTCCGTTAAGTGAGGATGATTGGGCGTTGGCGTATAGTTTTGCGTCGTTTACTGCATCTGGGGCTGGAAATGGGGCCGGAGGACATACGGATCCGTTTTTATAACCTTATTCTTTTAGAGGAGAGAAAATTTCGGTTGTTGATCATATCTCTATTGTCGCGTGCCAGTTGCTTTTTTCTTCTGGTTTCTATTTTACCCGTGTATATTTTTTTTGTTATCTTGCATTCTTCGATTCATTCATGGGTTGGTCAAAATTGGGACGTTTTCTTCTATACCTGTATAAGTAGAAGGATGTATTATGGGTTTTAGATAAAGCATGCGGCGGGAAACTTGTATATCACGTATGTCATGTGTTTGTCGCCCTGTAATGGGGAGGAAATCGGGTCGACGAGTTGAAAGTTGTCCATAATTAGACGTTCTCGCGACCAGTTGATACGCTATATAACTTCTGAGCACATACCTACCGCACCTCCAATGCGCTTCTTTCACCACACAGACCTAGACGCGTCTTTTTCCCCATCATCATCAAAAATGTTGATGTCCCATCGAGGTTTATAGACAAACGGAACGTTATACCTCATTCTTGACTGTCCAGGGGTATTCGGGATATCCGAGATCTTTTGGAGAGCGTCGGGTGGGAGGGTAATTTGTTGAAAGTTAGACTGTATAAGTAAATGGAAGAAATTGTAAGTGTGCAGTTTACCAAGCCGAAGACGTTTCTATGAATTTACCTCAATTCTCCCAGGAGTGACTGATTTGGGAATGACAGAATACCCTTGAGTAACTCCCCAAGCAATCAATACTTGAGCTGGTGTAGCTCCTACGAAGTTTGCGATTTCGATCACGGTCGGATGGTCGATGACTGGGGGACGACCGGTGATGTTTTGGCCGAGAGGGCTGTAGGCCGTGAGGTGAATACCCTTTTTGGAGCAGTAAGAGATGAGATCGGGTTGTTGGAGGAGTGGGTGGGCTTCAATTTGGTTTACGGAGCTGTGGGGTATGATGGAATCGTGATTAGCCGAGGGCTGATGAACCGGGAAGAGATGCTCACGGAATAACGTCAGAGGCGCTTTTGAGAATTTCTAAATGTTTGACGGAAAAATTGGAGACGCCAATGGCTTTGACTTTGCCTGTACCAAGCAAAGCGACCCATCGCCTTCCATGTCTCTGCAATCGAAGGTGCCTCTGTGTCAATGGTCACTTCTTTCTCTCCAGTCGAATCATCCCTAGCCCTAGTCGGGCTCAGCACCTTTCCAGGCTGGAACGGAACGGGCCAATGAATGAGGAAGAGATCCAAGTAGTCTGTCTCGAGTTCAGCCAAAGTGTTGTCGAGGTCTGCTTGGACCTGTGGGAGTTATTCCATAGCTTGGAAACGAGGAAGATTTCAGAGCGGGGGACACCTGAGGATTTGATTCCTTCTGCTACTTCTTTTTGGCTTCCATAGATGACAGCGGCGTCGATATGACGGTAACCGGATTTGAGAGCGTGTACAACGGCGCGTTGGACTTGGCCTGGTGCGGATTGCCATGTTCCGAGCCCGATTTGGGGCATTTTGACGCCATTGTTGAGAGTGATGGATTTGTTGAAGGACATGGTGATTGCGAGAAACAGATGGAGAATGAGACAGGTTACCCTTGGAAAATCGTCGGCCCACCAATATTTGTATGTTTCGGAAGATCGGAAATGTTGTTACCGCTCGGATGTTTAGTTATTGCCGGAGTTTGAAGGATGACCCTGGAGGACTATCCTTGACCTTCTCTCCCATCTGTAGCCGTAATCAGATGAAGAGACATTTCCGAAACTCGATTGCGATGTAATCTTTCGTTTCTGCCTCGAAGCACTCTTCTAGTCCGAGAAATTGTACGTGTCTGTAAAAACACGCAAAAAAAGGGTGCGTCGCCCGGTGAGAGGTCTTCAAAAAGACTTTTGATTTGCAAGTCCATCACTGTCAAGGCGTGCGTCGCGCACACTATTGCCGAGGAACATGCCAGTGGCTAGGCATCGCATCAGCTCGTGTTTCAGGGGATGTCACTGAACTTGAAGAATTACTGAATGCATTCAGCAGCAGCTAGTACTTGCTTGTGAGTAAGGCAATTGGGTAGCGGTGATCTTGTCTGGCATGCATGGGGAGTGTGTGTGCGGCACACCACCGAGTAAAAGGAAAGGCCTTAAAAACGAAAGCTGATGTCTATCCATTCTGTAAGAAAGTGAGTTTCATCCCATGGCGAAGAGAGTTGAAGACGAAGGAATCCCCAACCCAAGTCTGAAAATGGTTCTCGTTAAACACGTTTATCACGAAAAGTTCCATATATCGTCATATTATGGCAAACAGTCGGAGTGTAAGAAAAGGTGAGAGGTAGTCAGTCTACATACCTTGTAACCGAAATCCCAGTCTGTTTCTGGACTGAGAAAGAACAAAGGCTGGTGCCCGGAGAACCTACAGAGAAAAAAAAGGTAATGGATACTAGCAGCAACTTGTTTCGATCAAGTGACCTCGGGGTACCAAACTCTATCTGTATGGGCCCCGCGCGCTACCACTGCGCCATGCTGCTATGATATGACAGTGCCAAATTATTTTGATCAGATGTCGGCGGCTACATAAACTACTCAATCGCCGTTTAGTTCCTTTTCTCTTGCATCCACAACCTTGTTGAATCCTTTCGGACGATTGCTCCTCGCAAACCGTTAGATGGCGGATAATCACAGCATCAGACATCTTTTCCTCTAGTTTCTTCACTCTTCGCGAGGTCCGGGGGTGTGTATGTATCTGCTCACCCGGAAGTACGGAAAAACCGACAAAATAACCACCTCATCTTCCGGCCAGGAAACCAAGGATCGGGAAAATCATTCCTTTCATTCAGTTTCCCTTTATAAACGTGACCCTTTCGATGGCTTCTTCTCATCTCTCCACCACGCACCATGGCTATCCTACAACAAAGCGAGCGTGAACAACAAGAACAGCTGGTCCTGAGGACTATTCGATGTCTTGTTGCTGATGTTGTACAACAGTTCAAGGGTGGTCATCCTGGAACTGCTATGGGCGCAGCGTACGTCTTACAATGTTTGATTTTCTATGTTCTGGCAGTAGCTTATGCTTATTCGCAGTGCAATTTCTGTCTCTCTATGGCGCGATGTGATGAGATTCAACCCAAAAGATGGACTTTGGTTCAACCGTGATCGGTTTGTGCTGTGAGTTTGCTTGTTTCTAGTCGATAACACGCCTACGACTCAATACTAATGCTACTCTTATGACAGCTCAGCTGGTCATGCATGTCTCTTCCAATATATCGCCCTACATCTTGTTGGTTACGATGTTTGGACTTTAAACGAAATCAAGAGATACCATTCTCGTGATTTCCAGACGTCGCGTGCCGCTGGTCATCCAGAGATGGAACAAGAGGCGGGTATTGAAGTTACTACTGGGCCTTTGGTGAGTGTTAGCTATGATATCCTTGACCGATTCTGATCTCCACTCTTTCCTCCTAAGGGCCAAGGACTCGCCAACTCCGTCGGTTTAGCGATAGCCGGTAAACAGCTCGCAGCTAGGTATAACAAACCTGGTTTTGAAGGCGTGATTGACAACACTATATGGTGTTTTACGGGCGATGGATGTACACAGGAGGGCGTTGGGCAGGAAGGTGTGTATATCAACCTGTTGGTCGCGTTTCTGAGACTACAGTACTAACCGATTTACCACTTCTAGCTATATCAATGGCCGGTCACTTCGCACTTGACAATCTCGTCCTCATCTATGACGCCAACAAAGTCACAGTCGACGGGAGCATTGACGAATGCTACACCGAAGACATCCCTCTCCGATTTAAAGCAGCCAAATGGAACGTTCTTCATTACCCATCCGAATTTTCACCTGATGACATTTCGGCTGTTACTCAGATTCTTCTGAGGGCGAAGAAAGAGTCCAAGGAGAAACGGCAGCCTACTATTGTGATTATCCCTACGGTTATTGGCTTTGGATCGTTGAAGGAAGGACAGGCGCCTACACATGGAGCTGCGCTTGGACAGGACGACGTCGATCAGGTGAAGAGGAGGTTTGGGTTCCAGCCTGAGGAGAAGTTTGTCGTTTCTAAAGAGGTTTATGAACATTTCGAACATGTAACGACGCGGAATGCGAAGATTCAGGAAGAGTGGGAGGAACTTTTTGTGCGATATGGGAAAGAATATCCAGAGGAACACGCAGAGCTGGTAAGGAGGATCAAGGGTGAGCTACCAGCTGGGTGGGAGGAGTTGATTGCGAAAAAAGAAGAGTTGGACGTGAAGGGTGAACCTACGAGGAAAAGTTCCGGGAGGGTGGTTAAGAGGCTCGCTCCTGTACTTTCGGAAGTAATTGCTGGAAGTGCGGATTTGATGGAGAGTACGTTTGTTGGACCGTGGGATGATATGGAGATGTTCCAAAACGTACGTGCCTCTACTTTTCGTGTTCTGGCCGGTTCTCGAGACTACATTACTAACCTGGTTTCTTCTCAACAGCCCGAAACTAAACTGGGAACATACAATGGCCGACAAATACGCTATGGAATCCGCGAGTTTGGTATGGCAGCCGTTGCGAACGGTATGGCGGCGTATTTCCCCAAACCTGGAGGGTTCCTACCCGTTTATTCGTCGTTTTTTATGTTCATGTGTTACGCGCTTCCCGCGATTAGGATGGCTGCTTTGATGGGGTTGCGCACTGTGAGTTTCCTCTTCATGTTCATTGTTCTTTTTCTCAATCCGGTGGACCTTGCAGATAGCTATATCCACACATGACTCCATCGGAATTGGAGAAGACGGACCGACTCACCAACCTATCTCTTTACCTACGTTTTTTCGGTCCCTTCCTAATTCCCGTCTTTGGAGACCTGCAGATGCGGAAGAAGTCATGGCAGCCTGGACGGATGCGATGACTTGGACTGAGAGAACCTACCACATGGGACATCAAATCGAAAAAGCGGGCCCTACGCTGATATGTCTGTCACGACAAGCTGTACCGTTATTGAAAGGGAGCGACAGACAGAAGGCCAAGTCTCGAGGAGCGTATACGGTTTGGGGCGACGAGAGTCAGGATGTGAGACTTGTGTTGGTGGCTACGGGGAGTGAAGTTTCGAGGGCTGTTGAAGTTGCGGAACGACTTGAAGATGAGAATGTTGGTGGGCTGAAAGGACATATCAGGGTTGTTTCAGCGCCGTGTCTGGAGGTGTTTAATACCCAGGAGAAGGAGTATAGGATGTCTATGCTACCGAGTAAGACAACGTTGGTGGTGTCGATTGAAGCTTGGACAAGCTTTGGATGGGCGAGGTATGCACATGCAAGTTGTTCGATGACGACGTTTGGGCATTCCGGGCCTCAAGCGGATTTATATACGCATTTTGGGTTTGGAGTGAAGAATTTGGTTAAGGTTGTTGGTGGGTTTGTGAAGAGGTGGGAAGGGAGAGTTCCTGGTGTTGGAGAGTTTGAGGAGTTGTTGGGGGGATTTGTACCGGGTTCCACGGATGACTAAAAGGCACTCAACACCTTTCAATGGTCGTGTCCTTTGTATTTTTAAAATAATGTATCTGTTTTTCTTGAATCGCAAATGAAACTTTCATTTACACCGTGATACCTAGCTTTTCGGATAGTGTCCCGGGAGCGCTGACGGTAGAGGTAATCTTATCTTATCTTCACCTAACCCAGACGCTCTAATTACGTCATGACAATAATGTTGTATTTATTTGGCCGATATGGCTCGCTGTGGGCACTGACGCTTTTGACCATTTCCAACGTATCATACAGTTTCCACCAGGCCGAATATCCTCAGCCCAACAGCCTTATCCTGGATCTCGATGCTCATGTAAGGGTTGTCCCATTGCTTTCAAGCGTTCACCTCGCCCTTTACCTCTATCCATCTGTTTCGCGAAGCGCAGGCCTGCTGACGTTTAAGCCTTTGATAGAATCTTATGAACCGAGCTCTGCGGAGTCGTGACAACGAAAAGTCCATCTGTCGAATGGTGGTCAGAGGATAGTTGAAGGACAGGAACCCGAATGCTTTACAACTCTCCTAGCCTGAGCACCTCGTTCTTCTACGGCACATTCTTCCGTGGGGCAAAGTGGCTTAATCAATCTCGCACTCTTCTCGCCGACTTCAACCTCCATATGCTTTTCAAAAGGCGCTATCTTGTATTCAAGGATTGCACCTGCCAGCGTGTCAGATCATCTCTTTGGTATTCTTAAGAACTATGCACGTCCAACCGCTCGTCACAGCACACCAACGGAGATCCTGGAATCCTACTATAGCTTCTATAACTCCCGAGATACTGCATGGTTCCCCCAAACAGTATAGGGAAGGTTGGGAGTTCTCCTTTTTGTTCGATGACTCGTTTGACTGACGTTGTGCACGACCATCTGCCGCCCGTGGCTTCGCATGATTCTGATTACCTGGATGGTTTTCTATTCTCTACAGCAATGGGGCCCCGTCGAGTCCCGTAGCACCCTACAGCTGGCTGAGAGTTACCTTGGTCCATGATATGTGACGTTTTGCGATCAGCGACGACAAGCTCAAAGCCTGCCCAAGGAATCGTGTGTTGTGATCCCTGGGAGACTAGCTGGTAGCGAATTATTGAGTTATTTGTTGAAGGTGTGCTTCGGCCCAGTCGGGACCAGCGTATATGTAAGACTGACTTAGTCATGTTACTGCGTACAGACTCAAATTCCGTCTTTTCTCTTCATCGTGGTCTCGAGCCCGCCCTAAGGTCGTTCTCGTCTCTGTGAGACTTGTCTCTTGTCTCCTCCGATACCCGCTCGCAATGTTGTCCAGAGGTCTTCATGGTTCCATTCGAACTTCCATGCTTCTCAGGGCCCCGTCCATCATATGTAGTCAAGGAGTTGAGAGTACCATACCTAGTTTCCAAGCATTCACTAACCAAGTACAGTCTCTGTATACCGTCAGAGAACTCCAATTTATACTTGGGCTGTGATTGAGCGAATTAGTAGGTATGTTTTCGGGGCGAAAGCGAAAGGACCCACTCCGGCGTAGGACTCAATGTAGCTCACATATTCCAACGAGGTTCGAACTTCTTACACGATAACGTTTCTACTCCGGTACGATTCAGTGTAGGGTAACGCTTCAAAGTAAAATTTTGGCTAGAGCTGACGCCCATGCCCTGGTTGCCGGAGACAGGCTGGTGAAAGGTTCAAGTTAGAGTCATATTAGGGGGTACCCTAACCTAGACACCTACCGCTGTGGTATCCTTAATCCAACCATACATGTCGAAATAGGTCAACAAACTCGTATAGGAACGAGTGAAGATGAGAATGGTCGACTTTGGAAAGCCATCTTCTATAGCTATAGACAAGATTCCGGCCAGCGCTATAGATACAAAGCCATGAGGCTGGAAGTTGCGTTCGACTGACTCGTGAAGTTCATCAGTTGAGTGATAGTCAGCGCTCCCTGGTCAAGCTGAAGCACGCTGCTGTGAACCATCGCGGCCGCTGACTCAGGCTGGTTGAACGAGTTACTTCTTATTTATGGAAACGCCGATCACTGATGAATATTTCTGACATCAGGCTAAATGGTAGCTTGATGGCGGCGCTAGCATGAATCAAAGAACGCGGACCGTTCTTACAGAAGTTCTGCTGAAATGACTTGAAGGACTCTCGTGCTATGACGGTCGTTTGGGGTCAGGCCTTTGTGTCGTTTTTTCCTTTCCAACCCAAAACTTTACAGGGCAAGTGTCTTGCCAAGCCATCTTCCGACTGGCACAAGCAACTCCTTAAGGTTTCCCGTCAACGTGTGGCATCGCGACCTTCCAAACACCACATAAAGAGTCGACGTCAACGCCAGAAGCTTTCGTTGAGCCTCTTTTAAGGGAAGCGAGTCAATAAAGCCATAACGAGTGAGCCAATGAGAAACGGATCCAGAGTACGAGACCTTGAGAGATCATGATGTTGTTGAGAAGAAACGCGGGCCCTGCGAGAGAGAGGGGGGCTCGAGATGCATGAGTCATGACGAGTCAATTCGAGGCAATGACAGATAGTGCCCTGCCATCTATTCCCACTATATTTTGAAGAGTTGTAGGTGAAAATGAAGTGGAAGTGTTGCTGCAAGTTGGGAAGAAAGAGACATATATGTACTAATTCGACTCGGAGTCTTTCTAGGGGAGACTACCTTCAATACAACGACTCACGACTATACTCGTATTCATGCGCGCTGGATTGAGTCAGGCTCCGTGTTGCGGTCAACTTGAAGAGTTTCCTATTTTTTTCCTCGAAGTACATAGGGTTGACGTGATCGGTGATCCCGGGGCGATCAGCTTGATCTTTGTCAATCTTATCTTATCTACTGACGCACAGCGCTAAATTGAAATTGAAAAATCAACCATCCAAGTACCGTGCTCGTCACCACCACCACCACCATGCCACTGACGAAAGGTTTTTATGTTTGTGCCGCTGTATCCGCTGCAGCTGCAGCATGGTATTATCCTAGATGGAAAGATGCAAGAATTCGTGCAAGGGTACGTCAGTAACTTGAACCGCAAACGAAGTGTTTTCCGCTAACTTCTATTGAAGCTTCCTGCCGATATTCCGACCTGGCGGTGTCCAGGTGACACTGTCGAAGCAGAAGAAGGTATATGGGCGGCTTTTGCACCAGTTCTTGCTCGCTACGGTCTGGTATCGTGGTTGTGGTTTGAACACAGCACCCTGCGGCCACCAGACGGCGAATACTTTAGATACAGCGGTTACCGCCACATTTCTAGGTTTGATGCCCAGCACGCAGGCTGGCTCAGGGAATTCAAATGGTGGTCATATTCGGTCAGTATTTATTTTCTGGTTGACTTGTCGGATTCTGTGCATACTCACAATGGAGTCTTCATTTCAGAATCCTGTGAACCGTGTTATGAGGACCTGCGACGGCCAAGATGTGATATGTCGAGTGATAGTTGTCGGCAAACAGGGGTCGAATGCTCTGCAAGCTTTACGACGCGTAGCAACTGGTCTGAACGCGTTTCTTAGTGACAATCACGTCTTGCCTATGTTGCAAGAAATACACTTCCAAGACATCACCTGTGGATTATTTCCTCTGGCAGGCGAATCTATGACCAGTATATTCGGTCCTCGACGTGCTCAGCTTACCCAGATTAGTGTTGGTGATATCCTGGACATGTTTATTCAGGCCTTTGAGGTTCGATTTCTACTTCCCATTTTCTTCCCAAGCTTGCAATAGTATATGATTTGCTAGGCACTTGTGTTCATTCACGAAAAACGAGTGGCACATCGTGTAGGTCAAATTTTTCCCACCTTGCAGCCTTTACTGACCTCCATATCAAGGACGCGTTCTTCGACAACTTTCTCATTCAGTGGCGTCCGCAATCAATCCGAAGTAATAGGATTCCAAGCAGCCGACCTCGCGTCTATCTTATTGATTTCGAAACTGCCATTTGCTTTCCAGAAGACTCTGCATACGAAGATTGTACCTGTATTGGACCTCCATTTGGTACTATGCATAGATACACGCGTCCTACCTTACGAGAAGTGGCGGAAGGAAAGCCTTATAACCCCTTCAATCTCGATGTTTGGCAGTTGGGTTTCTTCATTGGGTTCCTTGAGGTATGTTCATATAAAATACATTGCAGAACAGTGGACTTTGAAATATATTCCTTCTATTTTTATAGACCTCAGTACCAGACCTTGATAAGGTGCTACTCGAACTATCTACTTTGAGTACGGCATCGGCCGCGCTGGACGCCCTCGCGTCCGCTGTGATGTCCTATACTCCTCAGATGTTGCATGTTTCACCCAAGTATCGGGATGAAGTTAACGGTTTTCCAAATCCATTTTAGCTCGGCTTTGAGACTTCATAAAGGGAAAACTAGAATTTGTCGAGAGCTGAATAGAGGATATCATTGATAGAGACTAAATTGTGTGGTTGGATCCCCATGTCAAGGGTGCATTCCTCAAATCACACATTAGAAAAACAATACTGCGACAGTTATACACGAGCAAAAAACTCATCACAGCTCGGAAGAGGTTAGAACATAATAGCGACGAGTGACGGAATATAGCAAATGAATCTACAACTTGACTACAATGACCAAGGCCCAACCGAAGGCAAAAGACTTTCCACAGCATGATACTTACATCGGAGTCGGCAATTCCATAATTTTACAAATCTCATTCTTCTCATAGAACCTCATCCCATCCCATTGATCCCTCCTCTCAGCCGCCTCCCGTGGAATATCTTCAAGGTAGGCCGCGCGGCCAAAATCGATCAACCTGAATCTCTTATCTTTGCGAGACCTTCCGAGCGTGGCATAATCTCCGTGATCTCCCCGACGCATCAGGAGATTTCGGGGAGCAAAAGACCCTTGAGTCCATCCGAGTTCATGGAAACGCAGAAGGAGAGCAGAGCATTCGTAGCGGTCGTCGAGATTAAGGGAACGAACGTCGATTGGTTCTCCGCAGTCTTCAAGAAGGAGGAGTGGGCTGAAGTATTTTGGTTTAGGTTTCTCCTTGGTGTCTTCCACTTCGCCTGAACCCTCACCTTCCCGAACGTAGTAACCATAGAAACCGGGGACCAAGGCACCACAGGGGGTAGGCTCAAGAAGAGGTTTCGCTACGGTGTAGCCAGTCCAGTGCTCGCTAAAGCTTGGATCGAACTTTTGATAATTCATAGCTTCTCGGCAAAGGTGTTCATCGCCTGGAATGCTGGCTTTGACGCAGATTGTTACTCGCATCGTAGGCGGAAGTCGAGTGGTAGAACGGATATCTGTAGGCAACGCGGAACATGGGACGAGGGGAGAAAATTCGCCGGACTCGCTTTCGTATTTGAAATTGGCAAGCGAATGTAGATCTTGTATGCCATGTTTGCCGCATGGAGGGTCACCAGGAAGGAGCCACGGAACAGAGGAGATGTGGATCGTACGCATGGTACCAGTGTAGACAACGATGGGGACGGTGATCATTTTGGGATATTCATTATTGATATCTTCCGAGGCGGCCTGTTGTTTACTTGGAGTCTCCGTGATCGGCGTGCCTTCCTTTGCGCTGTCTTCTCTATACTTCTCCCATGGATCGTAATTGTCTCCCCGTTTTGACTTTGCCAGCTTATCGTGCTCATCCCGCATCTGTTGAACAGTCTTCAACGACATGGTGAAAGCCGACGACTCATATGTTTCTCTTTGAATACGAACGTTCCCGATGTAGGGACGGTCCGCATCCGTCTCCACTGTGTCGTGGATGCTATGTGGTCCGGCGTCGCAATCTACGCGCTCCTTTGACTCGGGAGAATTATGATCAACAGGGAGAATTTCGTCGTGCTCCGGCGCTCGACCCCACAGCGTAACCTTTGGTTGTGGAAAAGAGATTAAAGCTTGCTTGAGACCTGGAAGGACGACGTCTTCGGGGAGGAGATCAGGTAGTGTGGATGAACCATCAATGTTCGTATCGCCAGAACTACTATCATCACATGAGCTCTCGAAGTGTGAGTTATCGACGTCCTTCTCGTTTTGGTGTGCATCCGATGAGACACGGTCCTCTTTCGCTGCGACCCAGTCGTCTCTGACTGCCTGAGCTCGTTCCATCACGCATCTTACACAGATCTTCGGTTTGACGAACCACTCCCTAGGTACCTCCCATTCACCCTCAAAGACGACGGAGTGATTTCCCGTCCCTTTCTTCTTCGCTGGAGTTCTGGTTAAGAACAAGTGCGCCTCAGGCGTATGGGTGGGTGGGGGAGGCGGAGCCGGGATGGTGATCTCGAAAATGGGATCACGCGTTCTACAATCCTCCGCAGCTGGATAGACGTAAAATACAGGAATGGGGTCAGTGGTGATTGCAGACTCGACTGTTTCACGCATTTCCGCGATCTTCTGCCTTGCGGAGGGTCCGAGTTCGAGCTTGTATTTTTGACTTATGTAACCTTTTGGATTTGACGGATCGGACGAATCGAAAGGCCAAGGGTGATCTGAACTTTTTCGGTCACTCTCATCATCACTTCCTTGGTGTCGGGGTGGAACGCAAACCACGCGATAGGGGTCATGAACGACTAGCGTTTCAGGTAAGAGATGAAGAGGAATGGTGCTTTCGAGTCTAGGAATGGTACCAGTCACGAAGGGTGGAGTTGGATAGGGGGTTGGATAACTTGAAGGATGGAATGGCGTTCTGTAATTCTGGCGACCACGAAGAAAAACAATATCAGGAGAAGCACGAATCGAAAGTAGACTCTTACCTCAACATCGTCGTCTTTTCTATTTTGCGTTTTGGCTTTCTCGATCTCCGACTTTCCCCAACGTGTAAAACTGAGTTTGAAGTCAACTGTAGCCTCATGGACGTCAGCAGGATTGACAGCTTCTCTCTTTTTTGGGTCTTCTTCCCTGTTTTCAGCCCAGTCGATTTCCTGTGCGGCATAGTCGAGCTCGTCAATTTCCTTACACCATCCTGCCATCCTACTCCCTGTAGTGATCGTCACGGAGTGTTCATTGAAGGGCATGCGATTGGTGTGATAGAAATCGTAGAGGGTGGACCCCCATAGATGAGTGGCATTGGGTGCGTGTTTGCCTTCGCTAGAGTATCGTAGTACAGGACCATCGGGGTCGCGAGGCCAGAATCGAAATATTCGACGACGTGGAGTGTCGACTGTGGATTGAGTGACTGGTTTAACAGGCCTCGTGCGGTCACCCTCGACGGTTCGGCTGAGAATGCTATCTAGAAGAGGATCCACGGGAGATTTCTTTGCGAGGAGTATGTCTTGCGTCTTTTTCATAACCTTTACGATTTCTGATGCATCCTCAGCGGCGATATCATTCAAAATGAGCTTTGAGGAGACGTGTTTACTACCTCCAGTGGCACTCGCTTTCGAGTTGTCACTTGGAGAATTGGGATCACCTGAAGGTGAATTTATTCAGTTTAATCTAAGGCTGTAAGGAAATTGGAGCGTACCAGTTGATTTGAATGAAGTGGCCATGATGGTTGTAAAATGTAAGACACGAAGACAAAGGGACGCGTCTTTACATAAAAGGGCTTTGTTCGTGTTTAATCTATTCTCACGCTTCCCCCGCAGACTCGGAAACTTCCGATCGCGATGAGATCTGCCGCGTCCCAGGACCAGAATATGAGCTGCAATTTTCTACTTCTTGTATCCCAAGTAGACATCATCTGTCCTTAGTACACATTATTCACACCACATTTACCTTGGATCTATCAAGCATTACAACCTAACACCGTAGTAGCTTATACTCAATAAAGGTAAAGATCATCTCCGCAGTTGCACCAATTCCAGAAAATCACCAGAGGCTGCAGCAAGGGCAACGGGCACCCAAGGTCTTCGCCTCTCGTGTCCGAGTACGTTTTGCGTACCTAGCCCAACCCTAGCCTGTTCTGATGCAACCTTGCGGACAGTTCACGAGATGAGACTGGAGGGAAGGGTGTTGAAAATCGGGTATATCGGTACGTAAGGTGATCGTCGATTCTCGAAAGTCAGCGGCCATCAAATTCTTTCTCAGTAGATATCATAGGTCAATGTAATTCGATCGCAGTGGGATGTTCTAGGTCCATTCCGTGGCATAGCATAATTATACAGTACTTTACCTGGAGATGGGTGAAGAGAAGTGTCAGTCACGATAATCTCCCTGGGTTAAGGAACGCTCACTTCTAAAAAAAACACAACACTTCTCCAACTAACCACCCCACCTCATAGGCTATAGGCCCACTCAGTTCTTTCCAGAGAGAGGATGAGCGAATCCTGAGATTTTGGATCTGAATCTCGGTTTGGCATTGGTGTTCTTGACCTCCGGAGGGACATAAGGAGCAGCCACAGAGAATGCACCCCTCGGAACATCACGATGGGCCTCGTCTTGCACTGGAGATACGACGTGGAGGGCATCGGCCAAGACTGCAGGTGTAGGATAATCAGCATGGTGTTCAATGCTGTTGGAAGCGCTGTAGGTGAAATTCTTGTGGTGAGATGGCCCAAGGACGGCGAATGGTGTACGCACACCACGAGGCGAATGGGAATGGATGGGTACGGAGTGGATGCTACGCGTAGCAGTGGGTACAGTCCTGGCTACAGCCTGAGATTGGATGAGAATCGTTCGTAGGAAGGACATGAGGGATTGCTGTACAAGGCGAGTTTGCAAACTTGGATTTGAATCGAGCCATGGTTCAGGTATTTTATAACCAGTAAAGGGTGGGAATGTTGGGGTCTTTTCCGTAGAATGACCCGTCGCGTCACTTCCATTTTTGGACATTTTTGTATCTGGCCGTTCTAGTACTGAAGAACTGTTTCAACACCCACGACTAGTTCGGTGTACGAATAAGTTTTCTCCCTTGAAGAAAAGAACTGGATCTGAGCTAGATTACTAGCATCAAGTAAGTACAAGTGTGAGCTGGTTCCAATGCCATGTAATGAGGGCTATGTCACCAACACGGCTAGATTCACGTCTCCAATAGGTTTTTCTCCCCATTTGTAAAGTGGGTCGATTCAAAAATGGGACGACTTCCAGGTGGGTCAGGGTACATCAACGTCAACGTTGATTTACGCGAACCTGCACCGACAATTTAACTTTGAGTGGTACCCCAGTTTGCATCTGGTATCTACATCCTCATTTCGCTCTCGAGCCCAGCTCGTCCTAGCCAACGCAAGTTGCTCCACTCGAGTTATTGAGTCGTCGTCTGAACATGAAATGGTGTAACCGCAGTTCAATAGCACAACTTGTACTGTTTATTCCACCATAAGAGATGACCGTAAAACAAATCATTTGATCCTAGGAGGTCGCAGTGGAGATCATAAACATTTACAATAATTCGGGATATTGACCCAGTTCCGTCTAAGTCTAGGTCGAACTAATTGGCAGGATATATGGGATATGAGGAAGGAAATAAAGGATTCATCAAATGAAGTAATGATGGAGATCCACTGAGGGTTAAAGTGGGTTCAGGTGGGTAGAAAACACTACTGAGTAGATTGAGTTCTGAATACGGACGTCGTGATGGACCGTGTCCTAAAGGTCTTTTCTAGGGACCGGTGCATGCACCTTTGGCTGTTCATCTTCGACGAAGTACTTCCTCTGTGTCGAACGTGATGGAACCGAAGGCTTCTCTGAAGTGCTAGGTTTCGGGCGGTGCGTGTCTACGGCTTCGATTGGGAGAGTAAATCTTTTTACAGTAGAGCGCGTAAGGAAATACAAATACATCGAAACAAGTACCGGTAGGACGTACCGTGCCTCGTCACAACCATAAGCCCTCGGTGTCAGCTTTATTACAGTGTGCAACGGTATCTTGATGTATGGGAGATCTGCTTGAGGCAAATTATGAAAGTAGGCGTACCTAGAACGAACGGAGGACTGTTGAATCCAACGAAGGTTCTCGAGCAAAGCAGAACTCACAGACACCGCAGAATAGCCTTTGGATCAACGTGAGGGGTCAATAAATGTAAGGAATCAAGAAAGAGGGTCTCAAATGACCTGGTGGCCAACAATCAGTATGTTCTCCTGGCGTTCAAGCTCCATAATTACGGGTTCCAGACGGATAACCACGTCTCTATACGACTCGCCACCTCGGTAACGGTAGTTGAACTTGTCGTCATCCCGATTGGCAAAATCATCTGGGTACTCTTTCTATGGAGGCACAAAACACATCGAGTCACCGCAACGGGATGGCCATATTTAGAGCATACCTCAATTTCTTCATAAGTCATCCCATCGCAAACGCCTGCGTCTAACTCGTCAAGCGACTTCCAGGTGAGTTTGGTGTACGGGAGATATTGGGCAGTTAAAATAGTCCTTTTCAATGTTGACGTCCAAATCTGGAAGACCAGAGAGCCTAAGTGACCACGGGCGATGATGATGATTTCACGTACAGTCAGTGTCTGATCCCCAACCGATTTGGTGACAAGAGCCGGTAGGGCGTGGGCATACTGCATACCACGAGGTGAAAGCAAGGAGTCACCTCCAATTTTGCCTTCGACATTGTACTGACTTTCGCCATGCTAACAAAGGATACTGAGGACTCTTTTGGAACCCGTAACGAACGCCAAAGAAAACTCACGCGCGATAGGTAAATACTCCTCGGTTTGATATGAAGATTCATGAGATAATATGCGATCCGACTAGAGAGGTACCCGTGTATCCTCGACAAAGTGACTTCTTCGCCAACGTTGACTATCCGGACGTAGGAAAGGTGTGGTTCAGTGATTGTTTCGTAGATCTTCTCGTATTCCTTGATACGCCGGAGGAAATCTCGTTTTGCATCTTCACGAGACATGTCTTTATAGTCGGGGTCTCCTTGACTGACTTTCAATGCAACATTGGCAGCGATCACGGCAGGATCATCACAAGCAGATTCGAGGAAAACCAGAGTCATCCCTTTTTCTTGGGTTATGCGGGCCTCGATCTTGGCTCTGTATCACGGCCGGCTCAACGAAAGACATTGAACGACTGGAGGAGGAAAAGACGGACCGTCTGCTCCTGGTACTATTCGTGGCATCTAAATAATGCCGTGAGCAAATGAAGTCGAATGGCCTCGTAGAGAACGTACCATGTATCCCGACATTACCTCCATCTTTGAGCCATTGGATTAGCATCTCTAAACTCTCCTGAGCCAAACTATCACGGTTCTGCGTTGCCACAACATTATCGTGACTGAAGAAAGAAGCTGAATGATCTTCTTTGATTCCATGTCTAGAATTTCTGGCTGAGGGTTCAGCGTTGTGAATACGACGTCGTTGACGTACTGTTGCGCCTTTTGACGAGCTTTCGAGCGTCTTAATTGGCCGACATTGAATACCTTGACGGTTAAAGTAAGAAGACGAATCTTTCTGTTCAAGAAAATGGGTACCTTGACGTCGTATTCGAGCCACTAGACGAGATTAGCCATGTATGATTTCGGAATGTCAAGGGAGATAGGTAGATACATTGAGATAGATCATGAGCTTGTTACTGAGGTAGGATTTCCCCCGAGCAGGCAAGCCAACCTGGAGAGCAATTGACTGTGTTTAGAGTGGCAATCGAACGAGACCCTTTGAAAAGCTGACCATGGCGACTACAATCTTGGATTCGGAATAATCAGGTTTCGCGACTGCAACAGGACCAATGACATGGTGAGTACGATAACCCATCCTTTCTTTTTATGCGCACCCTTTTTTCCAATTCCCTTGACCGCAGGTGGAGGTGTCGGCGCTGTGGATCCTTTCCTGCTGGTCATCGTTGATTCGACATCGAACTTCTTCAACCTGTTTTTTTGGTCAAGGTCTTTGGACGTAATCCTCACGCGATTCTCTAATACTCACATAGGACCTCCCGCATTGAACATAGCAGGTGGGATATTCGGCGAGCCTGCTTCCGATATTGTCACCATAGGGGCCAGATCTCCAGAATCTTGCATGATTTGTAGTGCGTCTGCAGCGCGAGTGAGATCCTCACCGACGGTGTAAGAAGAGAGTGAGGTCGAAGATAAGGATTGCATGATAGTGAAATACGGGGATATTGGATCCGAATGACAGAAAGCGGGTTGAACGTTTGAACGGTGATGATGGGAGAAGGCGAAATTGTGCGTTACAGTGCCGTTTTTAGCCACGATCGCACACGTTCAACGTTAGTACCAACAGTTCTCGACAAGTACGACAAACTAGACCAAAACTAGACTGATGAATATATTAGGGGACTCAATGCGATTAGGCTTGCTAGATAATACACTGATAAAGAATGAAAGGATAATAGAAAGCGGGCCAATGTTCCTGCACGCAAGTTCTCACTGGGTGGGGAGCAAAGGGTATGATACGAGATGTATGTGCGTGGAAATGAAATTACAATGTAAACGCGATAACAGACAACGTGATGATATGAGGGATGAGGCGAGAAAGGAGGAAGACGATGAGAAATCGTAATCGAGACCAGGGTGAAGGATGCACTATGACTTGTGGAGATTTGTGCGAGTCGTGATCTACGTGAAATCTACGTATCGCCGTCAGTGTCTGTTTCGAAGCTTGAGATAAGTGTCGCACCCAGTGAAGCATGAACATAAGAAAATCCGCATAACAGGAGCTACCACCCAGTAGTAGCCTAATCCGAAACTCTATGCTCGGCAGCAGAAGGTCGCCCAGAAACCTCCTCTTCTACGTCCGTGTCCGTCTTCATCCTGTTCGCCTACTCTTTCCATTTGATCATAAACAGCCATCCCACGTGCTCCTGCATTTGCATGAATCTCCCGCGGACCTGTGCCACCAGTGGTGACATCCCCAGAATTAGTACCAGCCTTGCCCGGAAGTTGTCCATACAGAAATGATTCTGAACCATTCGGCAATCCATTGCCATTGGCCAATCCGTTGGCGGGGTTAGGTGAGCTGCGACCATATATATTTGTGGAGTTTCGGTACCCATTCGGACTCGGTGCAGTCGCGTACGGATGAGGTGTTGTGAGGCTAACGCCATTCATACCGCTCGCCTCCCGTTGTTGAGACGCCCGCCGACTGGTAGGGACAAGAGGTTGGACACTGGTGAGATCACGATTAGAGGCGCCTCGTTCTCCGGCGGGCCTCCGACTACTACTCTTGACATGAGCTGTAGCAGGAGAAGTGACAATGCCTGATGAATTTGGACCGCTTTCTTGTACTTGTTGGCGGGAACTGCGGTGACGGCCACCATGTTCGCGGTCCCGTCGATGCTCACGGTGCGCATGGGGTGACGCAGCATTAGCATGGGCCTGCGCAAGCGTCTTTGAGGAGGTCTAAGGAGTCCGTTAAGAGAAACCAATCAAGGGCCAGCGAAATCCGACTTACATTGGAAGCCTCCCAGCCTTTACCCCCATTGAGAAGCATCCAGTCAAACACACCATCCTCAGGTTCATCGAGAGTCTTGAGGACTTTTGTGAAGAGTTCACGAAGGAAATCATAGTCGGGGGTTTCTTCGAAGCCGAGTTTTCGGACGTAGTTCATATATATGGCGAATTCCTCTAAAGATATTCAAGAGTGGGTCAACTATTATCAAGACCGAGACATGAAAATCGCTCACCAGGGAACCCTTCACAAAGCTCAACGATCGGCGTAGTTTGTTTCTTCTCTCCGATCTTCTCGTATTTTTGCTTGTTGGTAGCGGCTCGTAATCCTTGCCACGGTAAACCACCCCTCAAGAAGTACATAAAAACGTGTCCCAAAGATTCCAAATCGTCACGCCGTGATTGTTCACGGCCTAAGTGCGTGTTGATGGACATGTAGCGAGCGGTTCCGGAAAGGGATTTGCGTTCTCGATAAGGAATGTGAATTTTGGTCTTCGGGTCGCGGTAGTGTTTCGCCATCCCAAAGTCTGCAAAGATTTAGTATCTTATATTGTCACAGAGACAGACTACGTCTTACCTATTATGTGTATGGTATTGGCGTTCTTACTCCCTGGAACGCCAATCAAAAAGTTATCGGGTTTAATGTCGCGGTATATTAATGATTTGTCGTGAATAGCTTGTACGCGTGTTACCTGTTTTCAAAACGTCAATGCCTCGGATATAATTGGATGGTCACGAGCGCTGGGAGTGGGGGAAGAAAGCGACGGTGGCGGTCAACGGAGCTTACCATTTGTTTAGCAGCCATACAAACGGTCTTTATGCTGAATTTACGACCGCACATGTCGAACAAATCCTCTAGATTGGGACCGAGTAAATCTATGACCAAGACGTTGTGCAAGCCTTCTTGACCGAAGTGATGGACCTGAGGAACACCAGCTGTACAAATAGGGAAGTCAGCGGGGGGAAGTTGATGATGGTGTGGAACCTACGAGTTCCGTTGAGTGTCCGATAGGAACGAAACTCGTCCCTGAGTTGAGGGGCGTCGGACTTGCGAGGTTCCTAGAGGACAGTGAGAAACTTTCTAGACATAGAAGTGGATCATTTTGAGTCGTACAAATTTGATGGCGACTGGTGTGTTTGAGAGCATTTTGGTACCTGCACAGTCAATGAAAATCAGAACGAGAGCCAACCAATGCCAATGAAGCGGTCGTCATTTCAGCGTCCAGAATGAGTGAGAAGAGCAAAGACAGAATCAACGCCATTAAGGGTCCCCTTGAGCACGAGTGGCCACTACATCAGAAACAGAGCAAGATGAAGTATTTGGCATTGAACCCGAAATCCTGATATCCAGGCGAGCCCAGTGGAGTTCGAGCTCGCATCAACGAAGGTTCGTGATAGAAGTCAAAAGAGAGAAATCAAGCACAGGAATATAAAGAAACTGAATACGGACCCTCAAAGACAACACCAAATGAGCCCTCGCCAATTTTCTTTCCTACACGGTAGTGACTTCCAACGATTCCATTTGAAGTACTCGACTGGGAGGGATGAGGGGAGGAAGAAGCAATTACATGGGGAGTTGTCATGATTGTGGGATGGAGATTAGAAGGAAAGCCAGCCCAGAAGAGAAAGACAGGAAGGGACGCTGCCGCTGGGGTAAAAGGAAAGAGGAATAGTGAAAAGGCTCGAGAGGAACTCTGGTTAGGGCGGACTTTTGATTTCACATACACCACGTGTTTGCCCGGCGGCCCCAAACTGCCACAGGCGAACAGTTTCAGGTTTCGCGCAGAAATTGGTCGCACTTGTCCACTCACAACTACTAAGTATGTAAAGAAAATATGTTATGACTGGGTATCTGCAACTGCAAGGCAAACTCTCCTTGTCCTACGTGGCACGCAGTTACAGAAACCACAGGCTTGCTGAAACGGTTTGATCACTTTCATGGAGGCGAAACGACAGGGACCACACTCGATCTCACTGTGGATCGATGAAAACAACCGAAGCTTTCGCCTCTACTGCGACGAACGTTGCCTCTTATTTGAACACCGAAATCTGTTCCGATTGCAATCCGTACCTCCCCTATCGGAGCATCACTCCCGTGCACACGATGAAAGTTCGGGGGACTGACAGAAGCTGACGATTCCCTCCGTAGCTGATCTCTTCTGCGGAATCTCACTTTGAAGTCTCTTGAATGGAGGTTTGATGTGCGCGCACGGTGCGCAAGAGGCTTCCATTGTCAATTTTGTAGCAATATTCATTGCATCAACGGTGTTGCTTCGTAGCAGCCCTTGCTGGTCGCAAACTTTGGCTTTGAATCGGCTAGTAGATGTTTTGAGTCCTTGTGAGCTAACTGCAACGGACGACTGGCAGCTGGTAGGCTGTTAAGTGGCTGTATACATCTTAGCACATATCCCGAAGTCGTCGTTCGTTCCTCACGTCCAAGCCCATGTCTGAGAATTGAATACTGAGGTTTCGGTTTTTCTATGCTCGATGTGTGCTGTCATTTCGGAAAGGATTATTTAATGTTGAAATACCTGAATCGATCAAAGGACTTGTGGCAGGATTCAGGAGCTTGTGTGACGGCAAGTGTTCGAGTTGAGTAAAGTCCCAAATCAACTTCAAGCGAACCGCAGTCTGCCTAGGGGACTAATATAACCGAAATTCCCACAGTTTTTAAAAACACATTTACCACCACATCGTTCCTTTGAGGATCTGAAACGGAGACTCAGAGAGACCGTCTTGATTTCTCTTCACGAATGTCGAAAGCAGCTTCTCTCGCAGAAGTGGAAGAACATCTAAAACAGCTACAAGAACGGAGAACGAGGTTGCTCAGCGAAGTTGAGCACGTAGACGAACAGATATTACTCGCACAATCAAGGCGCGCAACCTTTTTCAACGAAGCTGCCCCGATTTCGAGACTCCCTCACGAACTTCTAATCTCTATATTTGCCATAACGCGTGAGGAAGACACGCCGCGGTCAAAGTCATTCCAGGTCATCGCCTCTCACGTCTGTGCCAAATGGCGAGCGGTAGCTACGGCTACACCTCTTTTTTGGTCAGACATTCATGTCATCTTGACATTCAGAAATGCCAACTCGAAGGCGGAGACAGACGTGAAACTGGAGAGACTCGACACGTACCTGGCGCGGTCCAACAATTGTAATTTTAGATTCAACATGGGAGTGAACGGGAACATTAGCTTGGAACCCTTTCTCCGCCTGCTGGGATTACACATGCATAGATGCCAAAGCCTTTCCTTTGTCATTTCCAATCATCCGTCTCCTGTTTTGGAATTGCAGCGTCATCTCAGTCCACTTGAAGCACCCAGCCTTGAACATCTTTCCATCCACGTCCCATATTGCCGCCTTGTTAACCATGAGAGAAAGCAATTTGGCATCGTTGATGCAAATATATTACGGGCAGGCGCACCTGGATTGCATTTCCTCCGTGTTACAGGCGTAGCTGGCCACCTTCAGCCTCCTTTGTCGAGGCTCACCACGCTCCATCTCGATGGATCTCACATGGATAACCTCACCTTTGAGCAATTCAGAAACATCTTACAAAACATCCCGGAGGTTGTAAATTTGTCCATGCACGATTTGTGGGTCGACATAGCGGTAGTCGACTCACCATCATGCATCTCGATTCCCCGTCTTCGTTGCCTCCGCATACGTACTCCACCTGAATACGACCTGCACTCTCTTTTGGCCCGCTTACCTGTGGCACAGCTCGAGTCCTGCGTCTTGAGCCAGATCGAATCATTCAGGCCCATCGAGTTCACCAATGTGAAGAGACTCGCTCTTGATAATTGTTCGCTCACCCCAGCGGAAGTGGGAGATTTGATTCTGGGCTTTCCAGCTGTTCATTCGCTTACCCTTGCGTCTGGAGACCATTCGACGATAATATATGCGCTTGGATTTCCCGGGACACCCTTATGGTGGCCAAAGTTGAAGCTGCTGTTTGTAAATGGATTGTCGGGGAGGGAGGTACCCTTGTTTGTATATGCGATTCGAAATCGACAAGCGACTGAAGTTCCCCTCGAGAAATTGTACTTGGATCGAACAGCCAGGAGTGCGCTCCGTTTCAAAGAGGAAATGGAGGAGGTGAAGGCACTGCTTTCAGTCGAAAACCTCAAGGATATCGCACCGTGGCCTGTAGGGCTTGGACTTGAAGACGAAGATGATGGTTTTTGGGACTAGGGACACATACCGAATGGGTTCGTTTGTACCCCACTCGTACTCCCGTTATCCTGACTAAACTCGCAATAACGTGCAGCCCGTCGAGAGGCCAGGAAAAGCCTTCGTCAATTCACCCGCTTCTCATGATCACCCCGCCTCGTTCTTGATGACATACCATACAGTATGAGGTTGGAATGATAAACACGAGTATGGCCCACGGCTGCCAGAGTGACAAATAATCCAGCTAAACATTGAGGGAGCGATTGCCCGAACTGAACGAGGAGCCAAATGAGCCCCGAGTAGCATCTGAGGATTGCAGTGCGAAAGGGTATACCTTCTGCGATTTGTTCTCTTAACTACGAGCAGTAGAGCTCAAACGTTCAAGTACTGTGGCTGCGTCCGGCGAGGTTACAAGCATTCCCGGAAAACGGTCTGAACATTTTAGGCACCGCAATTTGGAAGGTGCAGACTGAGGCTGACTAAGGAGATCTGAGGTAACTGTCACATTAGTCACTCTCAGTCACCTTATCGCATCGGAGTCACGTCACCTTCTGTCACTGTATCGCTAAGGCTCTGTCATCCTCTTATTTTTATATGATTACCGAAAAGGGATCCCGACCTCTGTAATCATCTACCTTTATATTTCCTCCCATCTGTTGCGTCGATCCCCCAGCACTTCCTGTAGCTTTTTTTTCGTTACGTCTCCCATACTCTCAGCTTGTGCTTAGACGCCGAGCTAACCACTATTCAAATCTCCGATGTCAGCCTTCAATCGCAAAGTAAAGTTGACCGTTATAAACGACCTGGTGCGTTATTTGTAATTTTGTAAGCTGTATCATCCAGGCTCAACCTACGACAGGTATGCGCAAACTGCGCTATTGGGCAGCACGAGCTGATCAGCGCCATATCTTACTGCCAGGATGTCCTGCACCTTCCATTGACATTCGAAATCGAATGTCTTCCTTTCCGCCTTATACCCACGAATGTTGTCAATGAAACAACACCAAAGGTGCAGAAATGCGACTTCTTTATGGCTCGGTTCGGACGTGAAAAATTCGAGGCAATGGAGAGTGGTATCAAGAAATGGAGTGAGGAGAAGAATATTCCCTTGTACGTGACATGTTATTGCCTTTTACATACGGTGTTGATCGGTTTTGAAGGTGTTACAAGGGTGTCGTGAGCCAATCGACTCGGGCACACAGGCTTTCTCGCAAAGCATATTTCATCGGTGGTCAAGATAAACAGTTGCCCCTGCTTTGTAATCTCTTCAAGGCATATTTGGAAGAGGGAAAAGATATCAATGATTTGAACGTACTTGCGGACGTCGCACAGCAAACCGGCGTCATGAAGCGCGAAGAAGTTCGTCTAATTGAATTTCTTTGACCTATACACAACGCTTACGACATGGATTATCCAGGCTATCGCCTTTCTCCGTTCTGACGAACTTGAGGCAGAAGTAAACAATATGTGTGACGAAGCACGGTCAAAAGGGGTCACTGGCGTGCCGATGACCGTTATTGACGGTAAATGGGTGCTGAATGGCGGTCAGTGCTCAGACGTATTCGTTCAGGTCAGTGCGAACTAATCGCCGTAAAGAACCGGCTGACGTGACGGACTACAGGTTTTCAAGAAATTGGCCTACGCTGGCGTGCATGCTGCTCCATCCCCGTTTGCAGCACCAGTTCAAGAAATCTCGCCACAAGTTCATCTCAGAGCTTAGTTATTGGGTTTTTGCGGTATTTTGGATTCGACACCTACCTCGTAATTATTGCACTTGTATTTTTCTACGTTATGTTATGATCTGCCAGGTTTCCTTCTGACCAATGACAACCACGAGATTGCTCATAATTCGAAAATGACGTGATAGACAGCTGATCAGCACCTTCGGGATGCTTGATAATGCTGGTGCACTCCGCCGGCTGCCAAGCTAGGCCTGAATTCCGACGCCGGTTGCAAATTGCTCGTACGAAGTTGGGATTTTCAGAGTTCCGCCGCAGCCCTCGGTCGACTGTTGTCATCTCGATCTCCACGCGTTAGCTTGGGATTCGGAGAAGTTCTAGGAACAGCGCTAAGTATATGGTATGTTCCACAACGAAAAGAATTTATTTTCACCCTCCTTCTCATTGATACGGTGCGAATCAAGCCTCGATGGTGGGAGAAGACGGACTGCGGTGTGCATTGCTATGATTTTGCGTATGCAATACATGGTTACAGACACCTGTGATGTCATCTTCCAAGGAAATTTCAGGACCTATATGTAAATCGCTCGGAAACATCCTTTTTCTGCCTTCCGTCTCCCAACCCCGCAGCACACGTCCTCACCTGAAAGCAGCCCACAAAAACTGTTCGTCGATTATTGTTTCACGCTCAGAGAACAAATCGCTTAGATTTTTTACTTTTACAGTATGGCAGTATTCACACATAGGTATCACCACTGGGCATATGTCTGGATACCCTTGTTCGGTGCATTTATTTGGTTCGGTAAGTCATCGACTATCTTTCTGTCACAATGTCAAGGCTGAAAAGAGGGCTCAGGAACGTTGTGGGCAATGCTTATCACCTGGCTTGCTCAGGGAAGACCGCGTTATGGTTAGCGAGACGTTCTCATCGAAATGGGCTGATCATGATTAAAAACCAATCTGCCATCAACAGAAACGATAGATGGCACGATTGCCTATATCTCTGATATCGGAGCTGATTTTCTCAAACCTCTATTTGTTGCCGGTTGCTCGATAACTGCGGTTTCTTTCTTCTTGTCGTTGGTGATTGAGAGGTATCTTAGACACTCCGGCCGGTGAGTTTGTTTTCGTACTAGAGTTTTTCTGATCGGTGATTCTTCTTTGTAGTCTACACCCCAATATGCGTACACGCGAACGCATAACGAGCACACTGGCCGCCCTGGGAGCTCTGATTGGGGGAGCTGGGCTCGTGTTGCTCTCTGTGTTTGATACCAAACGGCACTCGAATTTGCATCGGCTTTTCCTTCTCATATTTATGATTGGGGTCGCCCTTAGTGCTTTGTTTACTGTCATGGAGGTGGGCATCGGTTCTTATGGCTTTGTTCGTTATTCATCGCTTGCTGTGATAGTATCGTTGGCTCAGTCGTGATTTTTGGGACGCCAAAGAGCTAAGATTTGCCTACAAGACTAAGGCCTTTATTGCCGGCATTCTCATTGTACTTGCCGTAGCATTCGGAATAACGCTGTTCAATGCGAAGGACGCTGGAGGTAGCTTTTAGCACTGTCTGGGATTTTCGATTTTCTGGTGATTGACCTCTTATCTTCAGCTGTACTGGAGTGGACAATAGCCTTTGGGTTCACCTTTTACCTGCTTACCTTTTTCATGGATCTACGGGAAGCAAAGGGTATTCACAAAGGGGAGCTGAGTCGTTCACGAATGACAGAACTGGGTTACGGCGCCAGGTAGGAGTCCTTTATTTCCCCTTGACGGAAGATAGCCCTCTGATTTACGAATGACAGAGTATGACCTGTGATTTGACAAACTTCTCTTTTTGTGTCGTGGAGCTACGCAGTTTCATTTTTCAGGTTCGGACGTCTAGATGATCGTTTCTGGCGCATTAAAACTCTCATCGAAACATGTACCTAGTAATGTATATTCACGAACGCTGTCAAATGATCATGTCCCATCTTGAAGTAATCTTTTTCTTCCTCCTACATTCCCCCTGGCATTCGAGGGGAGTCTGACGTCGTCGCGCCTGCTAGATTGAGCTCGCGATCAAGTTGCCTCGCGAGTTCCAAGTCCCTTTCCTCCTGCTCCCTTCTTTGTGCTTCGTCCTCCTCCTTTCTTCGTCTCCCGATGGCCGCCGGGTCCTCTCGTACAGGAGAGGGAGCTGTTGGGAGAGGTGGTGATCCCGCCTGTTCTGCTGCTAAATCCCTGTCCAGCTGACGCGCTAGTTCAGCGTCTCGCTCCTCTTGTTCCTTCCGTCGGGCAGCTTCCATCTCGGCTCGACGCAGTACTCTGAGTCGTTCTTCATCTACCGGGGTGGGTTGTCTGATTGGTGGGGTATACGCAGGTACAGGAAGACTGGGGGGAGTGGGGGGATCTGGTTGTCTTGAAGAATATGGCGGCGATGGTGGGGGTGGGGTTGGTCGGTTGTACGTACGGTTATAGACGGGTTGTTGGGCAGCAGGAGAAGAGGAATGGGTATAATGGTCTGTGCCTGGGGGTAAGGGAAGCGGGGTCTGGTATCGAGCGACTAGATAAGGGTCTGGTAGGTCCGAATCTGATCTGGGAATTTGAGGAGTATAATGAACTGGATTGGGAGGAGCCGGAGTGGGTGTGTTCATCCTAGGTTCAACATAGCTACTGGTGCGCTGGCGATGGTAATGATCGAGCGGTGTGGCGGCCTGGGGAGGGGGAGAGAATGGGGAGGTAACTACGTCGGGAACGGGGAAAGAAAACGACATCGGAGGAGCCTCTGGTTGGTAGTTAGAAGCACCATACTGACCGCCTCCCCGAGCTTCAACAGGTGTAGAGGGAGGGGGAACGTAATTCACATTGGATGGAGGGTAAGGTGCTGGAGTCGGAGAAGTATAGTGGGAGTGGGATGAAAATTCGGGTTTGGGACCTGGTCCATACGGTGAGGATCCATTAATGAATCCTGGTATGGAGTCTGGGATCGCAGTAGAAGGGGAAATAGAGTGGGTAGGTACTGGTTCAGGCGCATTCTTTGGGTTCGCCGGTCTAAGAATGGATGGAATTCTTTGAGGAGCTGCTACTGCTGGCTGCAATTGCGAAGCTGGCGACGAATGATAAGACTGTGGCCTCCCAGAGTTCGGCCCTGGCTTTAAAGTGCTGGGTATGGAGACTTTGCTTTCAGAAACGGAAGGAAGAGCACTGTAAACATCTTTTGGTGGGGTCTTTGGTGGGGTCTTTTGGAAACCAATCGGGGCGTGGCTGTGATATGCGACAGAGGAAGAACCATTTTGAGGTGTGGGGCCTTGAGGGGGACGTGAAAGTCGTTCAGACGGTGACAATTTGGATGGTCGTCTCTGCAACAAATTAGAGTTGAGGGGCACTGAAAGATTGTTCTTGGGAGCTGTCGTTTGCGACGTTGCTGGCACGGGTCTGTTACTGTAGAAGGTCATTTCGAGATAAATGTCTCCTCGTGCAACTCCGTCGACTTGTAAAGGTACCCATTCTATAATATTCCATTGTCAAATACATATGGGGCCATCCTCAAGCAGACCTGTTTACTCACCATCGAATTCACCCGTCTTTAACGTTTCCGAAATGTCTACGCTTCCTTCACCCAACATATCATCATCTTTATGTTCTTTAGACCAACACTGAGCCTCTAGTTTCCTATATTTTGTAGACTGGTTTTTCATGATCGGAAATCTGATCTCTTCGTCCCATTCAGGATGTTGACCTCCTTTCACGTCAATTTTGGTGCGCTTTTTGATACCTGGCTCATGATCAATAAATAGTAATTCTCCAGTCAAAAAGAGAATCGTACCGTTTAGATTGATAGTGGCATAGACGTCTTGCTTATAGAAATGCTTGTCGTTGAGATTTCGGGCCTTGAGTACGACAACTATCAAGGTTCCGATCTCTTCTTCGTTGGACATGGGAAGAGTAGGGAGTAACTTGAAGGAGCGCTGCTTCCACGCCAAGGACTGTCAATATATAGCTGGCAGCTACACCGCTGCTAGCTCCAATCCTGTCACAAACACCGCTCTCAGCATGCGTCGAGAGACAAAGTATTTGAATGAACTAGCCGGCGCGCAGTGATAATTGCATCGCCACTTGCGACATTCAGAGATCGAAACTGTAGCGCTGAAGACTGAACTCTGAACTTACTGAATGGTTGTGTTGAGTTGAATAAATTCTAAACATACATATGCCCAGTGATTCCGTCTTGTATATTATTCAATTTCAGGTGGATCTCAGTAGCCCGTGTACTGTTTACCCTTTGGAATTTTCTAGCCTCACCGAGCCTGATGGGCAGTGCTTCGGTATATTTCACCGACATCAACTCGACACCTATGCTCATCCGCAGCACGAAACGTAGAAGATTGGAAGTTCACTCGGAACTCCAACGACAACATCGGCTTACAGTCTCGACAAATGTGTACGTACCCCATACCTGTGGGCTGTCCGTGAAAATAGAAAAAAAAAAAACAAAACAAAAGACGATGCACTGCTCTAGATCCTACAACCCCCACAAATCGAAAAACATTCAATTGAGTGAAACATCAGGCATGATTTCTGTAATGGATAACAAGAAGTAGATCTAAGACTACAATAGTCTCTTACTGCGAAGGGACCGTGGGGACGGACTGGACCATAATCTCCGTCCATATCAAATTGACCCTGGAAAGAGTAACAGTGGCGCTGGGGAAGTGCCTCGTGGCTGATGGGGCGCGTAAAATGCGCGTAATACGAGGGTTTCGCGTCTCTTGACCTCTGCCCATCGCTATCGACAAGTTTGAGGCTTGCTCGAGCCTCCAGAAACAAGTGCGTCAGGTAGGCTCGACGTGCACCATGAAAAAACGTGATCCCGCACGGACCTCTCCTACGTCACCCTCGAAAGCTTTGGCGAGCTCGTATACTCTAAAGGGAAAAAAGTGAAATGTGCACGGGCCACCTCTGAGAGGTATAAATACCAGGACGCCTTTCGCGTTTATATTCCCCATCCTTCCTCAGGAACTCTCACTTCATCTCTACTATTCCTCAACTTTCGTCTTTACCCCCACACTCTTTTTTATCATCAACAACGATGCCTTCCATCTCTAAATCCATCTCCTTCATGCTCCTCGCTGGTACTACCGCCAACGTCTTTGCTGCTCCTTCTCGTAGGGATATTGGAGAGATTATCAACACTCTCGACGGTACTTCTTCTATCGCCAACACTCACACTGGTGGCGACTTGAGTGTAAGTCTTTGGGCTTGGCTTGCATCCATTCCTCCTGCTGACCATATGTATTTCAGGGAGACTATGTTGTAAAAGACGGCATCTACGAGTATCCTTTTCTTGGAGTGTGTTTATCGATCATGATTGGCGGTGGACCTACTCTCCCAGGCTGCAGTACAGAGCAAACTCAGCAATGCATGGATAAGGAGACTCAAAAGGACCGGGTGAGCTGTTGGTCGTTTTTTCAAGCTAATTCTATTTCTAATCAACATTCTTTCGAAGGACGCGGCCAAGGATATGTGCCCCGAGCTCAACACTTGCGACCCGACTCAGGTTGCAAACGTTTGGAGGATGTGCATGATTGACAGGTGCCAGCGAGACGGCAAGTGCCCGTGCAGTGGTGACGACTGCCCTAAGCCTTGCAAGGGTGATGAATGCCCGAAGCCTTGCAAGGGCGACGACTGCCCTAAGCCTTGCAAGGGTGATGAATGCCCGAAGCCTTGCAAGGGCGACGATTGCCCTAAGCCATGCAAAGGTGACGATTGCCCCAGGCCTTGCAAGGGTGACGAATGCCCTAAGCCGGAAGCCCCATGCACGGAATGCCCAAAGCTTTGCAATACTTGTGGAAAGGGCACGGACAGCCCTTTGGCTTCAGTTACTGTCGGAAACGAAGGGTCTCTTGTCGCTGCCGAGGTCGCTCGTAAGTAGTTAGTTGGGGGATGGACGGCTCGTTGTAATGTGTAATTTATACGAAAATCACGAAAATCATGTAGGTATTTTTTATACCAGTAGAGGAAGAAGAAGCACCTGATATTCCCTAATGGCTGAATATACAGAAGCCGATTTCCACCTGGTACTCGGCTTCTGTACAAGGCAACTCTTTGATTTCTCCTCCCTTCTATAAAGTTGGTTAAATCCTTCAACTTGAAGCTGTGGTTTCCAGGAGTGGGTGTTGGGTAGGTTGCCTGTGGGTTTTGTATTGCGTAATATGTATGATGTGTGTCATATGTCCCCACGAAATATGTTTGGTGATCTCCGGAGGTCACCCTGTGTGATTTGTGTCGCGTAATATATGGTAATCTGTGTCATCCGGCCCACGATATGTCTCGTGATCCCCGGCAACGTCCGCGACCGCGCCTGCATGTCAACAAGTTCAGGCACGGGCTGGACATCACCACTCGCTGCTGTCAAAAGCTTCGTCGTCGTCGTCTACGACGATGAGCTCACTCCATAGGTCAAACATAGTGTAAATCAAGATCAGAAACGGCGACTTACAAACACCACATGTGTACCAAAATCTTCCTTCCACACTTTACACACCTCGACGTTATGCTGATCCACCTTCTTCACACAGGCCTCCCACGAATTCCTCGTAGCTTTCAGCGCAAAATCGATATGGTTCATTTTGAATCCAGAACAGCGGCTACAGAACGTGATGCAAAGTCAAGGTTTTGCAATGTCCAAATTCATTTCCTTTGGGATACCTTTTGACGTTGGTAAGAGTTCTCAACAAGCCTCGCCTTGTTACCAGAGTTGAGGCTGTGGTGATCGTTAGACATCGTACAGCAGTCAGTACTGATTTGCCAAGTTGTCAGGAAAAGACTGGCACCTTTTCGTACATTTCCTCTTAGACTAGGGATAAGACGAGGAGACAATTGAAGCTTAGGTTGGAGTACATTTCTCACGTGGTTGTCGTTATGGATGTTCTCGAGCGGTGCAACTGGAAATCCCGGAAATCAGGCAGACGCCACTTCCCATAATCCGATCGCGAGTTAATTCACGTGTACTGCGTGCCTGGTAATACTTCCGCCGGTTCCGGCGTCCTTTAGATCTTTCGCTGAAAACTAAGCTTAACACCACTACTACGTAGCTGGAGCTGTATAGGCAAGTTTGAAACTTCGATATTGGAGCTCGCTAAGACTTCGACCGATAGGGTCCGTCATTTCAAATAGTCCTGGCTGTAGTCTCCAAGCTGTAGTTATCGACCAGTTGAATTTCTCAAGAAGCGTTGATATTAATGAAGAGGTCTCTTATAGTGACCATGAGGGACATATATGGGAGAAGGAGAAGGCAAAATCTCATGATACGTGGAGCCCTCACCTATACAACTCCCAACAACACCTTTGCCAGGTTATAGCCAATTATACCGAAAGAACGAAACTCGGCAGGCGGTGGGCAATGTTGAGATGCTATCCTCTGACCATCAATTATCAAATGATTTCAATTCAACATGATACGTGTGATGAAATTTCTAGCCTCTTAAAGCTAAAGTCCGCCTCCTTGCTTCCCAAATTTCGTTTTCTCCTTCTTCCTCCTTCCTCTTTCTTTTCTTTTCTTGAGGTCGTCGTTTTTTTCCCCTTCTTTGACGATCTTTCTCTTTCTTTCCCCAGCGCCTACACGACTAGCGGAATCTAACCGATCATGATGAGAATCCACCGTCGCGTTGGACCAGTTGCTCACGGTGCGGTAAAGCGTGTACCTGAAGGCACCCAAGGGACACCGACGTTTGACAGTTCTGGTCAAGCCGTCAACACCAACGCTAGTAGAACAGGTGACTATGCGAAGAACACGGTCGCATCAAGCACTCCACCATCCACCATAGCGCTTGCTGTCTTGTTAGCCATTGCGGTCGTAGCGTTCATTTCCGGTGTGTGTTATAAAATCAGCTCCAGAACTGCCAGTATTCATCTGACTCGAATTCTAGGATGTGTGTACTGGAGAATCAGGAGAAGAAGAACTCAGAGGTCTGGGGGAGCCCAGACATATTCCAGCAGTCCTCACAGTACGCTATTTGGCATCGAATCCCGTCCCGAGTCAGTCGAAAGTGAATCTTCATCGTTTGGAGGTCGCTCAGTCAAGGTACAAAAGCCTGGGAATGCCTTCGTTATCAACCATCCTTTTCGCAATGAAGAAACTGGCTGGGTTCCTCAGATCAGAAATTACCGTGGCGTCCCGTTAGTCAACGGTGAACTCCCCCGCCACGTCCAAGCGGCGAGAGAGGGCAAGCGATGGTTGAAGTCCCTTTCACAAGTTGGTATGAGCGAGAAGCCAGCTGAAACCACTCCTCCTCCCACTTATGCCATTGTGAGTGGACACCGTCCCTCGAAGTCTGCTGACGCTAGACCCAGTGGTCCACCTCCTGGTATCCCTCTGCCACCTACCCCTCCTGAAACGATTGTTGTCCGTCCACCCACGCCTCCGATGCCGCCTGTAAAGGGAAAGAAACCGAAATTATCCCCTCCCCCGCTTTCTAAACCTACTGAGCTACCTACGGTACCATCGTCACGATTCTCCCTTTCGCCACTTCCCAAAACCCCCGGTTCAAGCGCAGATCCTCTACCCAGCCCTGCTCGAATCAATTCATTCGTTCATCAGCAAGGAGAGATCCCTGCCGAAATCAAGTTAGGAACCAGCAAAGATGGTTTGCCATTGCCACGATTGATGTCCGTCATCAATACATTCACACCGTCGCTCGAGGATGAAATGCTCATTCATATCGGTGATACTATCCGTATGCTTGAGGAGTACACCGATGGATGGTGTTTGGTGCAGAGAATTGGTAAATCAGATGCTCCTCGAGGTGTCGTACCAAGATTCTGCTTGGTGGAAAGACAGTCGACCCAGACCACTCGAAGGAACATCATCAAATCTATCCAAGCATCTGCGAAGCGCATATGAAAATTTGATCATCTGCCCGCACACCGCCAATCTAATCATCCATTCCGGGAAACCCGATTGACCCCTTGAGTTCGACCTTACCCCTCGAAACCCGAGCCTCTCCTTGACGACACATCATTTGATGGATTAACGAAGAATCTGTCCCTTTCCACTGATTATCTTACAGGCCAATTACAAGCCCACTTTATATTTCCAACTATTTATTGTGGTGTCTAACGCTCGCCACTCTTTTTTACCTTCGCTCTTTTTTTGCTCATCAAGCGTTGCAACATTCTCTTTTCCCTCTCTATTTATTGAGGGGTCTTAGCAACCCCCCCACCACGGCTCCTTGCATAGCTATCTATTATTATCTATTCGAGCATACATACGGTACCCTTGTTGTGCTTCCGTGGCTTGCTTGCGAGCCACAAAGTTGGTGGTGGGTTGAACCTGCTACTGCAACGCGTCGATCTGGGACTTTACTCTTACTGTATATTTGGGAGGATGCGTGCATGACACGGTTACCTATGTAGCTTCAGGTGTAAAAAATCTAAAACAATAAACATTGAAAACATCGTTGTTGAATAAATAATTTGACGTAAATCTTGAGAGTCATAAACTCGTGGAAAGGGAAACAGAGTCACTGACAATCTGACCGCAAACGACGCAAGCTTCGACTCAGATACCCGCTGTTAGTTCACCTAATCTATACGAGAGTGACTTAAACTTGAACTTCTGACCGCTTTTGACTCTTTCAGCCACGGTCCCGACGTTGTTCATTGATGCCCGACTCGGTAACCCGCCCTGGTGCGCATGAGGTCGGCGGGAGGGCGCATCAACATTGATGTCGGTTCGGCTACGCGCATCGTGTTACTTTCGAGCTGTCACACACTGTCATCTCCTTATCCTTATAAAAAATGGCACTCACAGGACGCGACTTTCCTATCACAAACCTTCATGTCTCAAAACACAGAAGCTCAATCGTTTATTCAGAGGGTTCAAGCTCTCCCCAAAGGCGCCGGCGTATTTCTTGACGACGTCCTTCAACCTTCTCTTGATGATGAAGCAGAACTTCGAAAGATTTTTGCTACAGACAGACAAAACACGCGTTTGAATGACAAATATGTCGGTCTCGTTGACGTTTTTGACGCCCCAGAGGACATCAGGGCTATCAGAGCTCGAGTTGTTAAGGATGAAGAAGACTTGACTGCCGAATATGTTATGCCTCTCTCCGAAACAGATAGGAAGAAGGAAGGCGAGCCCTGTGTGGTGTCTGACTTGGAAGAGTTCAAGAAGAACTGGTCGGTTTTCACGGAGGGATCTCTTTCTCAGTTGTTAGAGTGGGACAACGTCGTAGCTGCTGGAGGAGCGGTGCTGGCGTGTCTCACGCCGCTTCCAGAGTCTGCCAAAGCATCCAAGAGGGCGATTAGAAAGTATTATCACTCTGCAGCCTATCCTACCTCCGATGTCGATCTTTTTCTCTATGGCATGACTCCTGAGGAGGTGCGTTGACATCCATTATAGCACATCATCGTGCATTGACGTGGTATCCGAAGGCTGAAGTCAAGATTACAAAAATTTATGAAGCTGTGAGAGATTCCGTACCCTGGGATGTGACATGTGTTCGTACCAAGCATACCGTATCCATTCACTGTAAGTGCTACTGCCCTTCTTTTACGTCCTCAATTTGAGGTTCTCTTTCCGCAGCCCAATACCCTTACCGATCCGTCCAAATTGTCCTACGTCTCTACAATTCACCCGCCGAGATCCTAGCAGGATTTGATATTGATGCAGCTTGCTTTGCATACGATGGTACGCCTTTCTGTCAATCACTTGGATGGCATCCTCAAACCTGCGTCCTGGACATTCTGCAGGTGCCCGTGTTTGGGGTAATCCTCGTGCCATTGCTTCCATGATGAGACAATGCAATACGGTCGATATGACTCGCCGATCTCCATCATACGAAGTTCGACTCGCCAAATATTCGTCTCGTGGATTCGAGGTCTATGTTCCTGGTCTCAAACGGGCAGACGTTGACCCTACTGTGAGTGGCGCATATTGTAATGAACTTTGTAATCCTTATCATATTTGCAGATTTATGAGCGTTCCATTGTCAGGGTCGAGGGACTGGCTCGACTTCTCGTTTTCGAATCGCTCAAAACGGCCGAGAGTCGTAACAAGTTTTTAGAAGCGCGTCGAAACCTCCGTGGTCGTCCGAATATGTACAATGCCCATTGCTACAGGCGAAAGAAACAGTTGAGAGGTGATCTAAAGGTCGACATGACTATTGGTGGCTTGGAAATGAACGACTATGACGTTGTATCATTGCATATTCCTTACGGTCCTGGTTGGGATGCGCGAAGAATTGAAAAGCTGATTTATCAGACAGTGAGCTATCCCCTCACCACGTTTTCGCGCTCGCATATATTGACTAGGTTTGTTGTCATTCTTTAGGACTTAGGAATGAATTGTGCGTTCTCGGTCTGCCGGAAGCTAACGTTGAAGTTGTTTAACTGTACTTCCTCAACAGCCCCATTCAATCCCAAAAACAAGGACCGGCGACTCCATCGTCATCCGGCCTTTTTTGGTACAGCGGAGGAGTGTCTGCAAGATTGCTGCGAGGTCCGCAGAAGTTACATTGTGTCCAGCCGCTTACGCTGATTAGTATACAGTTCTGCCCTAATCCAATGGACGAAGACGAACGGAAGCTTCAGAAGGAAGAAGATGAGCAATATATTCGGGGACGCATTTCGTAAGTTCGCGATGATTCACTCTAGTTCTGCTTTCCAATTGATTGCCTTCTTTTTATCTTTACTTTCTCAGCTTCATCGAAGAGGATCCCGGCAGACAGAGTATTTCGGGGAGCTTCAAACCCATTGATGTAGGAGAATGGAGCGAGCAAGTTTACATTGGGCCCACCGAGAAATTTTTCGCAGCGATTGTCGCGAACGACCTCGTCGCAGTCGCCAAGATGATTGAAGAAGGTACAGATGTGACGAGACGAGATCATGTAGGACGTATGCCCTTGCATGTTGCCACCATGGCCAAACGCGAAGAGATCGCTTGCTACCTAATTGATAACGGCGCAAGAATTACCTCCCGTCTAGCCGATGGACGTACCGCGCTACATCTAGCTGTCAAGCAGGACATGGTGAGGGTGGTAAAAAGGTTGCTGGAAAGGAGCAGGGTCAATGCGGAGCTGTTGAAGAAGGAAGGTGAAAGTGATAAAAACGGTGATGTTGTCATGAAAGATAAAATCACCGAACATCCTTCGTCCGAGGACGACTGGAGCTCAGACGATAATGGAGTGGTGTCTATGGATGAAGACGCTGACGTAGAAGAGGATATTGGGGACGAGGAGAAGGACGAAGAAGAGGGTAGCGACAGCGATGGAGATTCCAAGAAGGACGACGAACCACCTCAGACTCCAGATCCTGGTGATTTTCTCGAAGACAAGGAAGATGAGCCTGATGTCTTTGACATCAACGCTTCCGACTGGGACTCTGCGTTCACCCCTCTCGACTATGCCATTCTTTTTGCCTCTATGCCGATCATCGACGCATTGCTCGACGAACCAGATATCGACCTCTCATTGGGTACTAAAGCAAAATACTCCAACGCTCCTACCATTCATCCACTCTCTCTCACGGTCTACCACGAGAACGAAGATGAAGCAGCAAAAATCGTCGAACGTTTGGTGGTGGCAGGGGCTTCATGCTCAGTGGCGAACGACGAGCTCGAAACTCTCTTTGTCAAACTCATCCACGCCAATAAAACTCAGCTCGTGTTGACTTTACTACGAGTCGACCCCAAGGCCATGTCTGTCATCAATTTCCCTTACCTAAGCGGTTCATATAATCCGGATATTATGTTCCCTATCGTCTTTCCTATATCGAACGATAATTACGCAATGCTCGCTGCATTGGTGGGGTACGGAGCGAAGATCATTTATGACGAAGAGGACGTTACCGAAGCCTTGCAAATGAGGTGTGTATCAATCATTATCGTCAAGCTCGAGTGATTTATGAATCGTGGAAAATTAGCAACCACAGAAACTATTATAACACCCCAGCCGATCGAACAGAGCTGGCTGTCACGCCTCTTGAGGTTGCTTTGGCGACTCATTCTGACGCTGCTCACCTGCTTATTTCATTGGGAGTAAAGGTGGACATTGCTACAAAGCTAGCCCTCCAAGCTCTCCGAAGGTACGGCTCGAAGGACCAAAAGAAGAGTCTACTGGAGTGGGTTCAATTTGCCATTCATGAAGCAAGTTCTTCACTCGAGAAACTGGAGTCGCAACCGGAAAACACAGAGGCGCCGAAGATAGGCGAGAAGCCCTCGCCATGGAAAGCCTACTGCATTGACCATTTGAAGCTTCTCAAGCCCAAGCCGCGGAAGGACGTCAAAGAGTTAGAGGCGGAGAAAGAGAGGACAGAGGAGCAACGCCTCATCTGGAAGAACATAAAGGCTTACTTTACAGATGCGGAAAGACTTCTGCTTGCCCGGAATGCGAAAACGTACAAAGAGATCTATCCAACTGATACCGACGCACCAGAGCCACAGAAGTTTTTTTCTTTTTCGGCAGTAGCCGTTCCCACTCTAGAGGCTACTGGCGAAAATTCTGTCAAGTACGAACACATGTCCCAGTACAACTGGAACAGCCGGGGAAGCCCAGTTCCTCAGCATCAGGTGGCCGAGTATGATGAGCTCTTTGAAGCTTGCCTTGTGGGCGACAATGCAACGATACAGCGCCTGTGTGTGCCGGATGCTGAAGGTGATGTTGGAAGATCTGCGCTTCAAATCACCGTGATGGTCCCACACGCAGATGGATATAGTCAGACAGGTAATGTCGTGTGGAAATATGACGGTCTTCAGTCTTACTGAAGGAATCTTAGGTCTTACTCCTCTGGCGTTGGCGGTTGCTAATCGACACTGGGAGACTGCCCGACTTATATTCACTATATCGGCCGCACAATACCAGCCAGAGGGAAAGGAAACTAAGTTCAGAATCAATCTAGGTACTTGCCATTTTGGAGCTTGTTGTTGTCATACATCTCAGTAGCATATTCTAGAGGGTTTCCACGAAGATGACTCTGACGATGAGGGCTCTGACGCCGATTCAGAAGCATCGGATGAGACTATCAACAGAGCCCCGATCGACTTCAAGGACGTTGCAAAGCGTTCTGCCAAAGTGCACTCCCGAGTTCCTCCTTCTAAAATGCTCGATAACATCACTGTATATTGGCGAAATTCAGATGGCAGCATGGCTCAGGCGAGTAACCTGATAAGGGCAGCTGTCGACCAGAACGACGTCCAGGCCTTCGGAAATGTTTTGGGCTTGTACAAACTTTCAGACCCACCCGTACCTCTGAATGACTACGAGTTGGATAATCTTCTTACTACGATAATCAACAAGGACAGCGTTGAGCTTTTGAACGAATACATCAAGAGAACGGGACGGGGTGTGCATGTGAAGACGGCGAACGAGGGTCACGAGGAAGAGGAAACACGCGCTGTAAACGATGGGAATAAGGTCTATTACGGACTGAATGTTCATGGAAAGAAGCGCAGGGATTTGGCGCGGAAAAACGACCCGAATGCGAACCAGGAAGAGCCCTTGGAGAAGCCGCCACTCGTATGGCGCGCTGCTGCTGCCAGAGCAACACGCATCGTGGACTACTTAAAATCAGACCGTCCATTGGAAGCGTACCGCTACTACGCAATGTGCAATGGCGATGAGCTAGCGATTTCTTTGCGCCGCACCAATAACCTCGAAAAAGTTCTCTCACAGTGGTTGGGGTGGTCCATCAACAGTCTCGGGGAGTCACCACTTTCTTCGGCAATCTTGAGCCAGAAGTTGGCTATGGTAAAACAGATGTTCGCTCTCGATCCCAAACTCATGTCATCAGCTCTCAAAGAAAAGTCAGTGAGAAGTTCTGGGTAAATCTGATCCCAACTCCATATTGATTCTGATTTTGTAGTATCAAGTTCATTGGCTACAACTTGTTAATGGTGGCAGTCAAACGTTGCTGCACGACTAAGATGGTAGACTTTCTACTTTCCAATGGTTTGTCCCCTATGCAGACGGACATCCAGCGAGGGTGAGTGTGTCTAGGTTGTGAGTCGATAATGTTTAACTTTTTGTTAGTTGGAATATCTACCACATCCTTGCAACGCGCCACGGCGACTTCCTCTTATTCGAACATTTCTTGAAGAAGTTACCACGAGAAGCCAGCTTTGCCTTACTCATGCAGCAATCAAAGGGTCAACTTTACACAGTACGTCTTATCTGTATCGTTGGGGCTCTACTCCCTGACACCTGATACCTGCGTAGCCTTTACACATGGCAGTGGATGAAGGCCGCTATGATGTTGTCCAAGCAATCGTCGATTTTGACAAGTCAAGTCTCCTCATACGAGATACCAAAGGATCCCTTCCTTTACACACCGCTGTCGCCAACGGCTATGACGTGATTACAAAAATGCTTATACAGGCGACCCCGGAGGTGTTGCATTGTGAGAATGGCGTTGGGAACACTCCTTTAGAGATAGCCACAGGGAACTTTCTACTTTCACACATCACGGAGGTGGGATCTCACGTTAATACCATCAATAACTTCGTGCCAGCCAGCCTTCCCACCCGTCGCGATGTGGAGAAACTTGAGGATGAGATCCCAAAGCTACGGCAGATGATTGCGACGTTGGTGGAGGAAAAGAAGTTTATCAAGGACTCGAAGCCCGAAAAAGAATTCTCGGCGTTTGCCAGATATTTGGAGACTCAATTGGCGAGCGCGAAACCCGAGTACGAAGTCAGAAAAAAACGCGCCGAAGAAAAGGTGGAGAAGGATAAAAGAAAGGAAGAAGAGGAGATGAAAAAGGCTGGAGAGGAGGACTTCTACCGAAATGGAATTCGAAGTCAGGAGCATTCTGATCCCAAGAAAACGTACAAAGTTGTGAAGGGGGCCTGTGACACAAATCCCGGTGAGCGGAGACTGGTTCATTTGGTGGATGTCCAGAAGTCGATTCAAGGCGATCTGAGTAAGGTGAAGTCTTCCCGTCAAAGCTCGAGGCGTGAGAATGATAAAGACGAACTGGAACTGGAGGAAGACAAGGAAATGACCTTGCGCAAAGCCAGTTTGGTTTTCGATCTATGTGACATTGAGCACGTCTAAAAATGGTACATGTTTGGTAGATCACGCTCTTTATTTGTCAAAGCGTCAGTCACCTTGAATCGTGTTTAACATACCACTACATCCCGCCAGTACCTTGGACGTTCGGAACGATGACTTCCTGTCCCCCTCATCCCGATACTGTCACTTTTGAAGCCAGAACCAACTACGATAGCCGAATATGAATGACTTCCATTCGCGCACAAAATTATTCTAACCTAAGTGGAGGTAAGTAAAATGACCGCCACTGTCGAGCTCACAGTCGTACACATAATTAAGACGCTTTAAGCACACGAAGAGCCTCAGACATTGCTAGCTCGAACTGTCAAACCTCCAAGGATATATATCCCAAAACTCGTGAACTGGGATCCGGTAAAATTCGTCTGGACTGCAATGCGTTAGTGTAACCCCCTCGGGCCCTGATCGAGGGTCGAACGCAGAGACGGAACGGGAAGCTATTGATTGATGCTCTGATGAGGTAGTTGAGGTAGAAAAGGCAGTGTCCGGTTCCGCAGGACCAGTAGATCCGGGAGATAAGGAGGGGTGAATCGAAGAAGAGACAGACGTAAAAGCAGCAGTCGTGGTGCGAGTACCATCTGAGGTATCGATCTTCGACTGTTCCGCGACATCGTTAGTAGTCGATGCGTCGCCAGGTGCACAATATGCCACGGGAAAGATATAACTTGAAGAGCGATTGAAACGGTAAACCTGAGTCTTGCTGTGGGTAGCGGCTTCTTTCATTTCAGTGAGCGAATAACAATCTTCGAGGGCCAATCTTGGTGTAGACCACGAAAGAGTAAGACATTTCGCCCCGCTCAATGTGAGGTACGCAAGAGAATCATCGTACGGAAGCTGAGAGGAGTCCAAGTATACGAGGTTGAATGTGGTAGCATCTTTCGCATCAATGTCGACTTCCCCATCGTCAGTGCTCGAGTCGTGGTAAATATGCGCAAAGATCCTCCCGTCACTCTACATAGAGGCCACAAACATTGACTCAGAGAACGAATAGAGAGTTTCCAGTTTACTTACAATGAGATTAACCCGCCCAGAAATTTCTTTTCCCTTTACAACGCCGAGGGTATTTTGAAGATGCGGAGAGGCATCATGAGTATCCATATGAGAGAGTTGGACGCGGACGTGGTGTGTACTTGACATGGAACTGGTAGCACGGGAATGCCTCGCGTAGACGGTCGTATGTCGTGACAACCTTCTGTTAGAATGAATCTCGTTGAAGGAACGTCGTTAAAAAGCGGAACTGGAATCAATCTTTCAATGCGAATCACCTCGGAGTTTCGGGAGGAGATATGCTCAGGGCGAGCATAAGGGTTGTCAATCTCAGGCCAACTGGAAGCAGTAATAGGTCCAACTGTGAGTGATACAGCGAGCGCGACGAGAATAATGTGCATCTTGACGACAACAGATGAGTTGAAGAGTCTGAGCAAAACCAGCCGCCAGGGAATGAAAAAAAAAAAAGATCGCCGTGCAAATAGTAAAATGTAGGTTTCCCTCTCGCCTGGAGTAGGAGAATGATAATAATGAGGAGAAGGTAAAGTAATGAGCACACAGCTCGCCGGGTCGCCCACTGTTGTCCCAGATTGTTCCCACGAGTCCGCGTGACCACTGACGCGTCGCTCAGCTGTGAACGCGACGTTCACTCGAGTACTAACCATCATGTCTTCCTCCACATCGACCTCCAAACCTAAAGTGGATGAGAAAGCTGCTTCAAAAACAGAAGAGAAACAAGAATCTCGTCCTCACCTGGGTGTTCTAGAAGAAGACGATGAATTCGAGGAGTTTGCTGCTGCAGGTCAGTTGCTTTCCATCCACTAGATTTGAGCTGACGCTCTTGCATATGATTTCAAAGATTGGGATGACTCGCAGACTGACATGGGTGCGCTAGTTGGAAGTGGCCAAGCACCAGGAGCTGCCAAGTCAGGCGCGGACAAACTTTGGGAGGATAATTGGGACGATGATGACATTGAAGAAGATTTTAGTGTACAGCTGAGGTGAGGAATTGGGTTTCATGTTGTTAAAGGAATTCTCTGAAATTTCTTTGTGTCATCTTAGGCAAGAACTTGCGAAAACGGGGAATAGTTCAGATGCCATGGAAAGCTAATCATTTCGCTGAAATCAACATGGCGATCACAACACTACTTTCGATTCAAAAACCGTACCATCCGACAGACTTCATACTAGATACTGTCAGTTGCTGTGTCAGGGTAGCTAACATGGAGTCGTACAGCGAAATACAAATACAAATAGTGCATTCTTGCTTCTTCACTTTATTAAACAGGCATTTTCTCATCCTGGATATCACCAGTATGATCGCTGCTCTGGCCATCGGAACCTAATCCCATCTGGGAGGTATCATACCCATGCTGTTGGAGATATTCACGGAACTTTATCGTTGTCAATGTCATCTCGTCTCTGATAGATCCCACAGACGACTCACCAAAGCGTCTTCTTTAACCATTCCGTCATGATCCAAAGGTTGTATGAAGAAGAATGTTACGATGGCGCTTAGGAGGGCCAGGCCACTACCAACCCAGAAAGGACCGGTGTTTCCTCTTTTAGTGTCCGGTCCTCCGAAAGCTATTCCGAGGTGAAGTTTGACATGTTGCAGCTCATCAAATGCACTCACCCTCTATCATAGGTGGGAACGCTAGGGTAAAGAAATCAATGATCGAAAACCCAGCTACTAGCAGTATGTACTTACCCCAAGTCCCAACGAAGGCGCCCACCTTTCCGATTGCGGCTGCGACGCCAAAAAACTGACCACGGACCGCAGTCGGACTGGTCTTACTGGCAAGCAGCAATGTATTATTTCCTGGACCTGGACCACGAGTACACTCATCAGCGGAGCCTTTCACGGCGTTTTCAATAATCCGAACTTCTACAGACCTAATTCCCCAAGAGACAGGAATATTCCATAGACCACCTGTCGGACGTTCCTGTCAAGTCAAAGATCCCGCCGCAGTATTAGGAAGAATATGGACACACAGCAAAGGCAGCGATATGTTCCGTGAGCCTGTTCGGGATCTTTAGTATCAGGTTCTATAATGATTATCGATTTGACGTACTTGGAATACGCTCCGCTCATTATGAATCCGACGACAGCCTGGGCAACTAGTCCGGCAATCTAATAGAACTCCGACACCATACGTTACTGAGCAAATACAGGGCACTCACCAGAGTATATTTGGGCCCGAGATAGTCAATTATGAATGCGCCACCCACTGTCCCTTTTGCAAAGTACGAGTGAATATTTATGTTCATCTATGTACTGGTGAAGTAAAGGCTTACCCGGCATATAGAACAGACTGAAACAAATTGTCAGGAGATGCAGAATATGAGGGGAGGTCGGCATACTTGAGCACCACGTTCCATCCAAAGATGACGGTGAGTGAATCAGAACCTCCAGTGACGCTATTCCGCGATCTGTCAGAGTGGAACTCTAGTCACCGCAGACTATATGGCGACTTACTTGTCCAAAATAGTGCTGGAGTACAAACCAAACTTTGGAATGCCCACGTCAGTTACCGGAACAACAGTTGATATGAAATCGCGATCTTACAGGATAGCTGTAAAGACAGCTGCAGGTAAAAAGCTTCAGGATAGAAAGAGTCATACTCACACTATGAAATCATATAGGAACCAGACGAACGAGATGGCTGCCAAACTAACGCCGTAACGCTTGAGAACCAACTTGTAGGGAATCTTCGCGCGCTTCATGGAATCACGTTTATAGCGTTCCGGCTCTTCCATCCCGATTCGCCAAAGGAGGACGAAAAGAGCTGGGACAGCGCCTAAACCGATGGAAAGCCGCCAAATCGCTCGCAGATGATTGTCACCGAAGCTGTAAAGCGCCACCAAGTCAAGGGGGGGTAAACTAATCCTGGATAAAACTCACATCCAAAACAGGACCAGGGGCACGAAAGATGCAATAACGAAGCCGAAATCAATCATACTGTCTACATGTTTAGGTCAGTGAGACGTGACTACTTTTGGGACAGAGAACTTACTGGTAGCGAGAGCAAACCATCTATGTTGGGCCATCTTTGCGATTCCCTCTTGTTCGGTTTGTTCAGAGGCAGAGACGGAACCGCACGGGTACTCTGCGCCTACGCCGATACCAACGAGGAAACTGTGGTGAGGAATGTTAGTGAACTTTTAGCCACGGATGGAGAGGACGTACCGGCATGCACTGAGCATGGCAAGCATCCCACCGAGACTGCGGTTAGCGCCACTAGATGCAGCGGCAAGGAGAGAAAAGAAGGCAATAATTGAAGTGGCGGTCATCTGAAGGCTGACATTCATAGTCCCCTCTGAGCTCTGTCAGCTGAAGGGACTCACCATCCCAAACCTGCGACCGACTTTGTCGGAAAGCCACCCTATTGAGGAAGGACGACATTGGATTCCCGGTTTGGCAGGAAATTACAGTCAACACACACCAAAAGTGATCATACCGACAACGGCACCAGCGAATACTAGACTGTTGATAGTGGTTATATAATGGTGGCGGTTGATTTCGTCGACGCCGTAGATCCGCTTCAAGACTTTTTACCCCCTGTCAGTACCCCTCCATTCATCCCGGTCGAAGGACATACGGGTGTTCACTACCCGTCTTCGGTAAATGAAGTTCCGAAAAAACCAAGTAGGAATTCTCACCAGAACCGATAGCAGCGTTTGCATAGCCTACAAAGTCCTGTCGGACTCCCACTATAGGTAAATAAAGAGAGCCGTACCATCTGAGAGCAAAGCAGTTCCGCAACTAGAGTAGTATGAATACGAAAAAAAAAAAAGCAAAAAAGAGGGTAAAACGAACGCGAAAATGAGGTTTACGCTCTGGAGGCGTTGCTTGAGAGACGACTTGGGGGTCGACATGGCTGTCGACTGAAGCTATCTCATGTCGACTACAGCCGTTTTAGCTACTTCCAACCTGGGAATTTCACGAACGTTTCAGCCTCAGCACTTGAGATGATCACGTGCGCTGTTTTGGTGCTTGGTCCCTACCCCCATAAACGCTGTCCAAGGACTGCCAGATATCAATCCAACGAGGAGTCTTCTAACGGCTTGCATCCTGCTCTCAGCCTGGAATAGCCTGGTAGCGGGTCATACCCGAGGGGATTCGGGCAAGGGCTATGTCCTTCATTCTTGCTGGGCCTCCGAAATGAAACTCTTTTGCTAGCCTGATGCCTCGAGGCTCAATCCAAACCCTCGAATCCCGGTCCATCCGTCAACTTTTTTTTTTTGATTTTTCCATCAGATCCAGCCAAATGTCATGAACCAGTCAAGAAAAGTTCTCATGTTTGCATCGTACGTCACGGGATTTCCTACGGATATAGGGTCTGTTGATCCTGATCCTAACCAGATCCTGTTGCAGAGCCTCTGAATCTCGAAATCCTTTTAGATTTGGTCTAATGAAAGAAGCTACACCAAGACCCGCGTATTGAGACATAAAAGCGCAGTTCCGGCAACAGCTTGACTCGCTTGTGCGCGGCTCGAACCTCCTCTCTTCCCACCACCGACAACTCATCATCATGGTTCCCTCCAACACTGAACCCCTCACTCTAATATTAGAACCAAACAATCCCTGCAACACCAATATCTCGGATAGCAACGACGGCAAGATATTGTATCAAGTTTCAACTGAACACGGAAAGCATACCACCACGAGAGTCAAGAACACTGCAGGGGAGACAATAGCTTCATGGGAATGGAGAGAAACACGGTCAGATGTGATATCGCTCTGGAGAGGGCCACCCATGTCGGTTGGATCGTGGCTCAAGAAGAGTATGATGCCATTCAAAGAGTGCGTATGCTCTCTGGCTCTCGGCAATGGCTCCTAATTTGATGCGCTTTACATGAAAATCAGCACAGTAACATTCCAAGATTTTTCTGGAAGGTCATACAAATGGAAAGGAAATGCTCCAGGCCTTTCACTCGAGGTCAGAAAACCACTTCCAAATTCCAAAAAGTCATTCCCTGAAACGTTGAACCCTATTATTTTAGTTATTTTCCGAGCTCGATAAGAAGAATCCCATAACACGCTTCATCAAACCTCATCGAATTCTAAATCAAGATCCAACCATAAACCCGCAACAATATCAGTGGACACCTGCCCAGTTGGTTCTTGATGAGCGAGGAGAAGATATCATAGATTTGGTCGTCATTTCTTTCCTAGTCTTGGAAAAGACCAGACGCGCAAACGAAAACTCCACTACCAATCGTGCAGATGTATTGGGTCAGCCCGTATCGGGAATAGGCGCGACGTATACCTTGCATGGTGGAGGAGTATGACCATCTCGACGATGATCACGGAAGAGAAAGCTTCTTCGACATTTGACAATCCTGTATCTTTTGATATCCATCTACACTTTCACAGTACGAGCTTGCCTATCCCAGAAGACACACACACGCTATATCACCTCTGTTGTAACTGTTAATTAAGATTAATGAGGAACAGTTTTTCTCATGCCAAAACATACTCCTTTTGCTAGCCTCGAGGCTTTCTTCACTTCACCTGACCCCAGCTGGTATCGGCGGTAATGGGAAGGCCGGGTGACTGCAAGCGCAGATGCCGATCACTTCCTCCCAGCAGCGTCTTTTAGGACTGCCGTCCTCAGCTTGACGCAAATATACGTTCAGTTTGTACAAGTCGCCGACAATCGGTGTCAATATACTATTCTGTGGCACCTCAGGCCCAGGGTTTATCGCCACCGTAGTCTTCTCTGTACATGTTGGAATCAGGACCTGATTTCTGGGACAGACATCCTTTTCGGTGTCCAGTAATGTAATTTTCTGTATGGTCAGTAGAAAGTTTCTTGAGAGATTGAAACACATCTCGCACTTGGCCCAACTTCAACTACTTGCGCGTACATAGTATTGCAAAGGCTGCCACCCGTCATGGTAAAAAAACTTTCACTGGGGTGACTGGGAAATCAACTCATTCCACTCGAGCTTCTTACACCCGGACTAGCTACATTCTCCACGACTTTCTCCGTGTGATCAAAAACCTCAGGTTGGAACATATCGATTCAGTCGATTAACCGACTGACAGAATCGAGAGTCCTGTCAAAACGAATTGACGGTACGGAGATGCACGTCCCCGAATGACTTCTCGACCGAATGAATGTGGTGCTCGCCCTCCCTCGGTCGGAGGTGGCGGAGGACTGGCAAAGAGACCTTTGATCAACTTGGATTCACCTTTCCGAGTCCCGAAATCGCGGGACACAAATTTGAAAATGGTAGCCATTGCTCATCTCTTTAGCTTTGGCCTTGGTACCCCCTGTAGTAGTTGCAAGTCGTAACTCATTTCCTTCCCTTCCCGAAAATTCAGATTCCATTCGGGGTTGTATTCTATGCTTACTAGTTTGATGTCAGGAGATTCGTTCCGTATCCCTGGCAGCTGAACGTGGATTCCCCGCCAATGTTAAGTTCGAAGAAGCGTAATTAGGAAGCCACCTACGAGACACGAGGAACTCAAACAGGCCGCGAGGGATGAATCGAAAGCCCCCTAAGGCTATAGCATCCCAACTGTCGAGGAGGCAAGCGCTGAGTTGGCAAGAAGTCTTCGCGAACCTAACCGGCCTCAAGTTTCCTGATCGCCGCGGATTGGTAACACACCAGCGACTAGTCATGGCCGAGTCTATAACAAAAGCTCTTGTCAGGTTGCTCCGGGTTCCCCTATCTTGGCCATTGGAATATACTGATGCTGAGCAAGCAAAGTTGCACTCAAGTACACTTGAACAATAAAGAAACATGGTCCCATCCGTGTACCTACACAAACAGGAAGCATTACACCAGTCAGATCTTCCCAACTCCAGCATTATCCAAAACCACCGATTTCACATTGGCCAGAGGGGTCAGAGAATAGCTGTACGGCACTGAAGTGAAGTTTCCTGTAGCCGTGACATTATTCTTTCCACCTCCAAAATCATTGGCTGTATAACGAATCGTGTTTCAGTATCAATGAACGGAGGGACGGAACGACCGGAATGTCCAACTTACCCGCTCCAAAATTAGCGAAACCGTCAGGTTCAAAATCCCCTGAGGGGTTGTCCGGGGAGTCGTCTGGAATCACAAATCCATAGGTTGACACTTAGAAAATATTAACTTTACCATTGATCTGGCACCTCTTTACCAAGAAATCCATGCTTACCGGGTTCTGTCGAGTTGACAAACACATTGCCTTCGATCAATACCTGATTGAAACTCCGAGAGTGTATTCCTTGAGAGACGACGTTCTCCATGAAGTTGTTGTACACATGTACATGCCCGAAACGCATGGCTGTTTGTAACTTGTCATTAACGGGCCCTTCGGAAATGAAAATTATTGAAAGAAGAATGACCGCACCTGGAGTCCGGGTATGAACGTTTCTCCAATAATTGTGGTGGCTACAATTGGATGTTTATGTCACTTAATTAAACCATGCACTAGATTGAAATACCGAGCAACGTACTATGTGAGGTGGTATTTTCCAGTGTCTGTTCGAAAGATGCAATAGAGATCAATAATCGTCTCGGCAGCAAAAATCTGATCGAAATTCTCACCTTCGCTTCGCCCGCCGGGGTCACCTCCTACGAGTGATGACTGATGGGTAAATCAATAAACTGGGCAATCATAGCAGAGGTTGAGAGTACCTTGTAGTGGTCATGGAAGTAATTATACGATACCGTGACGTAGTCGGATGCATGAGTTATATCCACTTGTCCATCGTAATAGTCGAAGCCATGGTCCAGATCGCTGTAGAACTCGTTATGGTCAATCCAGATATTATGAGCCCCGTGTTGAATTGTAATTCCATCGTTCCCTTGAACCTTGACGAAGACCAAGTTTCGAACTATGACGTTCGACTTTGCGTTGATCTCGATACCGCCCCCATTGATGACACCTGAAGTTCCTACACCTATAATGGACGTATTGTTTCCTGATAAAGGCGAGATTAGGGAGAGTCAAGGTAAAATCTTGATTCGCCTGCTTACCAACTTTCGGGTGAGACGACAGTGTGATTGGGCCTTTTACAAAAACGGTCTTTCGCGTATCCGACTGCGAAAACGAATATTTTTTCGAGAATACGTAAGAAATAAGCACAGGTTGGATACCTTGATAGCGGTTTCAAAGGCAGCGGCAGCAGAGACGGTTGTGGTTATACCGCCAGTGCCACCGGTTGTTCCACCATTCTGCGAAGCGTAACCGTCCTGAGCAGCTACTGAGCAGACGAATGCAAGCAAAAGCCAGGGGATACGGAGCAAGAACATGATATTATAGGTAGAGCGGAGCTGCCTGTTTCTGTCTTATACCCTTCAATGAGGTGGAAGCTTCATCTTCGGTGAAATTTTGAAGTTCTTCAATCAACCCGACCGGCCAGGAAGCGGACCGAAAGTTGAGAGCATTCATTCAGGTCTTTTTTTGCGACACCGTGGGTGGGATGACTGTCTAGTATGACTAGATACGAAGTCACAATTGTGGCGCAGGTCGTCAGTTTTGCCGAAAACTTGAACTATGATCAGATCTCAGACGCTGTGAGAGCGGGTTATCAAGTTTGACGGTGGACCCCGCAGTACTTGAGAGAGTGGTGCTGTCTTATTGAAAGGAAGGCCTCGTGGATGATGGATGAAATGGAAAGTGAAGCTCTAGATCGCAGATGAAGGATTCGAGTGAATGATTGCAGTTGATCAATGAGGGCAGATGACTACCATAAGCCTCCACCAGAGTAATTTGCACCCTGTAAGAGATGGAAATTGGAATCCTCGCCCACAAGGCCTATAGCTTCGAAAGGCGTCGAGAATTGCATGGTTGCAGTGGTAAGAGTGGAGCGTGGGAATCCCGGTGGCGGTGTGAGTTTGAACAGAATGAGGTAATAACGAAACGTGATCACCAACCACCACTACTATCTGAGAGCCAGCACAATGACCACAAACTTACTCATATCAACCTTCTCCCCCTTCCCAACTCTTTCTCTATCCATTCCCTCGAACATACCCCTTCTCTCCGTCTTACCTCTCTTACAGGAGAAATATCCCTCCCTACCATCCTCAGGACTAAAGCTCGGGCTCCATTCCGGAGTCATCTCTCCCCATACTCGAATCTCCTCTTTGTACGAAGTTGAAGGAGATGCGGAATCGAAAGCAAGCTTCGTCACCCTACGATTAGCCCCATCAATACGCGGAGGAAAAGGAGGTTTCGGTTCTCAATTGCGTGCGGCTGGTGGGAGAATGAGTAGTCAGAAAACAAGTAACAATGACTCGTGTAGGGATCTCAGTGGGAGGAGGTTGAGTACAATTAAGGAAGCCAAGAAGTAAGTCTCCGTTTTACTCTATACCTATCCCCAAAACAATCCTGATTCCACCTCATCGTTCTTGTTCGACCAGACTAGCTCAATACCTCGAGTCCGAACCCGAACGCCTAGCGGCTAAAGCCCAGACACAGAAGGCCAAACTTGAGGCTCTGGAGCGTCGTCTGGGAATTCAGCCATCTGGCTCAGGTTCCAAGGCGGGTGATTCAGCAGGTGGTGCAGGAGATCCCCCAGCGTTGGCCGGAAAGAAACATCGACTCGACGATCCCGAGTACATTGAACAGAGTCAGGAACTTATTGATGGTGTTAAGAATGCAGTCTCTGTAGGTATGTCGAACGTTAGGTTGTCTTTTGTTGTTTTTAGTGGCTAATGTCCTTGCACAGCCCTTCTGAAGAAGAAGAAGAAAATGAAAACCTCGTCGTCGGATACCGGTTCAAAAGAGGGTAAAGTCGAGAGCGTGGTAGGCAAGGAAAAGAAAAAAGCGGTGGCCACGGTCGTATCGGTCACCCCGGCCGTCCAGGATGTCGAAGCCGTCGGTGCTTAATTTTCTAGCGGGTCGTTCCATCTTTGAGGTTCACGCTACTAGGATATTCATAAAGGACACTCTTTTTTCAGCTGGCTGAGACGGTCTCTCCGTGTTTTCATGTAACAACCAATAGTCAAAAATGACAATTGTCATCTGTCAAGGAGCGATAAATTACAACAAGTATTTGAGTTCTATAATAGGCCAAAAAATGAATGCGAGTATAGTATGAGTGCAAAGTGAAAATATCTAGGTCCAATATATAAGTGACAGAATAAACACGGGCAAACTTCAATGAAATAGCCCCGTCCAGATCAACGGTAAGTACTATAAGTAATTGATTAATCATCCACCGCCATCGAGTTGGGTAGTCCGTATGCACGAAGTTTGAATACGACTCTGATAGGTAAACGGATGAAATTGAAATTTACCCCAAGTCGAACCAAAGCTGAATTGGAATCCATCCGCTCCCCCTTCCCATTCTTCTTCCTCGCTTGCAGGTTGGGAAGATTCTTCATCGAATTCCATTTCGTCGGCTTTGTACACCACGCGTTGTCGACAGTCTGGGATGTCTTCAACGGTGCTCGAAGTAGTGACGGAAGATGGTGATGATTCTCTGGGAAAACTCGAAGGCACGGATGATAAGGAAGACAGCGATGACAAGGAGCAAGTTGAAGACCTTCTGACGTCCAAACAAGGTCGAACGGCTTCAGTCCGAGGTGATAGCTCTGGAGTAGGGGGAGGGCGGCCCACAGAAAAGGACACAAACGAAGGTGACGTGATGGTTCGTGGCTTCTGCTTGAGGGGGGTCGATGGTGGGGAAGAATAAGCGGCCGCAGGGTCGAGCAGTGAGGGTTTCAAGTTTAGTATGTACGGCTCTCGATGAGTTTTAGGTGCTGAATGATCGTTATGAGAGGAAATGTCTCGTTCATCGGTATGTCCAGTGGCGGTCCTGGATCTCTTCTTCTTTGTGACAGTTTGAGGTGTTGGATGTGGGACAAAGGGCGGAATGACAACCTCCACTTGCATCTTTTTCCGCTTCACCATCGCCAAAGAATCATCTCCGTGTACTTTTCGCTTCTTTGCGGATGACTTCGAGCCAAGATCGGATGAGGACGAGACGCCGGCTTCCGCACCGCTTTCCATCGCTTTCTTCTTCTTCTTATTGTTCGTCACTTCTTTCGCCATGGTCTCCTTCCTAATCTCCTCTTGGAGAGTCTCACCAAATTTCTGTGCATCACCCTGCAACCATACGTCGAACACACCCTCCCATTCTCGGGTGGGGACAGGGAAGTCCAGATTCAGGTAAATAGCCTTCATCGGATGATGGACTTCAACATCCTCCTTTCCCGGAGCTGGACTCGTTGATGAGGAACCGGGATGGGAAGAATTCCCTGATTCTTTTCCACCCGAGGAACCTGACCCTCTTGAGTGAACAGCTTTCGCAAACTCCCGAACCATTCTCTTCGTCCCAGGTACTCTCAAACTCGTTCCGACAACTAGCAATAAATCTGCTCCGCTTCTTCCCTTTCCCTTGGAAGATCCGACTAAATCCCTTCTCACAACCTCTCCTACTCCTTCACCATCTTTGTGAGCCTCATTATATAACACAACACTCGGTCTGAGTTTGCCCACACCCCGGGCACGTTTGCCAATCAATTGACGCGTGTATTTCATAGACGTACACTCGGGACAGTCAGGTGGGATACCGGTGTTAAGGGAAGGTAGGTGGTCATCCAATGGATATGAATGATTGCATATTTGGCAATGAACATTCTGCAACGTTCCGTGGAGGGGAATGCAACGGGGTGTTGTGGTCGACGAAGAGGAAGGGACAGACGGTGTAGCCGTCTGGTCTACTACTTCTGTCATGTCAGGGTTGGAGCTTGGGACAGCACCGTCCTTTTCCTTCGGCCGTGTCTTGAATCGTTTAGATTCGAAGTCAGGCACACCGAAGGAAAGACCGCTTTTCTCCTCGATGGCATCGATGTTTTGTGTATAAACCCGAAGAAGTTTGCCACTGTTGTCAAGAGCTTTCAAGAACTTGTGGAATGGAGTGGGCTGGGCAGATTTAGAGAGGTCAGATAGCTGACAGATCATTTGACAAAACAGAGACGTTGTGTGTTCAGACTGGCAGAGAACACGGTCAGCGTTGAATGAATAGGGGTGAATAATTTTTTGAAAAATAAGGAAAGAAGAAAGTCATTTATATCTTTGAGGAGATAAGGAAGACAAAGGATACCAAATTGAATTCTCACGTTGAAAACCGATGCATCGAACAAATCTTTGCCTGAAGTCAAAGCCTCCCGGGGATTATCTCGCTTCAACGTTTGAAAAAGTCCTTCCGGGGATCGAAAATCGGGTATTCCAGCATGAACAGATATTCCAGCACCTAAAATAGAGGTAAGATATAGGGATTAAGAGCAATGAGCTTGGACTTGCGACATACCACATACGACCACCACACGTTTTGCCTTTAAGATAGCCTTGATGGCTTTCGATACTTGCTTTTGCGTATCCAACGGTTTGAGAAGAAAAGAGGGATGAGTCGGTAAAGGCGCATCAGCCTCCAATGGGAGAAAGAGCGTCATGCAGGTGATGGTTTGTGATAAAGGAAAGGGACTTCTTGGAAAAGCCAACAAGGCGTCACATCGTGCTGGGATTTCTATGGCGCGGGAAAATTTCTGTTGTTTCTCGACAACCGTCACAGATATCGTTGCCGCCGCAAAATTTGTCTCATTCTATACGAAGCTACTAAACTCGGCAACTCTTTATTGGACACTCAGGACGAAACTTAGGAGTCATAACCGAACGAGCGTAGCTGGAGAACTAGCACACCGAATGGACGATTGGGTTGGAATGAAAAAAAGAAAATCAAGCAAGTGTAGATGATCACATTTCGTGGTACGAAATCTATCGCAAAACGATAACCAAAATCGCAACGCAGAAAATCAAAGTGACGACAACCGCCGAATAACACCGTTTGGCCCACTTCATCTCTGGCTCGCATCTTTTGAATGATTTCTTCACGCTCCGGATCTGTCTTCCAAGCTCCAGATGTGGTTGGATGAGCTTGATTTCTGGCAGAATGGCGAAAGTGTTACTCACAGAAATCTAATTTGAAGAGATACATTGCCAGAGTGACCGGTTCCGTATGTCCTGTCATCGTATACTCGGGGGGCTCTCCGAAATATGGTGGGAGCGTTTCCTCCTCCTCCTCCTGGTAGCGTTGCGATGATATAACCGCATCGAATCCACAGTGACTTCGGGAGCTTTCCTCAGTCGTAAACATAGAATCGGTTGATAATACGTCCTCACACAGAACAACTTGAATGAAGAGACGAAGTGTGTTGAGGACGGGATTCGCTGGGGCGTAGAAAGAAATGATCAGTGTCTCGAGAGGATCCTGCTCAAGGGGATTGGGCTACATGATTTTATTCGGTTCGAAATCTATTAGAATCCTATGCTAGGCGGTGCGACAGCTAGGGCCCACCGTGTCTCATCCCAAAGATCTATTCACCGACAAATCTGGCGTCTCTTCTATTGTTCTGTTGTGCCTAGTGCTCTTCTTGCAAACTGGGGTCGTGTGGATAGGAGGCTTGCTCGGATGTCTGGACATCTCTTTGTTCTCCAACACCATTTATTCGTTCTTTTATCCTTTTTCTCAGTTCCTTCGAAAGTGTGTTGTTCTTCCGTTCAGTATCTCTCTACGCTATCATGTACATCTCACGGTGCTCAATACCTTCCTTGCGACCGGTATCGGATATGTTTGAACGCTAGTGCGAGAGCGTCTGGAATGCGTAAGTAATACTCCACAATAGTCGATGTAATATATTAACCTTGTTACGATCCCTGAGACTCCGTAGCATTCAAAACCTCGCAGTACAGTGTATTATACACAAACACAGTGAACGAAAACTACCGGACTCGGAAACGAGCGACTTGGTTTACTCGGACCGCCTGGTCTCGAAGCGACTCTATGATTGGGCACGATCGATTGACAAAAATTACGACGCCAGTACTCTAGTCAAAGAAAAAGACTCCGAAAACAAGGAAGGAGGGGGCTGTAAAGTAGAAAAATACTGCGTATCGCAGTATTGTTTGTTGGTACAACACGTAGAGAAAAGAAAACAGCAAAGAAAAATAACAAAACAAAGGTTTCGAACACCGAGAAGGGACCGGGTATTTTTAACTACATAGATAAGACGCGCAGATTTCATAACCGTAATGCAAGAATAGCAGTTCAAGACTCGGTAGCGGAGATCATCATCATCATCATCATCATCATCATCATCAAAAGAACGGGAAAAGAGAAGGAAAACACAGATGTCATTTGCCAGAATCGCGTCCGTTAGAATGGTGATACAAATAGGAATGCTGAGAATGATGCGGACCAGACAACGGCTTCGAGTTCGAGGAGGTGTCTGAAGGACGAGGTCGATAATAGCTCGTACTTCTTCGATCGGTACTCTGTATTATGGGAGGCGTATTAGCCGCGACCGTGGGCATAGGCCAAGGCAAATTGGCCGCTGTCGTGGGTGCTGGAGTAACAGACACCGATGGAGGCTTAGAAGGAGGTCGTGCTTCGTGTTGTATGGACGGAGAAGCGACAGGAGTAGATGCAGCCGCACTTTGAGCTGGCGACGAACTGTTCGCCGTCACAGCTGCGGGTGGAGCAGATGATGGAGGTGGAGGTGCGGCAGTGGCGGTAGGAGGGGCAGTAGGGGCAGCAGTAGTGGGACTACCTGCTTCGCCCGGCTCATTTTCGCGACGCCTTTTGACACCCCGGGAAGTTGTGCTTTCTTTTAACCCTACTTGAGTTGCCTTGATCAGGATTTGATGTCTAGAACAGAGAAAGAATTTTAGGTCCATGAACAGTCAGAAACCCCGATGAATTACCTTGACCTGCCCTTCCCCCACTTGCCTACCACCCATTCCCATATGGCTTCCCCAGAATGTCCGCTCGCTTTGCTTTCCTCATAGAGTTTCTTCAAACGTTCTACCTCGTCATCAGACCAAGCACCTGAGGAAGTATTGTTGCTGACAGAAGGACCTGAGACCGAGGTGCTTTGAGGAGCTCCAGGTGCTGTTGCGTTTGGCGGGGCGGCTGCGGGAGGGGGTTGAGCTGCAACAGGATAGTAACCGTGACCATAAGGATACTGGTAATATGACGCGGCCGGGAACTGTCCAGCCGGCGGAGGGGCATAAACGGGGTATTGGGGAGGAGGCCCACCCATCGAGACAACGAACGACTGAGGTTGGCTTATCACAGTAGGCGGTGGTGCTGCTGCTGTTGCTGTCGAAGTGCTCCCCACCGGTTGCGGTGATTGATAGATGGAGGGAACCGAAGGGTACATCGGAGGTGGAGGCGACGTGATCAGAAGGGAAGGATTCGCGAGCTTCAGGACTGTGTATCAGTACCCGAAGATGAAGAGGGTGAGAGATATGACGTACAAGAGTGTCACAGTTCCGTTTAGCTTCATTCAACATATGAATCGGGTCGACTTTGCTGCCCGGGCCCATTTGATAACATTGAGCAATTACCAGCGGTGGTGTTGCTTTCTAGCGCAATATTTAAGAGAATTCACCATATATTGCCACTACTACGCACGACCAATTCCTCGGCTGCTCCGTAGAACTCTGCACACAGATTGAGTACACGCCATTGGAATTCATAATATTGTTGATTTGAAGCATTAACTTCAGGTAGTTGGGGTGGGTTTGTTTGAGTCGGAGCTTGACCATATTGGGGGGTCTTTGCTGGAGGCACTTGATGGGTACTACCGCGAGCCTTCCGGTTCTTGGAGCCACGGGGGCGACCAGGCCGACGTTTGGTTTCGGGTTCGTGTTGTCCAGACGGAGTCGTCTGCAGTTGGGGCGGATCAACGCGTCTGGAAAGATATACGAACGTCAGCGAACACGTTGTACTCGGGGAGATTGAGGCCTAGATACACGGCTGTTCCTTGCTGAGGAGACGGTGGGTTGCTATCGTTGTCTTGAGGATCAAGTTGTTCGTGGACGGCACCTTCGTCTTCATCCGAGCCGTCGTCGTCGTCGTTCATGACAGGCTTGAGACGGTAAACATGGTGGCTCGAGCTGGGATAGGTGGTGCTTGCTTGTAAAGCAGGACTTCCTAGTGGTGGATGAAGAGCATGAGAAAGCGGCTGATAATGCTGGGGGTTGTCCATAGAATGAGGGACGCTTCCTCTGGCCTTGCTCCGAACAATTTCGCCCTAACCGTAATGATTCACACCTTTCAAGTTAGAAAACTGGTGAACTGAAGAATTTATTTCGAATAATTGGTGGACGCAGATGCTGACCGATGAATTTTGGTGATTTGTCGCCGTGACGTTTTCACTTGAAGATGGGTAACGGATATAAACATATTTTATCGGAATAAAGAAGAAAAATACTCGCCAAGTAGGTGCAATTGATTCCGAATTACAAGAAAATTATTCTTCTCGATGGAAAACGTTCGATAGCGCTTCTGTTAGAAATCGGCGCAGCTCGATAACTCTTTAACTGAGCTCGTTGCGCAGGACGTTGAGCAGTGACGAGCTCGGAAATTCATTCACGTCGCCCTCAATTCTTATTTTTCAAGCTCCGATTCACTCCGCTGCTATCACGTCTGTCACAGAGTGACAGTTCAGTGATGTTTATTATTTGCTCTTATTTATTTCCACTCCGTCCCGGGGAACGTCTGGGGAACGTCATACAGTCAATATGGTCGTTTTTTCAAGGCTGATTCCTTCGCTGGTCACTGCTTATGCGGTTCAAAGCTGTAAGTTGCCTACGATTACCGGTATCGCCCTTGAATGATGATGTTCTCCCAGTCTTTGCCTCTGTGTTCGTGCCACTTCGAGAAGATAGATGCTATGACCTTGCTGGGTCCATAGGCTTCTTATCGAACACCTTTGTATCGATGTACTACCCGACTCTGAGAGCCAGTTTTGAAACAAGGACCCTCCTTCCTCTTCCCTCTCTCTCATCATTTGCTCCTCGTCAGCTACTGTTATCTGGGGCTCTTGGTTTCTGGACTTCAAGACTCGGGTTTTTTTTGTTCGAAGTACTACTATGCGTTCTTTTTTTGGAACGGTAATTGATGAGGAAGCACCTGCTCTAGCGAGCTGTGAAAGCCGGCGGGGACACGAGATTTGACAAAATGAAACACAACCCATCTCGTTTCACTGTTGCCTGGATGATCCAAGGTACTCCAAAGTCCGTTACACGCGTGTGCTCTCTCATTCTTAACATTCCAGCCGCTTGGACTTTCCTCGTGGGCATGCCGGTGTATTTGAACAATTCGATCCCTTCGACCGCTCACCCACCTCTCTCTACCCGTGATTTCGTCGGCTTTGGCTTGTTTGCTGCTTCATTTATCCTCCAGGTTGTCGCCGACACCCAAAAGTCGAACTGGAAGCGTGCCAAGGACAATAAAAAACATAGCGAAAAGTTCATAAGCAGCGGTGTCTGGGGCATCAGTCGTCACCCCAAGTAAGCTGTTTCTTCTCTGATGCGCACGTGTCTGATTCTTCCTCGTTCAGTTACTTGGGAGAAATAGGCATTTGGAGCGGTATCTTTATTCTTTCAACTCGAGGTCTTGCAGCTTCTAGTTCTCCACGGATGTCAGTTGCACTCTCCGCAATCAGCCCGCTTTTCACCTACTTCATACTGACTAGAGTGAGTTTGTCCACTACCATTCACTCCTCGGTGATGTAACCCCTGAACCTCTAGGTATCTGGCGTTCCTCTGCTTGAGAAAGCTAACAACATGAAGTTCGGCACTGACCCCGAATGGCTACGTTACAAGAAGTAAGAACACTCTCACTCTCGTAAAATTCACTCCCCATTCTGACACGTCGTAACCAGGACTGTTCCTGTTCTCTGGCCATGGAGCACCCCTCAATGAATCACTCTCTGTAATTTCAGTGTATAATAATAAGTATATTGGAGAAACCGGAAGCAGAATATTGCAATTGTAGATTCAACGTTCAACCAAAACCACGGAGCCGCAGCGAAAATACTGGGGGACAAACAGTTGGCCAAGGACTCATTCACATATCGCCTTCCACGCTTCCAGCTCAGAAGCCGAGGGCGGCAAGGGTATTAGTCATGTTCTCGCGCTGGAGGAATTGCCTGGCGTCGAGCATCCTGAAAAAAGAGAAAGGATGGGTTGTTAACCCATGTTGTGATGCGGGGAGTTAACGCGAAACAAAAGGACTTACATGATGTGAACCAAAAGTTGAGATCCGGGGAGGGTACGGTTCAAAGAAAAGATAGAGGTAGCGATAGCGGTATCGAGAGTAGCAAGCATCGCAGTAAGATTATTAACCGAGGCGGGGGTGAGGCCGGATAATCCCGAGGCCGTCAAACTGGACACCATGCTTTAACCTGAAAGTAACACGCGGGGAGGGAACGAGTTGACTCACGAAAGCGCCGTAGAGAAAGTTACACCGATATCATCGTTTCGGGGGAACGTCGTGTTGTCCCTATATTATAAAAATGGGTTACGAGTTAGTTGCAAGTATGAATTTACGTACCCTGAGCTGATTGCAGTGGCGTTCAGATTACTAGAGGCCGTGTTGTATGCCGTGGTCAGTTGGTTGAGTTGAGGCTGAACAGTAGAGGCGTTAACACTGTGGGTGGCTTGCAAGTTCTCTGTGAAAGTGTAGATTTCAGGGACAGGTTTAATACTATGAAGTTTGGGGCCGCCTTACGAATGTTCGGGATGTTGACATGGACTTGAATGTCGATTGCGTCTACGATTTGGTTGATCCTTGCATTCGTGTTCGTGGTTTGACGAGACTGTAAGGGGTTGGCCAAGACAGCCGTTAGGCAAGCGAACGACAAGATGGAGCTGAATAACATGGCGAGGGCGAGCACTGATACGCAAAAGCACAAAGGAGTCGCGCGGCGGGCACAAAGAAGCGAGTAAACCAGGAGCTTTTCAGGTTTTAAGTGACTATTCGTGGGTATGAGAGTGTTTTGCAAAAAAAAAAGACTCATTTCCCAGTCGTCCCTCTGGGCAAAATTTTGGCTTGAGGGTGGGATCGCAAAAACGACTCATGGAAGGCCAATCATCGGATGAAGCATTACATGATTATGTCACAGAAGTGGTTGGGAGAAAAGGACCTGGTTCTGGAGGCGACCAAGGCTATTCCCAGGATTCAGCACTGTGAAGCAACCTCAGGCTTGAGGAATTGGTCAAGTCCAACGGCGACTAGCCAATTTCTGGAAATAGCGACGTCAACGCGAAAGAAAGTAACGAAAAAGGAAGATGAAATCAAGTCCCTCTTGTGGCTCTCCCACCGTGATGTGAAGTTCATGGCTTGCCTTCGCACGCCTCTCCAAATCAATGTTTCCTTAGTGAACACGGCTACAACGCCATTTTGAGACGTTTCTCGTCACAAGAATAGGAAAAGTGTGAGAAGAGAAGGTGTCTTTGCCGGAAAGTCTCTTTACAGGCCAGGGTTGGGTGAGCATGGCCAACTCGTTAAATCTGATTAAGAGAAATCAACCTAGGAATAGATGGTACCGACGTCTGATGCCCATGCAGATAATTCTGCCTCAGCTCGTTCCGCCTCGAGAGAAATTAACTCTCGCACTCCATGATTGCGAGGAGAAACCTTGTACCTGAGATTGGTGGGACGACACACCAGGCTAGCCGTAAAGTCAGAGTCATCAAGCGACTGAATGTCTGGTTTTCCATCCGTGCCTATTATGGGCAAAACATCAAAAGCCCACAACAATCTAGCCATTTTTCATGAGATTCCTTCTCAGAGCAACCGAAAAGATTAATCGTACCTCGCCAAGACGATGAAAACGGATTGCTGAGCAATATGAAGACCAGGACAAATTCTCCGCCCGAAACCAAAGGGTAGATTGAAATTGACAAGTCTCGGATCCAAGTTGTTCTCCAAAAACCTCTCCGGTTTGAACAGGTCCGGATCCGGAAACAACGTTGGGTCAGACATCATTGCGCTGTAGGGAGGGTCATTCCTCGGTGAACGGTCCACAAATACACCTCGACTGACGCGATGTTGGCCCAAACCGTGCTTCCTTTAGGTATGAACATGCCGTTGTAAACGTCGTCTTCAATCACGGAATGAGGAAAGCCAGTCCGGACTAAAGGTTTCCATCTGAATTGCACGTCAGCATCCGTTTGTGTAAAACCGAATGTCCACCGACCTCATAACCTCTTTTATAAAGGCGCGAAGGTATGGAAGCCGGTCAACGTCACTGAAGCCGGGCAGTCGTTCTCTACCTACAACCCGGTCAATTTCAGCCTGGCATTCAAGCATGGTATTTTTGTTGTAGAGGATTGCCACTGCGAAAATTACGATCAACCGCTTAATCAACGAAATCACGGAACGACCAACATATGGCAATCTCAAGGGTACCGACAGTCTGGAACGGCGTTAGCTCACGAAGGCTCACGAAAAATCAGGCTAAAACTATAAACACATCGACTCACAGTGGCCACCCCAGCAGACCAAGGAGCAGAGAGAGCATATGCAATCTCCATATCATTGAGTCCAAATTCATCTTGCTTTTGCAGAGCGTGCGTTGCCATCGAGTGTTGCGCCGTGCCTTGTGCAATCTGCTGTTGCACGGCTCGTAGAGCATCCATGTATACCCTGTCCGCGAAAGCTTTCTCCCGGTCTATTTCATGGCGGAACCATTGCAGGGGGCGCTGTAGATAGATTTTTAAATAGACGCGTTAGGTGCCCTTGCATTGATTAGCTTACCGGTAGACACAAAAGAAAGGGAAACTTGGTAAAACCTTAGCGTCAATGATGAGAGTCAAAATCACGTGCCCACCAAGTCGGCTATCTGTCCTGGTAAACTAGTGACATTCAGAGGAGCTCACGGGGACAGTCTGAAGGGCACGTACATAAATCTGTACATATTTTAGAGCCTCGAAATTCATTTGCAGCGAGAATTGAAGACATGTTCATAACTTACTTGAGGAAATCTACAGCAATGTCAACTTGGTTCTGACTATAATCAAAAGTAGGCTTACCTTTTTCGATTTTTTGATTCGCAAGAACGAATTCATCTGATAAACTTGTGATACGGCGGCCATATGCAACCGAGAAGGTAACTGATATTGCATATCTGCCAGTTTTTTAGGTCCTGTGTGGACTTGTATAGGGGGAAACGGAAACCTCGAAAGATGCTGACTATGCTGGCCCTCTTCCGCATTCAGAAGGTCTTTAAGTAGAACGGAAGTCTCGAGTGTCTGCAACGGACGATGACGAACAGACGCTTGGAGATTTAGTGACGATTGCTGAAGCTATGGATTCGATAGTTGAAGGGTAATCGATACTGTTTGATGAGCACAAGGCTTACAGTTCTCCATTTTCGCCATGACTGACCGTAAGGCATCCCGATACCGCGCATTCCACCGGAAAGTAGCTGATCTCTAGAAACTCAGAGGTCAGAAATCCCTCGGAAACGTTCCAGACAGAAAGGAGCCCGACGCCGTAATGTTACGAGGTCGACTAGAGTATATGTCGCCGCGTTTTTCAAGGAGATCCCAAGAAGTCTCAGCAGTGTTCAACACTAGACAAAGAGAATGATTAGAAACTAGAAGTGAGCTTTAACAGGAAAAAAATGCACCAATGACAGGTTTGCCTCCTAGAAAGAACGATACCATGGGTCCATACACATCATACCACTCTTTGAATGTCTTCCAGAGCGGTTTCTTGTTAAGGTTGCGAGCGGCCCATACACTAACCTCTGGGCCTGGAGGCATCCGTGCACGAAGTTGTCGGTATCTCCATCTTTTCTGCAATAGGACTAGCACCCCACTAATGAGTAAGCCGAGCCACACTGAGATCATTTATGGGGTCAAATGTCGACTCTGGGGGCGAGAGGAGGGCTTGAGGATCTTGAAATCACCTGCGAGTCAATGTCCTGGAAATTTCTCCGGACCAGGTGACTGACTCGTGAGTGTGATTGAGTATAGACCAAGCCGCAAGAAACAGAAGACGTACTTGGAGTCGGGTTTAAATTTTAGCGGTTTATAAATCAGGTCCTCGATGAAGGGGGATTCTTCTCTGAGGCCTCACTCATAAGTTGGTTCCGAAAAAGTGGTCTGGAAAAGCGGCCCGAAAAAGCGGTCTGAAAAAGCGTATCCCGAAAGGCGAAATTTTAGTGGGTTGGATGGAAGCTAGAGTCAAGGAAGGAGCACTCTGTATATTACGTCCAATCTTCTGTCAGTACTAAAAGCTGACAAATCATCGGACGCATCGTCGTCTGATGTTCTCACGAAAATCGGGCGATCCTCGGGTATTGCAAACGGGTTGCCCAAAAATAGGAAATATATGGTCCCCAAAATGGCTTGTTTGTGGGGGCGTATTTGTCTCATTTCCTTGGACCAAAACTGAGTTTAATTATGGCCCGGCTTTTTTTATCCCTTTTTGTATCATAAACAGTGCTGAGGTAGATGGTGTGTACACCAATTTGGGGATGACGACTTCTGGGATTCTTGTGCAGCAAAGGCTCTCTATCTTATGTCATATACAGTATATATCTGGGTCAAAAACTAGAACTTATTTGGTCACATACAGACATAATTTCTGCCAACAATCAGGTCCTGTTTTCTTCTGAATTTTCGGGCCCGGATTACGGGCTCTGCCACTTGTGGATACTCTGAAAGTTGAACGAGTCGACGAATGAGTTGTTGGATGATTTCGATGAGTTCTCAATGGTCAGGCCTGCAGAGACCGTGGAATTTTGAATTTAACTTTCAAAAAGTCAGCCAAACCTAGGCAACCATCTGGTTCCACGGGTGATAATGCAGGTCACTGTAACATCTGGCGTTAGTTCAGCAATGGAAATAAATTTTTAATAATGGTAGTAAATGACAATCACAGTGTGGTGTGTGTCCAAAGCGAGTGTGATTTACAAGAACCTGAGGCGGTGGGCATCAGATTTGGCCCTTTACATACCTGTTCGACAGTGCTTTTCAAAGAATGAGGTCGGAGCATCATATGGGCGTAAGATTGTACGGTTGAAACAAAGACTCAGAGCTAGCTTAGTAGCAATCTGATGAACGGGCGACTATGTAATAGACCGTGGGAGAAGTGACAGTAGCAGCTACTGGTATCTGTACTCCTCCAATGCACTAGTTATCCAGAATGGCACCCTTCTTGTTTCCGAAATCAGTGCTGTCAGGCTTCAAGGAGAGAATAGACTCCCTCTTGATCCAAGGCAAAACCTCTTTCTCATGACTGAACGTTTCCGAAAATGGCTAATATCAAGGTGCAGGAGACAGGCTATACGTCGGAACAGCTACAGGGAGCGTTCATGTATATGCTGTGGAAAATGAACCAGAAGAGGAAGGAGAAATACTGTCGCTGGTCGAAGTGAAGAAGAATCTCGCGAGGAAGTCTATTGAGCAGCTGGGATTTATAAAGGACATCAATTCCCTGGCCGTTCTATCTGGTATGTGTTGCTGGTAACTTCGGTGGTAACTTGCGCGTTTTGAATCAAGTTTTGGTGTAGAATCTACCATAACCTTGTACCCTCTTCCTGGATTTTCTCCTCCCACCGTTCTCACCAATGCCAAAGCCGCGTTTTCCTTTGCTATACACTCCTGTGTTCAACATCTACTGCCCGATGGTTCTGCAGAAGTTGGGTTCGACAAGTCTTCCAAGAAATCTATACCAACATTGGTCACTCGTCTCGTTGTGGGGTGTAGACGGAAGGTTGTCATCTATACCTGGAAGGATGGAGATGCTCAGGAAGTGAAGGTGCGCATTCGAAGAAATCGACCAATACCGAGCTCTACTCACCCCAAAATCCATAGGAGTACGCGTTACCTCATTCACCTCGAGTTATTTCATTCATCGACGATGACCACGCGTGTTTCGCCTATCCTGCGAACGAATATGCCATCTTTTCGTTCGACAAACTGACCACAACAGAAGTTACCATGCCACTCCCAGCTGCTGGCGCACCTTCAACCATGGGAGCTCTCACAGGGCTAACAGGATATATGACCCTCGGTCTCGGTGCTAAAGCAAAGCCTGGTGTTGTTCACCTAAACGGTAATGATACCCTCATTCTCAGAGACAGTAAGTGGCTCAGCCTTTATCCTCGCATTCTTCACGATGAAGCCGGTTTTAGATGAAGGGATCATGATTGGAAAGGATGGGAAGCCTACCGGACGCCAAGCAGCCGTTTGGACTGCTCCCCCCGAGGAAATTGGTGCGATGTCCTTTGACTTTACAAGCGTCGAATCAATTCTGATTTGCCTCAGCATTCCTTAAGCCATATCTGTTCTCCGTTCTCCCTGCAGGCTCGTTACCCATCTCAGAAACGAAGCCAGCAGAATCTTCTCCGCAGGCGACACAGATGACATCTACAACTGCAGTACAAATTCGATCTTCGATATCGTTTCTTCCCACTCAAACGTTCATATACCCCTTTACACAAGACATGCCGTCCACACCACCCACTACGACGTCATCGACTTCTACTGTCAGCAACGCAACTATACGATTACTCACCCCAACCCCCGGATCGAAATCTCATCTCTATCTAGTTACCACCCCTACGGACAGAACGGCTGCTACAAATGATGGGAGCACGATTTGGCAGATCTGGATGAAACCTTGGTCTGAACAGATCGACGAACTTGTCCAATCAAGTCAATATTCCGACGCTTTGAAACTTCTAGACGCCGTCGAAGAGGCTGTCTTACCTGACAAGGTAAAGCTTCCCTCTCTCCGTCCTACTCGTTGCCAATAATGTTCCAGGACAGGCGCCGTACATTAATCCGCGTGTTAAACGCAGTAACACTCTTCCGAGCTCGCCAATTCGACCAAGCCATTGATGAATTCATCGAACTTAACGTGAATCCAGCTAAAGTCGTAGCTCTATACCCAGAATCCATCTCAGGTCGGCTTTCAGTCCCTCCTGAGAACTGGATGGCTTTATATGGCGGGCCTACTACACTAGCTTCAGCCGGCGTTGACGATACCCAATCTACAAAGTCATCCGATGCTGATGACAAGGATAAGGATAAAAGTATCGAACAAGAAGGAAATACCTCACAGGATACCAGCGGATCACCACCGCACGAGAAAACAGTTTCAACGTCTATGTCGGTTGCTTCTGATCTGCTGGAGAATCTGAGTTCAGGATTGCAGGGAGGGACTGGGACTCTCCGAGGGCGGTTAAAAAATCAACTCGGAGCTTATCTGGGAGGAGCCGTCGCCACCACAATGCAGAAGGACGATGATACAGCCTCAATTCGGTCTGACCGATCGAATCGTCAGGCGAGGCCGAAATCAACTGTCATCGATAACGTTCATAGTAAGGAGCTCGTTCCTCAAGTCTACTTACTGAATTTTCTCCCCAAAAACAGACGACTTGAAAAAATCAGTTGAAAGTCTCATTCGTTTTTTAGCAGACCGACGGCCTCATCTTGCCGGAGCCCTGAAGGCAGTTGGTATAACTCCCGCTGATCAAGCACATTCTATCGCTCCCCTTTCTGAGACTCCAGTCGAAGAGCTGCATGCGACACCGAGCATTCAACTCTCAGCATTGACACCAGAACAGTTACTCCGTAATGCACAAATCGTTGATACTGCTTTATTCAAGTCGTATTTGATGGTTCGGCCTTTATTGGCCGGTTCTCTGTTTCGTCTCCCGAATTGGTGTGAGGTGGAAGAAGTGGAAGAGATATTACAGGAGCGGCAGGTAAAGAACTTGTTACCTTTGCGCATCCTGACGGAATATTCATACGTATCTTGGTTCTCCCCTTCCTTAGATGTTCCGCGATCTAAAGGACCTCTACCATCAAAAGAAAATGCACGGTAAAGCCCTAGATCTTCTTCGTCAGTAAGTTTGACACCCTTTCTCGTCGCGTGGGGAGTGGGCCCTTAAAAATCTCATCATTTAGACTTGCCGAGAAAGAACGAGACATGGAAACTCGACTCGACCCTTCGATCCAGTATCTCAGGAAACTAGGTCCAGAATACCTAGACCGGATCTTCGAGTCTTCGCGGTGGTTATTCGAGCAAGACCCGACTATGGCATTGGAGGTCTTCAAGTCCGAAGACGTAGAATTACCTCGACAAGCAGTGGCGGATTACCTTGAAAACATGGATCCTAGTCTATGTGCTCTATACTTGGAGTACCTCATTCATGAAAGAGAAGAAAAATCACCCGAGTTTCATGATAGGATTGCCGAACTCTACTCCAAGATGACGATAGCAGCAAAAAAACGAGGGGATGAAAGTACGTTCGGATTGATGGCCGACGTACGATTGTTTATTGATGTTCTAAATCTACAGAATTGCATAAAGAATTTTATGACAAGTTATTGAAATTCATCGACACGACGCATGTCTATCAAGTAGACAGGTTATATGGCTTGCTCTCTTCCCAAGGTCTCTTCTCGCCCAATCTCATTTTGAAATCGCCCGTTCAATCTCTTTTCCCTTAGATCTCTACGAAGCCCGCGCAATCTTACTGGGGAGATTAGGTCGTCACGATCAAGCACTCGAACTCTACGTTTATCGTCTTCATGAGTACCTGAAAGCAGAGGAGTGAGTCGCGCTGCCCCAAGCCGCTCAGTATCAGTGGCTTACTACTGACCGATGACATCCCAAAGGTATTGCAAGCGCTGCTACAAACCGAACTCTCCAACTCGCAACGTCTTCCTCACCCTCCTTCGGATATACCTCCGACCAACCGTCAAGACGAACGTTGATCTTTTACAACCCGCTTTGGAATTAATCAGTCGTCACAGCCCCCGTCTTGATACGATAGAAGCTTTGCAACTCCTTCCCCAGCTAGTGACGATACAAGAGTTACGGACGTTCTTGATCGAAGGGTTGAGAATACCGGTCTTTGATGCGCATGTGATGCGGTCTGTTAGCAAGGCGAGAAATGATCAACTAGCGAGATCGCTCATGGCACTACAGTCACGGAGAGTGAAAGTTACGGACAGTCGGATGTGAGCTTGAATCCTTGAACCAAATACAACGGTGCTGACCCTGCTCTAGATGTCCTCAATGTAGTAAACGCATAGGCAACAGCGTCATAGCCGTCCATAGCCCTAGGTAAGCTAGCCCACGGTTCATCGAGTACGAATATGTGCTGAATAGTTACGCGGCAGAGGAGAGGTTACTCATCATTTCTGTAGAGAAGCATTTGCACGGAAGCTGAATCAGAGCAAGTATTGATATCATTCACGTTTAAGGACTGCTACTACTAGGACTCCCTTGCATTTGTATCATAGCTTCATCGTTCATCGCAGTTTAATTCACGTCATTTTAAAGACTCCTCCTCGCCAGTTACTAAGGACCTTCGAGTCACCAAACAAGCCGACAACGTAAGGAAGAAGTGGGAGAAAAAAGAGAAAAGTCCACAATGTCATGCATGGAATGAAAAATGAGTATGTAGAAGGAGAAACATTGTAAGCGGCCTTGGGCTCGTTCAAGTAAGAATTGGCAAACACTCGTAGGTGCAACGCATCCACACAAAAAGAGAGGGGTTAGACGTGTCTCCCTCCTTTAATCCTCTGTGTATCCTTTGTAGATCTAAAATATTGAGGCGTTTAGAACAAATGATGTATCTTCGCTTTGCGGTAAGCAAAGGAAAAGACATCGTAGAAAGACGTTGAATTTCTGAGTTTCCAGGCGAACGCGACGCCGGTTAAACGTTGAGGATTCAGTATGTAAGCGAAATACTAGTTTGATCCCCGACTACACCCGTTTGGATATCATCGATTATCCCCGAATCAATGACTTCAGGGCCCTGCCGTTCATATGTAGCATCCCCCATTGAGTCAATGTCGCTTTGCCTCACCGGAGATGGGTGGGGGCAGTAATCGAGTACGAGCGGTGACTGCACGGGCACACTCCGCTGACACGAGAGCCCAGATTGCTGCCTTTTTTCGAAGCCGTCGAGTTTGTGGGCTGGTCCCCAGAGCCTGTGTTGGAGGCTTTGGGAGGCTTGGCTCCCATCCGTCCAATCCGGACATGGCGTCCAGACAGGCTTGAGGTGTTCAGGATCTAGGATTCGTCGAGAAAATCGCGGAGGTGACGTAAGGCTTAAACAAAGCACAGCTTTGTTAGGTGTGGTCGGAAAGAACTTGACGTCGGCACTGATAACGGTGGCCAAGGGTATATCCATCTTAAAATATTCCTCAGAGAACACTACAAACCATGTTAACCGGTTCTCCTTTGGACAGATGTAGGTGATCAGGTCGCAGTATGGAACCGCGACCCCAAAGCTCCATTTTCCGATACATAACTTTTCACAGGGTATGAGCTCTATATCTAGACGACCAACGGTTTTGAGTACGTGTCTGACTCGAAATACATCGTGCATAGAGTGACTGACCTTGGTCTTCGTCTATCAAGGTGCCAACGTCGGCAACCCCTCTCCAAGCATTTGGATTGTGGAAGTCAACTGGTGCATGGAGCGGAGGAGCTTCCACCTCGCGAAATAAGTTTTCACGAAATCCCGACATATCACTCATCTTCCCCATTTTTCGTCGATCCGATTTTGGTCTACGGTCTCCAGTCGTTACTAAGGATGGCCTAGGGGGGCCAGCCGTTCCCGGTCCTTTAGCTTTAGGACCTACTACACATCGAAACTTGGCTGTACGGTACGTGATACCTATCCTTGTCTTTCTTTTTTTGCGTTGGCGACTCTGACATTCTGAAATCACATCGACAGCTAGTAAAATTAATCTTCCAAGCGGGCCCAGCTGCGGTAGGACAGTAGGCCTCCAACCGGGCATGCCATTCCAATTTTTCTCAGTGATGCACACATCATGAATGCCATTTCTGGTATCAGCCCTCGCAGCTTCTTTTTTTTTCCCATTCGTACTAGACAGGATTTTTCTGTAAGTCTGCCTTGTACGTCAGATACTCAAAGACCCGACCATGGCGACTTGGTGTCTTATTGAAGGAGTGTGAAAGCATATAGAGCGCCAAGGTGGGTCAAGGGATCGTCCAAGTGGGATCCCAACTCATCAACGAGTCGAGTCTAAATGGCTCAACCTTTGTTGAAGTTAACACACGTATCAAGTTCAATGACGATTCTTGTTTACGCGGACATCTTATGGAACAATAGAGTGATGGAACAATAGAGTGACGGTTTTTGGGGATTCAAGAGGTGATTCTAATCGGCTTGAGATCGTCTGGTCTGAATTTCAAAATCACCGTTGATTCTAGTTCAGTCTAAACGCAAAACGATCAGTGCTATTCGCACCCCAAGTATCTGACAATGACATCGACGGGGACCTGGCGCAATGTTTTCTCGGACGAGATTCGCTATTTTCAATTTTCGATAGGCCCCACACATCTGGACATATCACGATAGTAATCCCTCGCCTGTGAAAAGAGATTGTGAAAAGACTGATAGAACTTGATACGCCAGCTCAATACTGCCATGTTCTTCCCTGGCAATACGCTCCGCCTCTTCCATTAGTAAAGTTCCGAAGCCCTACGGATGCGTGTGTCAGTTGCAGATGAATTAAAATCGACGCGAGGAATAATAACGTTGAAACTTGGTCGGATTCTCTCATTTGCCTCAAGGGACCGCTACTCTCAGAAAGCAAGAACAAACTGACAGAGAACAGAACCTTCAAGTTACATATAATCTACAACAAATTCCGCAATCTATAGTACTTTTCAACATATACATAACGAATATACACTTATCCATTCCATCTTTTTTTATCGAGTCCGAGACACATCCAGACCAGCCCTCCTCTTTACTCCCCGAATCGTCTCTTTAGCGACACACAACTTCGGGGCCGCCTTTTCAACTTCATCCAACGCCCCATCCATCGTCGCTTCAAATTTTCGAAGGATCAACCTTCGAATAGCTTTTGTCTCCTCATCATCGTTTTCAGCAACAACCGCTTCAATTGATGTCGGAGATCGAGTTTCCGCTGAAGTTCCTGAGTTCACAGTCGAAACGGAACACAGCGAACTGATACTGGGTTTGGACGAGAGTCCAAACTCAACTTGAAGTGAATGGGAAGATCCGTTCCTGGGACGGATGAAAAGATCTTTATGAACTTGATTTTTGGTCCAAGTTCGAAGGTCCGCAAGCATACATTTCCGTTTCTACGACGGTAAGGGCGATATGATGTGAGTTACGTGGTCCCCGAAATGAACGTAGGAATGCTGAGATTCTCTCACCTTGATAGCCTTGGCAATAATCCTCTCCGCTCTGGTTATAGATTTCTCCGAGGAATCAATAAATTGTGACGCCTGCACAAGTCGAGTGAGCGGCGTTAGATGCAGAAAATAAACCGCAAATGCAATGAACTTACGGATATAAGGCCCTCTTTTACACTATCAATCTCTTGTCTGGCCGCCTCCAAAACAATGGGAGAAGAGCGCAAAGTTATGTCAGTAGACTGCCATAACCAACTCTGGACCTCGGAAGCAGTCTCGCTTTTGACTGGAGGAGACGAAGATGGTACACGACTGACAGGACTAGGCGGAGATGACAGACTAGCCTGATCCTCCTTTCCTTGAGTCTCTTTAGGAGTTTTACGTTTAAACCAACCCTTAAAGAACGAGCTCGCCCCGGACGAGGAGGATTTATCTTTCTCCGAATCCAGCTCCACCTTCTGTACGCTTTTCTCCAACTCCCGTTGGACTTGCGTCGCCTCCCCTACAGGTGACGACGGCTCGCGTTTCGCTTCAGTGACCATCACCGACACAGCAGTAAGCTGAGAATCCTGAGATTCCCGATGACAACTCCGCCTATCCCTGACCATATCCCCCAATCCCTGAACAACAAGTTTATCTTCCGCGGCAAGGGACACCGTCCAAAGAAGATCATCAACAATGGAAGACTCCGCAATGGTATTCTTCACCGCTCTCGATGCATATTCTGATCGAGATCGGAAGTTCCGGATGATAGCAACAGAAAGTTGACTGGTCTCTCGGATCAGATTTTCGATATGATTTAGGTTATCGCTATCATAATCGTGATAGAGGGAAGGCGATGTAATCCGCAGGTTGTCAATGAGTTGATGAGCAGCCGTAACGACGTCAAAGTCACATAACGAAATCGCATCGTCGTTTTGTTTCGACTGTGCAGCACAGTCCAAAGAGGGGAAGGAAGATAGTCGTGGGCGGATGGTAGAAACTGAAAGGGAAGATTCTGGACGCAGGTCATCTGTCGCCAAACCGAAAACCTCGCGGAAATGCGGCTTTGCCAGGTCCAATGGGGTCATGCTATTACGAAGCGGATGAGATTAAGCAATGGAAGAAGACGAGTACTTGTAAGCATACCCGTTATTATCTCGCATTTCGCGAATGCGCCCGGTGGTATCGCATTCCAAGAAGGCCTTTAGGAGGTCGACGTTTGACCCATGTTCGGCCGCAACATGGATACAGGTCGCTCCCTTTCTGTCAGTAGCGGAAAGTGGTGCTCGGAGGTCACGTATAAGGTGGATAGCGAAGTCATATACATCAATCGAATTGGAGAAAGCGAGACAATGGAGAGGGGTGTACTGTTCCTTGGATGTGAACAGTGAAACATCTGCACCTGCACAATAAAGAGAATCGAGAATCTCCCTCGAGATATTGCGTGCCGAGCTGCAGTGGTGGATAGGACTCCATCCATGGGCATCTGGCTGATTCACAAGAATGGGCGTCGATGCGTTTGACGAGGGGAGGGATAGCAAGTTCTTGACTGAACTTACATCGGAGGACACGACGGCTGCCAATAAAGAAGTCGTCGGCCTCAAGTGTTCGCTGCTAGGTGTTTGGGGAAGAGAAAGATCGGTTCTGTGTGGCAATGGTGAAAACTAGTACACACGACACATCATGATCAGCTCAAGGATACTCAATGCATGATGTGTCGAACTCACTCGATTCTCGTGCTGACGATGATGATGAAGGATGGATTCACAGTAATGAAGAATTTGAGGATGTTGGAGTGCGTATTGCACCGAAGTTCGATGATTTTTGTCCCTAAAATCTGGTCGGGCGCCGTGCTGCAACTATGGATTCTCGTCAGACTGCAGCCAATGCAACTGTAAGCAAGGAATTTCTACCAAAATTCGTACAATCTCCAAGTTTCCGTCACGAGCGGCATCTAAAGACATTATCATAAGTTCTTGGGCGTCAATGCCCAAGAAAAGTTCACACTTACACATGAGAGGTGTGGCCCCGTGTGTGTCCATACCATCAACATCCACCACTCCTGAGCTATTATCGAGTAGAAGTCGAACAGCAATTTCCGAATTTAACCAGGCTGCCATTCCCAACGGTGTCACTCCATTAAATCCCTTTTGGGGCGCGTTGAAGGCATAAAGGGAGGTTCCGGCGTAGTCAAGCAACAGTTCAAGAATTTTTACGCGATCCGATGTCATAACAGATGAAACTACTATATCATTCCAGCTGTTAAAGACAAGTTATTGTCAGTCAGGGTCTAGTGGCGCTAAGATAGGAAAAATCAATACGATACGTACTGTTCGCCCGCAATAACGCACATGACCGCACCCCTTCCGGACGCATCCAAAATGTTTACATCGGCACCTGCCTGTAGAGCGTATTCCACCCCTTCGCAGTCACCGTGTAGAGCAGAGGATTGGAGGCCGAAATTGAATTGTGAACGGTATTGGGTCATGATTGGGTGCTAATTCATACAACAATCACGAAAATGGAGAAAAAACGCGTCGAGTTGAAAAGAGAGAAGACGAGTGAACGTGTAGAGAGAAAGCGTGAGAAGAGAGACAGAGAGAGAGAGAGACAGGGAGAGTAGAAAAGAAACACAGAGAACGTCGGAACAAGTAAGCCAAGGAGAGTGGGGGTCGAAGAGTTGCCCGCCTTCGAACGAATGTCGTGGTATATATACCACATATACCAAAGGCTCCTTGACATCGGAACACGCATAACTTGCACGAGGCAAATAAGGAGACAGAAATCAGAAGATGACCGAGAAAACGTGCACCCCAAGCGCTCGTTTGAATGTAAGCAACCCTGACGGTATTGCATACCCGAAATATCCTCGAGGCAGGTTTGTATTTAGCTCCTAATCAATACGTATCGCTTGTCGAAATCTGGGCTGACGTGACACACTTGACATCTCACTGGGGAGGCTTGGAAGCTGGAGAATGTCCTTAGGAGAGACAGAGAGTGATTCACTATATTGAGAACAAGAGAAGGTAAGTTTACGACCCTGAGACCTTAAAATATGTACTTTTTACTCACCGTAAACACCACAGCACCGCGTTGTCGCGCTTTCGTCCTTCCGTTTCGGAAAAAGACCCTATACGTTCTCGTTTAAAATTATCGTCATCCAATGTAGTCGAATCACCGGATTATATTGGTGGCAGTCGGAGTTTGTAGCCAGAATATGGGTACTGGATGTGATTATCAACTCTTCTAGCTGAGATGGACTATCGCAGACAGTCTCCTGGCCATGGCCACACAAACTTGGTCCGCTCAGTCATGAGAGGGCTATACTGCACTTGTACGGTTGAAGCGAAAGAGCGAGATTACATAAGTAAGCCCTTTCCGGCGATTCATCAGAAAAGGTGTTGAGACGGCGAAAGAATCCCCAACGTATTCAAACGGTTAGTAAATACGCACTCAAATCACCAGAAGTTCGTTCCTGCTAAATAAAAATACAAAAAATGTGTGTATGATGCGGAATTGTTAGTGATGCAGTATCATAGTTATTGTTGGTGAGCTGTACAGAGAGAATATTAAACGATGACTGGCAGTATGTAAATAGGGTGTATTTGTCAAGAGGAGGAGGGATAGGGACACGTCTATGACAACATTGATCCGGAGAAGATGAAGGCGGTAAGGTTAGCCGTAGCCTACAAGAAGGCATCCCTAGAAAGCGTGCCCTATAGGAGGTTGAAATCAGCATGAGGCTCACAGATCTTGTCATCTCGCCACCTCGCTAGGTATTACCAGGACCCACAAAATCCATGCGGATCGGAACACGAGGAGAGTGCGATAGGCGAGGAATACGAATACGTACCTTTACTTCATTGAAGTTATTCACAGCTTTCTCTAGGTCCCATGAATTTCCGGTTAAACAATCCACAGCGAACTTGACGTTTAGCCCGGTCCGTGCACATACTTGCACTACGAGTGACCGCTGTGGATCAGGCTGCAATGTTACAAAAAGTTAACCGAAAATCTGTCGGACTGAGCAAAACAATGACGCTCACAATGGTCATAAGCGCCGCCTGTTGATCAGGCGGTAATGCTGGGGCCGACTGAGATTGTCCTTGTGTAGGCTGCAGCTGCGAAATTTGTTGCGGAGGATTCCGGTGAAGGGGATGTGGTTCTGGTTGTACTACCATTGGTCCCGGCTTCCATGCGTCGCTGTCCGAATACCCCCTTATCATCAACTGGTCTGATATAATAACGACGTTCCAACCATCCGTTTTAGCACTGTCAAAAAGAAACCGCTTTCAGTTATAGTTCCCGGCAAAAGTGCGAACGACGAGCTTACGGAGAATTATCAGGGGCCGGAACTAACAAGAATGTCCTGTCAAACGACCGCAGTCCTTCCGCTGGCACTAAACAAAACAGTGTAAGTTTCTCCATTATCACAACTGGAACCTACAAAACTCACGTTCAGTAAACTCCCCGTGCACCATAGCCAGCAGTCCCATAATTCCGGCATGGGCGACAGGGAAGCAATCGACTGAGAACTTTTCCGCAGGACCAGCCAAGTCGTGTTTCGTTTGCGGTAGTCCTTGGAATGAATTAACGATGGCTTGTCCACCTATATACAACCGTTGTTCCTGTTTTTCCACAGAGTTTGCAAGTCTCATCAGGTTACGGGAGCCGCCGGTAGAGTTTGTCAACCATTGGCTCCATTCGAGCTTCTTCTGATTGGGTAGACGAGTGTGCAGCCCCTGAACACGCGCACGCTCAGGTATAGTTGTATTGACGGCAAATGAATATCGCGCTGTTGAATCGTAAACGCTTTGGAGGGCAGCCCGATTGGTATCAAATAATGAGAAATATCTGCGTGAACAGTAAAAAAATCGTATTACACAACCGATATGTAGATTGAGCGTACCGCATCAAGAAACTGGTGATCAACGCTGGATCAACCCCAACAATAAGAGAACCACCCATCTCGAAGGGAAATGTCGTAGAGGAAGGTTTTTCAGCAGGCGCTGAAGAAGTGGAGGGCTGTGGCACGTCGAAAGATATTGCACTTATTCGTTGACCATCCAACACCGAGAGCGAAGGAAACCGCTTTGTAACCTCCCTACACACACTCCGTGATCAGTGATGCTTACTTGTATTACTTGTACGCTACAATAAGCGCACCTTGTGAAATGCTCGCCCTTTCCTTTATTCACCTCGTCTTCCCTGAGGGGGTTTCCTGTCAAAATCAACTCCCTCAACACCATTAATTTTCCCTTCCTTCCTGCAAGATGGTCAAGGTCCCTATACAGTCTGAGCTGGTTATTGTGTAATGATAGGTTGGCCAATTGAGGTAGATAATGCCCGAGTAGTGCTAGATCATTCCCGTTCCATTTGTTATTTGACAGATCCAGAGATTGAACCTATAAAACAGGTCTTAGTAGAGACGAACAATACCATGAGAGAGAACTACCTCGGGTTTGAGCTCTTTAGCAAGCTTGAAGATAACTGCTGCTTCACGGGTAGTACCACCGTAACCTGGAGGTTGAAGTTTATTGGACTTGACCATCTCGTCATCTATGAGGTTCTGGTACAAAAATGAGAACATGTCGCTGCAAAGGATGATCGGGCTAAAACTCACACTAAGATCCAACAGTCGTGTGTCTGAGTTCCACCGCTTCTGTACAAGCTTCCTCCACGCCTCCACACCACCAACAGGCTTCCCTCGTGTAGGCTGTCTGACTGGTATAAGAGATGGGCCGGCCGAGTTACTTGACATTGCATTGCGCCGAAGCCGACCAACAGTTGTGGGACGCGAAGCACCACGGATAGTCAATGTTTCGGAGGAGCTGCCTTCGCGATTGCCCTGCGAGTGAGAAGAGAATAATACATAAGTTTTTCGTTCGAAGGAATTGTGGAAGGGGGAGACGGTGGCCCATGAATCCAATCATAGTGCGTTGACGACGACTTGATCTGAGCCTAGAAGAAAACGGAAGCGTAGTGAGTGGTAGCAAAGATATTCACCGTTCGAGAAGGCCCTTCTTTGTATGCATCAATAGCTCGGGGTCGATGTGATCGTATCTTCGAGGAACCTTTTCGTCCTCCCGGTTTGTCTGTCGCATCTGACATTTGTGCATCCTGTTCGATGAGCCCCGCTTTTCGAAGAGCCCTTGAAGCTATTGTTCTCGATCCTGGCGCTGGAGTAGGACTGGAGAACATTGTTGAGTGTGTCGACGAGGATGGTCAGGAATGTCGTCGTCGTCGTCGTCGGGCAAGGAGTGGCAATCACCGGAAGTCACAAAGGCAGTCGAGGGACTCGGAGTCAAAAAAGCGATGACACAATTTCCCACGGATCCGAAATAGGTTAGGGTTGACTCGGATGTAGGCGTCTGTAGATAATTCTTCGGCCCACCGTTGGGACTATTATGATCAAAAAAATACTCGATATGGTATCTGCAGTTACAATAGATAGATATTCATTGCTGAGAGCCAACTTCGTTACTAAAATTCCAAAAAATTGAAAGTCCATGTGGCGAGATTGAAATGACTTAAAATTTCTTTTGCTGTACACAGAAATGGGTGAGTCGGCTGAGAATAATGTGAGTTGTAAGAACTAACCCTTCGAGTGACATTGCCCAAACTATTATCTAGTCGATCGGTCTTGCTAGTGATGTTGTCGATTCGCTGATTCTGAGCATCGAGCTCGGTGCCCATAGCCATCCCAAGTGCCTTCAACCTCTTTGTTGCTTCTCCCAGTTGGTCCAAATTATCATCAATCTCATCCTCCATTTCGTCGTCCGAAGCAGTGGCTTCAAACTGATATCGCGAGTTCTGTGCTCTTCGTGCCTTGCGTTCTTGCTCTGACTTTTGGAAGCGGCCCGAGCCACCACCGCCACCTCCCTCTCCAATCAGATCTTCCTCATCCTCGTCGCCCCCTCTGCCATAGGTTGCAGCTCGGCCAAGTCGGTTCTGAGTTTCACGGACATCGAGCATGGTTCTCTCACGTTCTGCCCGTTCTTCCTCATACCGTTCTTGAATCTGGGCTTCCTTGGCACGGCGTTTCGCATCCTTATTGAAAGTGATAGCGGGACGGAAGATGGATCGGTTCAATTTCTTGAGCTCGTCTGTTTTATCAGCGGCATGTTGAGAGTGACTCTTGGAGATATCGAGGTGTCTCTCAGTATTTGCAAGCCTCTCTGTCATCGTATCAGGAATTAGTTTGATAGAAAGGAAAGGAAAGGCAGAACGTACCAGACTGATCCCCCAATTTCTCGATCGTCCCTCTCGCAGTCTCTTCTGCTTCTCTCGCTAATCTGAGAGCGTTACGAGTAGAATTAACACTCTCCTGCTTCACAAATCTAGTTTGTTTCTTGATTCCCTCTACGTCATCTTCATCCTCCTCTCCCATCGCCGGACCATCATAGAACCTATTAGAGCCCTGACTTTTCTCAGGATTGTATCCTGAGAACAGCTCATTGCGATGTTGGTCTATCTGAGCATCACCTCTAGAGTAAACGTCTCCGATACCGTTACTCCTGCTGTACTTGTCCCTATAGTTATCGACACCATCCTCGTTGGCATAGGAGTTGGATTTCGGGGAGTTGTAGGGGTCTCCATCTCTGCTAGGGACGTACGTCGAGCCGGTATAACGAGTAGAACCGGAGGAAGGAGTAGAAGAACCACGATTTTGGGGTTCTACAGGTGGGATATGGTTCTTTTCCTTGCGCTTGATTAGTGGCATGATAGTGGTTCGGGGGAGAGATCTGCGTATTACGGCATTAGAGTGCTGTGCTGGCGAATTAGTACGTCCCAGGCCACGCAGGCATCCAACATCCAACTCCGTTGCGTTGGAGACAGAATACGACATATTTTGAGCTCATATTCATCGGACAGCCTCAATTGGAGTCAATTAGATTGATTGACTCCAGTCGGGCATAACTGAACTTCGACGCGGGAAGCTACAGAGTCAGCAAGTTGTAGGCTTGAGGCTGATTGTCATGAGCTAATCTTCAACCCATCAACTTGGAAGCCAATATCTCTCTGGGCCCTCAAACATTTCTCAGCAAACGTTTGATCCCATCGTGCCAAAATCGTGGACTCGAAGGTGCTACGACTATGCCGCCTTATCGATCCTCTTCATGTGAGGGTGGTCCCCAAATACAGGATTCGGGAAGGTATACACGGCTGTGAAAGACATACTTACACTCGGTGAGCTGACACGATACGACTCGCCTGCTCTGAAGGCAATTGAGGCAGAACTTGAGTACTTGATAAGTCGGATAACGGTCCCAGTAAGGTTGTACGAAATTTGCACACAGTAAGGACCAAGGTACCGAACAAAAGACCATATGGGAATGGGACGGGAAGTTGAAACTTTCACATTTCCTCCAAGTCGCGCACAGAAAAGAATAAGCAATTGAAGGATAATTTATTGCATGAAATCTTGTTAAACCGTAGGGAAACACGATGAAAAACACTACTATTGAAGCACACTCTGGACTACAGAATTCTCGTTTATCTGTCCTACTCAAAGAGAACCAATTCCCAGCAAGGAACTATGAACCAGCACATCTACTGCTCTTCGGGGGTCAGAGCGTCGTATTCTGGGCATAGTTGCAACCAATCCTGAGGAGTGGTCTGGGAGAACGGTGAGTTACCACGGTTCAGTTCTGGACTCTCAGAGAAGACGACGGCGAGACCAGCTTCCAAGTGCCAATCGATGTGACAGTGGAGGAACCATGCACCGGGGTTGTCAGCCTTGAATCGGAAGGTGGTGTTGCCTCCATTGATGGGTAACACGTCACGACGAGGCGGGTTCACGAAGTTGGTATCATTGTGGTTGGTGACTCGGACGATATCGAAGTTGTGACCGTGCACTTTAGATCCAGTCAGGTTACGAGCGCGACAGAGCGGAAGAAGAGAACTCACAGTGGAAAGGATGAGCACCAGTTCCGGGAATAGATACTTCAATCGTCGCGTTACGTGTGATGGGGAGGATCTGCAGATTGTCTCAGGGTCAGCGACTGATCTAGACACTGCAATCCATCAACGTACCTGTTCGGAAGGCAAGAAATCTTCTGGTTTACCGGCACCACTCAAGATTTGAAGCAAAACTGGGACGGTCGGAGAAATGTAGGAGATGCCGTTGATGTCGAAGAATGGCGGGTTGGGTTGGGAGATGTTCAAGGTGAACGCAATGTCTGGGGGACCAGCACCAAGCTTGCCGGGATGTTCTTGGGCAATCGGGTGCATCTGAGCGTCATCGAGTTTGACACCTGGTGTGTTGTTCGTGGTAGGCTCGACATTAGGAGCACCTCTGTAGCGGAGAATGGCCTTGGTCAATGCCGGATCGACTAGAATAAGAAGGTATTAGTTGACGCCCACATAATTAAGAAAGCGATGCTCACGGTTCGGGTTTCCACCAGCACTAGCAGCGGCACCACCAGTAATAGGAGCACGAATCCAGTAGTTGCCGACGGGTTGGTTAGCATTGAGGATGGCAGAGATACGTTGGGCAGCAAAGATGTCGACGTTCTGGACGGTGACAGGATCATGCTCAACACCATCGAATTCCATGACGGTAATGTTGTGGTTGTCAACGGAGAAGGTGTGGAACGGACGGCAGGAAAGCGAGAAGATACGGAATCTGTAACGTTTGCCCCGTTGAACGTTGATGACGGCGAAAGGTACCAAAGGTCCACCAATGTATCGGCCTTTGCCGTTGATGAGGCCGGAGTCTGGAATAGGGACAGTGCCAGTCTTGAAGAAGTTGTCTTGGGCATCAGGTGCAACTTCGTGGTACCAGTCGGCAAGAGTGATGATAGTGGAATCATCGTCGACATCGTAGAGGTGCGCAAGAGGATCCCTCGGATCATAAACGACGAATGCACCACGAAGCCCATCACAATACTGAGTGGACAAGTGAGAGTGGTACCAGTAGCTGAACGGGGCATCACGTTAGTGTTCTATAGAGATAGTCAATAGATAACCGCTCTACTCACTTTCCGGTCTGTCCGGCGGTATCAAATGCGTAGTGGAAGACATTGCCCGGGGGAATGGGGCACTGATTGACAAAGCTATGGGTAGAATTCTAAGTAAATGAGTGACGTTGTAAGACACAGACACTTACGATGGGCCATCTGCATAAGAGGTTCGAGCCTGGAAGAATCCGTGCCAGTGCTAGGAGGATGGGTTAGTCCATGAAGGAGAAACATTGTACATCAAACACCCCCAACTTACAATGGACGTGCTACGTCGCATCGTGGTATCCGTCAACGCATTCCTCATGGCAATGTCCACACTGTCACCTTTCTGAACTTTGAAAGTGGGTCCAGGGAAGGTTCCGTTCGGGGTGATTGCACTGAAAGCTTGTCAGCACAAAGAAGACAAACAAAAGGCAACTTGTACATACTGTCGGGAGAAACCATCTGGGGCAATAATGGTGTTGGTAATGTCCAAGTTGAATCGCCGCAATGCAGCGTTGGCTGGGGAGATAGATCCCAAAGCAAGCAGACCACCTAGAACTAGAGAGAACATCGTGCAAACAGAGCCCGACACAAGACTGATGTTAGTCTCTAATGGAGGGCTTGGCCTTTTCGGTTCTTGGCTTTTAAAGACAGAGCGTATTTGAGGCAATTTGGCGCATTTTGGCTTGTGAACCGTAGAGAGAGAGCCAGTGAAGTACGTCCGTTTTCACCTTGTGTGAGCGTTCACATAGGTCATAGGGAATGGATCAGAGACTAGAGGCATTTCTTTCCTGAATTGATCGTATATTCTCGAGCTACGAAACACTCACGTTTCCTGAGCAATGGAAACCGCCAGAAATCCCAATATGAGAACAGATAATTGAGACAACTTGAGCTTTCTTCAGACGAGTTCTATAACTAATACGAATTGCTAGGGCAAATTGTTGAGTCTAACTCGATGTCAAACCAGCGTCCTGTCCTGGGACTTGATCATTTTTTGGGCCTGCGTAATGCTCTTGCACAGACGCGCTTTCCCGTCTCATAGGCTGTAGATCCCAAAGAGAGCTGTTCCTGGTGCGTAGGAAGTTGGAAGGAACGTATTTTCGTGAGAGTTCTGCAGCTTCATGTTCCCAGGTTCCCAAGGTGGTCGTGGTGAGAGCTAGGAATTAGTCAAATTACGTAACTACGACTGCTTTCTTCTTGGACACAGCTTTGGGGTCTTTTTGTAGGTGCGAATAAGCTTTCTTTTTGAGAATTGACATGTTCACCTTTCACAGGCCATGTTTCTAAATCTTCCATGATTGCATTTTTTTTTATTGACTCGATTTACTTCACCAACGTCACAGGAAAACTGCTCTCTGACCTGATGCTCTGAAGAAGTTGCGGACATCGTGGTCAAGTTTCGACAGAGAAACTTCAATGAACGTGGTCGTCATTGGCAGATATGTATAGATCCCCGGAGGTTGAAATAGGCTACGTCGTCGGCACATATAGCTTCCCATGGAATCAGGCAAGTATCATACGACTCTCTTCGGACTATGGCTTATTGAGTAATTCGCTTCTCTCACTACTGTAGCTTGTCGCATATCGTTTCCGAAGGGCCCTGCCTTCCGTGATACCGCTGGTTTATTGTGTGACTACTACCCTCTACTCCGTTTTCTAAGATCGGCAAGGATTTTGTTTCTCTGGACTCTATGAACAAAACATCCCCTTAGATTCGAGGATCAAAGGTCCCCTTATATCCAAGAATAATAGCGTGGCAGTGAGAACAATATCAATGATGGTTTTCTCATTCCCACTCCAGAACCGCCCGCTGGAGGTCAGGAATCTTCTCATTTCATGCAACCCGCCGTGTGGAGGTTTTCTACCACTCGTACCCGAACATGAAAGCTGGAAAACCAACAATCGACATCTACACTGTTTGATGGTTCTAAATTAGTCGACCCTTCAAGGTCCAGCAGCGGAGTGTTTAGACAGTCACTTCAGGGAAATCCTTTCCATTTGGGCCACTGAAAGTCGGGATGAAACTTCCCACCCACCGCTTCACGGGCCAATCAAACCCCACTACTCAATCAACACCAACCTCCTCATACCACAAAGTGCTCCTGTTTAGATCGTGACGGATTGGGTGAGACTAGTGTCGCTCATTCTTCCTACGGCGGGTGGGAAGTAAGCGTTGGTGGACCCTTTCGCTGCTTGAAATCCTTCGTTTAGGTGGGAAGCAAGAAATCAATTGTACCTCATGCGAGGCCCAAGGCCACCAGTGGTATATTGTGAGGTTGGCCTGCAAGTTTCTTGGCAATGGATAACGTGCGCAAAACTCTGTATAGCGAACTAACTGTGATGCAATCCTGAATTAACCGTTCAAAGATGAAAGATTTACAACTGATTCCATTAGTTGCACCCTACAAGCACAGCATGAGTCTTTGCTTTAGCGGAAACATGCTAAAAATTTCCACGAATCGTTTCGAAAAATAGGGAAATGCACGGGACCAAGCAGCCTTGTAACCTCCGAGGACATGTTCATCGCTAGCAAATCTCTGGCCTCCCCCATCGTAAGCACCGGCACCCTCGAGTATCCGGCACTCTCGAGTATCTGTCTAGCCTTCCTCTCTGCCTCATTCGGGGGTTCTTTCATCTATTCAGAATCGTATAAGCACACGAACGTGCCCAAAGATCGAGTCAAATGAGCAACGTACTGTTCAGAGGGACTTTATAACCGGCCAAAACGCGTTTCTGATGTTTATCTTCTTCAGAGCAAACACCCACATCCGTGAGCTTGTCTTTGGCATTCTTTAGCCTCATGAGACGCGAGGGTTGTGAATGGTGGCTTCGAGTTCGTCGGCGACGCGCGTGGCGTCTTTGTTGGTAAAGAACTTTCGGTTGAGAGTCGCGAATGTTGTTGAAGATCAGGAAGAACAACGCGTACCGGGAGACATTTGATCAGCGTGATATCTGAGTATAGACGGTGAAACTGTCTGTTGTGTGGCGGCTTAACGTTTAACGATCGATTGAATGGCGGGTGGCAACGCTTCGTTCTCTGAAGCCCCAAAGGTAAAGCGTCAGCGAAGCATTCGGAAGCCAAAACACCAGAACTAACATCGCGAGTTGAAGGTCGAAACTGGTGAGCACATGCACGGGTGGCCAAAGATGTATATGGTGGGCCTGGAACCCTATTTAGTAAGGTAACGCTCTGGAGCAACACCGGACCGGTTACGCGTCAAGGAAGGAGTCACGGACCGGTGGGCAACAACTGACTAACGAAACTGCCACCACCTCTTTGTCACTTGCAGCCGGTTTGACGCCATGCGTGGGGAAGCCTGCACTACAATACTTTCTGAAACAAAAAAAAATCTGGATAATTCCGCCACCCTCGAGGAAGAAATGGTAACTCACCTCCTCATGATGGCGCGGAATCTCTTTACAGACCACGAAGACACATGGCCCCTACATCTGTCGCGCTATTACCTTGGCACACTCCCTCCGCTTCCTTATCATGCCTCAGGAACCGTTTAGACGAGGAGGTTAATAGCTCGCATCTACAAAGGACGGCATTCAATAGCAATCAGACTGGCAGGGAGGATATGGGACGAATATAAACGATTGAAGAGAACCCCCGCGCGGAGTTCAACCGACATCACCACAGAATTGCCTGATCATCTTCATTACTCATCTTGACCTTCATTCTCTTGTGTTCCTTTCCTCTGTTTCCTGCTGTACAATATCACTAAATTATGTTCTGCCTTGGTTCCTTATTTTGTTCTTTTCTTGTTCTTTTGAAACGAGCTGACGAGGTAGTGTATTCTAAGGATTACGTACCTGAGCTGTAGTCATAGCGTAGTCAGCCAATCAAACCCTGTTTCCTATTGATGAGCATCTGAGATCAAAAGCCATTGCAAAAATATCGATACAGCGTATTAGCTATGCGTTACAAGTATATCGCAGAAGAAAAAAGAGAAAAAAAGTAATACAGTCCGACCACTGTCCCAAAAAAGTCGTCTGATAAGCATTTTGTCTAAAATCGTGTCCTCACACATAGTTCAAAGCCGTAGTCTGAGCTAAGATCAAGTATCGAAACCGCAATCTACGCCTTGCCACCAGCCACCATGTTAATTTTCGTAAGCGAGCAGATGACTGGAACGGCGTAGAACGCATAAGCAACCCAGACCACTGCCAAAGAGTTACGCGTCAGTATATGATATCCTTCCGGATTACCAGCAAGACGGAACGCACTGGTAAAGGCATTGCTATCACTAGCAATGAACTGTGGGCCGCTCTTACCCATCTTCTGAATAGACCTGTTGAAGTCCTCGATAGACTTTCCAAACCACATCCTCATAACCAAAAAGGCAGTGATTCCAATGAAAAATCCAAAGAATCCGATCCACGCATTCAATCGGTGAACGAGGGGTTTGTCGAGAGCTCCGGACATCTTCTCTCCCATCTTATGGCGGAATGAAAGTAAAGTAAAAGTGAAGAAAAAGATGATGGAGAAAACGAGGGATACGGCAATAAAGGCGGGTGCCCCAGAAGGAGGTGAGGAGATGAGAACCTGGGGAGCGTTATCGGGAAGGGTACTGAGGTCTAGTTTACAGGGAAAAGCATTAATATATCTACCGGTATACGAGACGTGAGGGATATATCCACATACCGTATTGAGGGCTGAAAGATGGAATTGTGCAGTTTAAGGGAGCGTCGTTCTTGGTACGAGAGCAGGACCCTGAAAGTTGTAAATCAGACTTCGTGACATCTATAACACGAAAATTGACGCACCTAGAGCCCCAATAAAAATGCTAACACCATCCACAGCTCCACCACCAATCTCGGTCAATGCAGTCGATGGAGTTACGGTGAGCAATGCCACTTTGCCAGGGAGCATGATCACCGGTGACAGATAGGCAAACAGCGACAGCAGAATTGCAGTCAGAGCCAATATAGGCGCAAGGTAAAGTGTAACGGCTTTCGAAAGACCAGCGATCATGTTGATATTGCTCTTCGAGAGGCTAGGAAGATTGGCGAGAAAATGAAAGTAGAAAAGTCGTTAGGACGTGAGGTACAAGCTCGACTAGCGGCTTGGGTCTAGACTCGTAAAAAAGAAAGGATAGAGAAGTGGTGTTGATAGGATTCGCATTTCTGTTTGGGTTTTTATAGCGGCCAGGAGAACAATAGGGAGATGAGGGAGAACAAAGAGAGTCGCTTAGCCAAAGAAGGTACAACAGTCCTTGCCTCAACATTACGTAAGTTATTGTACTCTTTTCCTGCCCCCGACTGTCGTTCTTATCCTCACCTCACAACGCGAAAACAAGGGTGAATAGTTCGCGCTTTTTGTATTATACCACCCTGGAATACTGTATCTACCGATGAGGAATGGAAACACAACTCTGTATCTGTTTCAGGTCGAAAATCAGCGCTACGCCCTCAAGTCCCTACTCACGTTCACACAATAAAATCTATCATGCTTTGGCATATCGAAGATCGACCAAGTTCAAGTGATTTCCTCGCATCCTTTTGTCGGATGGCGATGAGAACCGTAGTAGTAGCTAGCAGTCATGGTGACAGTGTAGCGGGAAATTGCTGTTAGAAAGCTGTGCTTCTCGGGGAGGGGAGTGATATATATCTCGCCAGACAGCGTCCAGCAGTAACGAGGCATTCCTTTCTTTGGCGGGCCAACATGAATTCCGGTCCACAGAAACAACCTTTTAGAGCAAGCACTGGCACATCAAATTTGCAGCACCACATCGAGTCGATACTAGGTTCTGAGGGAGGTTACAGCTCAGCCACAGGCCCTTGGAGGGACAGAGTCAGGCCACTGCGGGATGGGAGACATTGGGAAAAGGGTTTGAATAATCGTCGCGACGACGGCAGGAAACCTAGAAAAACTTATGGGGGCAGTCGCACGTCACCCTACATTCCGCCTCACGACGCCCAATTCGACAACGCTAATCACCCTTCATGGCGAAGATGGAAAGATTGTTTGACTTGCAGGTGCTTGCTTTGGTCTTTCTTTCTGTCAGGTGTTGACTATTCAACAGGAATCGGGGAGCCGTGAGTCTCATCTGGTGTCTTCAGTTTAGAACTGTTTCATGGTAATGACCTCGGTTGACAACAGAAATGCGATGGTTTGCAACCCACATGTGGCCCCTGCGAGCAAATTTACGAAAAAAATCCCTGCGAATACGCCTATGCTGCCGGGTCTTCGAAGGAAAATCCTATCTTCAGATCGAAAGGTCGTTATCCTGTGTCGGGAAATCCACCAGCACTCACGAACGACTACGACACCGCTAACTACGGACAAGGTAGTCTGACTTATAATGGTTCGCACGGTAAGTGTTCTTGTCTTTACATGGAATAGGTTCTCAGTGACTTTTCGTACAGTGCATAATGACCGCGTGAGTGGTTAGAGGTGCGGAGGACTGAGATCAATCATTGAACTACCCCCCCCCCCCCATCTCTAGCATCACGACCAATCAAGCACTGCGGTAGTTCATGTGCACGTGCACGAAAGGTTCGTTCAAAGTACTTGACACACAAAGTCTATGGCTGAAGATGAAACTAGTGGATCCACGTTGTCGTCGTCAAGAAGCCCAACTTCAATGAGTTCGAGCATGCCTGTGACCCCGCCCGGCACTTCGCAAGGGACGATTCCTATCACCTCTCCCCATGATTCGGCCTCAGAAAGGGAATGTACACGAAGTGAGCAATATGGACTACTCTTACTGGGGTGTGGCATCGGATATCCGCTTTGGAAACCCACCCCACGGTGCACTCGCGAGGCAGAGTATATCGTCTCTATTGGGGACGTAGGGATCATTTCAGACGGACTTCCTTTCAATACCCTATTCAATATAACCCAGCCCATACATAGCTTGGCCAACAAGGATGGTGTACCTGAAGGCGTCCACCCGCCTTGCTTCATAGACCCACGGTGGGTAACTGTGGATGATAAGTACCATCCGAAAGGTACAACATTGATTCGACCCAAGAATGCTGTTTCTTGTCAAGCTATCCAAGGTTTTGACGGATCCAGGTTCGTTGTCAGATTATAATTTTCTTTTTCTTTTCGCTAAATGGCTGCGGTTACTGTCATTACAGTGTTTACAGCTATACATTGACCGATACCCACGGCGCCCTCCTGAGCCTTCCCGGGGGCGGGGTTTTGGAGAATCTCGAACGGAAAGGTGAATTCAGGCAGCGTATCAAAAAGCATTGGCACCAGTGGTATGATTTTTCGGAGAAGCAAGGATACCTTGAGGAGCATCAAGCCTTATACATCGTCACAGGAGTTGAAAGATGCTCATCATGGGCGATAGCGGCATGGGATTACGCTCCGACAGATTGTACGGACTCTGGGACTTTGAAGCTCTCTGTGAATGAATCTGCTGGGAAATGTTCATGGACTCATTCCATTGCACGGTGCGAAACGCAATCTTTCGGAACACCTAGCGGTACAGAAGGTGCGAGTGCTCTGAAGCAGACCGTCTTTGTTCGAGGCTTCTGGATCAACAAGTTTCATGGGGAGATGGACAACTCCATGTTGCAAACTAAGCCACTTTCTATGCGACTGGGAGGTCGGGATAAAGGCCTGGATGGTGGCACTTATTTTTGGGGTAACGGAGGCTCCGCAATTGGTCCTTCATCCGGTCCTTCGTCTATGTCAACCTTCAATTCTGGCTCAGGGCCAGCCAATGGAGGGTACTTTGACGTTTTAGCTCACACCGAGGCCGCGGATCATCTACAGGAGCCGCAAGTTTACAGGTTCTCCGTTGATAATCTGGATTTCTTGTTCTCCGCGGTACGTTCCGCACCCGGGGCTGAAGTTGAACCCACAAATCATTCCTGACGACCTTGACTTCAGGTTGCAAGCCCTTGTGAGCTCATCAACCGCTTCGCTTTCATAGTTTTATCCAGAATCAATCCATTGGTATCGAATACGGGTTGCGTGGTCTTCTCACATGACGACGATTGGATTAATATCGTACAAGAGGTACGTAGATGCAGAAGTACTGCCTTCTACGGGGTTGTAGCCTAAACACCCCCAACAGTATGACGATGGCTTTCCGACAAAGATGGAGTTTTTCCGAAACATTTCTTGTAAGTTCAAGTTCATTGTTGAAGGTGGTACGTAGATCTACGCTTTTTCGTGGCTCTCGAGTTGGCTGGAAGACCCCACAGACGCGATATATAGTGCAAAGCTGACGGACCACGACGCTAAAACCATCCAGTCACAAACTGCAGGTGGCGTCATATCCGTTTTGGTCCAATTCCGAGAACCAGACCCTTTGCTGGATGAAGATTCTGGGCAATCAGCGGCGATGGCCTGGGACTTGGCATCCGCTCCGGCTCTTCTAGATCATGACACTAAAGACGAGACGGAGTCTTTTCGTTCCGAGGAATTCCCATCTCAGATTGACTGTTGTGCTGAAGAAGCTAGGGAGAGGACGACGGAAAGCTCATCATCGACACTGTATCGCCAGGTTATGCGGATTGATGATCAAGCAGAACCAAGCACAATCACTTATACGACCTCCTATTCAACCCCGACAACCGATATTACCTCGCCTATGAAAAGTGACAAATTCGAGGCCAAACCCCGACCAGCCTGGCAAAGGACATACACCGAACCACTCAAAGAGACTATGACGAAAGGTAGTAGATGGGACGGACGCTGGCCTTGGAGTAGATGGACAGGTCTCCTGAATTATGAGATTAGCGACTCGTCGTGCATGCCGGATGGGGAATTAGATGATCCCAATAGCTTATCCAATTTGCCTGAAACCCAGCGAAACCCGCTGGACTTTGTTACTAGAGAGAATACCCAAAGTAGTACCGGATAAATCGATGACCACTAAAATCATTTACTTCTGTTGAATTCCGTTTGCACTGGAGGCAGAACCCCAGGAGGAGGATCGAACGAAGCCATCACATTGACTTACCAACATGATATCCGCCAGTGTAACATTATATGTGTTCAGCATACCTACAGGGTTTCCTTTGGTATTAGTCCTAGATGGCATTATCGTTTGAATTCGTCAATCACCGTCCTCGGCTTCGTGAAAGTTCCGAGCGGCTTATACTTCACGTGATCCATCCCAAACGCGCCGGGCCCGCCGATCTCGATACCTCTCGGTGTACCCGTCCATTTCTCTGATGCCTGGATGCCCAAAACGAACACCAACAACCCATACCGATACTCCGGCGTACCAATTGCCTCTCCACTGGACGCATCACACACAGAGATCAAGTCCGGTACAGTGGCTACAACCTCTTCCTTTCCGTCTGTAGTCACTCGCGTGGCGACAATGTTCTCATTCTTGAACGGGATTTTCATAAGATCACCCTCAACAACATCTCCAGCCCCAGATCCACTTCCCGAAACATCAGCAGCTTTGATAGTGACCTCCCCATACACATGACCTTTGACTGTCTTCCTCTCTACGCCGATGATCTTTCCTTTGAACAGCACCTTTGCCGCCTGCTTTCCACCGACCTGGTCAATGATGGCCTCGCTGACAAAGTCAATGTCGTTCTTGGCTCGGCATAAGGCCACTGCCCTACCAATACGCCAGGAAAGTGATATTGTATTTTCCACAGCCCAAGATTTCACCCTCTCTCCTGTTGTAGGGCCCTTGGCACAAGCGACATGACTGCCCATCTCCGAAAGAGCCGCACGGAAAGCGCGTTCAATCATCTTTTCTGACGTTCCTGTAAGCATGAGCTAGAGTGAATAATCGTATTAGCAATAGAATGGAGAATAGAAGCTTTGTCGCATAAAAGGGTAAACCCACCATATTATTGCCATTCCCGTCTGAGATGGCAGAAGGAACGAATAGAGCTCCGTCACCACCCCAAACGACTGGAGTGATTTGCCAAGAGACAGGGTATGCCCGACCCATCCAGTCCCCATCAATTGTTGGGACGTTCATGTTCGTCGACGCTCCAAGAATGAGGCCTGAAAAAAACATCCATTAGAGTCTGAAAAACGTAAGGACATAGTATGACAACACCTTGGAGACCATTTCCCCCGCCAATCTCGAGATCGATGACAGCGACAGGTTTGATCCCGAGATACTTATAGACCGTATTTTGAGATTCTATCATCCTGTAGACAAAGGATGTCAATTTCAATGAAACCAGCTAATCCAATCTCAAAGAAACTTACTCATCCCCAGCCAACTTCTCCACGCTGACCGTAGGACTTCCCTTCCCACCTCCACACGCCACCACATCATCATCCCTCAACCAACCTGGCTCAACCACCCGAACTTCCGCTCCCTTCCGCATCATCTCTCGCAACCTCACAAAGTGGGGGTACGGAGTCCCTCCCCCTCCAGTACCAAGGATGTAACAACCGCAAGATATCCACTCCAGATCTAATTCAGAGATGATCCATTCATACTGGTTGAGGCGGGAAGAAGCGACGACCTTGGGCTTGTAAGAGGATATTTCTATTGCAGAGAGTGTGGTGGTTGTTTCTTCTTTTTCTAACGGATTTTTTATGTAGCCCAGTTCCTGAGCAGTCGCTGATTCCTTGAAGAGTTCCTCCTGAACGGTAACCAAGGGGACACGAGAGAAATCAAAGTCTCCTATAGCTTTGATGAGAACTCTCGTCTTGTTGGCGACGTACTGGATAACAGGAAGTATGTATTCATGATCTCGCAAACTGACAACGGAAGGCAAAAATACCTGGATAGGAATAGCATCCATCTCAGCAATTTGCACCGTGTCTCTCACAGCACCACTCTCGACCGCTCTATCGATAGATATCTTCGAAATTCCTTCCAAGACATCCCGAGTCGACTTTCCTTCTGTGAGAACCACCCTGTCGACGGTTCCAGACACGCGGGCAATCGCTTTGAGATTGAGCATGAAATCAAAGATTGCAACCAGAGAAAAATGGTGAATGTCCTCACCTGCTCCGATAGCGTTGGCAACGCCGGAGAACCTTGGTTTGATGACCTTACTGGCACCTGCAAGACCAATCTTCCCGTTTCCATCCTCCGAAACGAGCACCGCACCACCACCGACTAGTAACACTGGTATATCCTCTGCGGAGGTCTTCATTCGGTCGATAATACCCTCTAACGTCTTTCGTAGAACGGTCTCATACTCGTCGATTAACGAATCCGTCGATATATCGTGCTGTTTAGCTCTGGCTTCGATAGCAGTGATAGCGAGGTCCTTCTCACCAATCAACTGGGAAGAAGAAGACCGAGATGCTTGGGACACAACGGAATAGTCGGTAGCGGTGTGAACATCTCCCTCAAAAACGAGAGCGCGTGTTATAATATCATGACCGACCGAATCAGGACCAATCGTGATTTTCTGTTTTTCTGAGCCAGAGACGTCTTGTGAAAGTCGGACGATGGAACCTCCACCAAGACCGATGCTATGTGGAAACATCAACGAGATTTCAAACCGCGAAACAAGGCAGACTCAACATACCTTTTAACATCAGGGCAAGAGAAGTTCATTCGGACGCCGGCAATTTCTGTCACAGCGGCAGCCTGCCGAGGAAGACCACTTGGCAACAACATACCAACATCCGTGGTCGTACCACCAATATCCACGACAATGATGCTCTCCTGCTTTGGAAAAATCACCGCATTCTGTTTCACCAGGAACGCTGCGCCGCACATTGAGTTTGTTGGGCCACTGTTGAAAGTCCGAATAGGTAAGCGTGCTGCATCTGTAGCTTGGAGAATCGTTCCGTCATTCTGAGTGAGGAAGACGGGGCAAGAAAGTCCGAGGCGGCGATGAATAGCTGTTTGGAAAGATGCGATTGTGTCGCGAGCGAAAGTGAGGATGGATGCGTTAAGAATGGCTGCATTTTCTCGTTCAATAAAACCTAGATTTGCGACTAGGAAGGTGGCGATTGTCAGAGAAAAGAAAGGGAGAGGTAAACGACATAGGTAGGACACGTACCCTCCTTTGACAGCACAACTTCTGCTTCGGGATAAAACTTCAGTATCCACTCTTTAACTCTCTCTTCCTGCATTTCCCCCATCACATCTGCAGGCGCAAAGATCCCATTGACAACGATAACCTTGACACCAGCAGCTTTCACCCTTTCACACTCTTCTCTGACCTGATCCTCTTTGATATCTCTGATGATTTGTCCATCTATCTCCAGCCCACCATCCAGGTATCCGCAATAGGCACAGATGATGCTTCGAAGGTCCGTAGGCCAATCTACTCCCGGTGGGACGGAGCGCGAGAAGGGCCCACATAAACGAAGTACAGCGACGGGCGCAAGTCGGGAACGGTCCTTCTCAATCACTGCATTGATGAAATGCTAGATCCCAGGCTTAACATTTTTCAAACAGAAAGAACTGAACTGGTGCTTACAGTCGTTCCAATGGTCACACTTGCGACACTCTTGACGTCGACATTTGCGTTCTTGATGAGGGTAGTTATCACATTCTCTATTCCATGACTAGGATTTGCAGTTGTCGGTAACTTGTGCCTGTACGGGGGGAATTAACGACTTGACAGACTTGAGATATCGTTCCACTCTCACCAAGATAAGATGCCGCGATTTTCTGATGTCGTTGTGAAGGGATCGAGAAGAACAGCGTCGGTATTGGTTCCTCCAACGTCAACGCCGATGCGAAAAGAGTTCGAAGGTCTCATGTCGATCCTCTAGGGCGGAGAGGTGGGAATTACTGAGATCATAGCGCTGTAAATGTAAAGCCTGGTTCTGGCTGAACATCCGGCGTCCGTATCACGAATATATCCAGCATGACCACGACCCAACGGAATTCGATCCGGGATTGACAATCATGTACATGCCAATGGACCGCGTTACGGGGTGAGTTTTTGAGGAGTTTGAGCAATGAAGCAAGGTGGTGGTGAGTAGGTGGCATTTATGGTCGGCGTATTAGTGGGTGTAAAAGTGAGAGTTGATTTGAGTGGTAGTCCTCCGATTTCCGAAGAACCCAATGCCGCCCAACTGCAAGTAGCGGCAGGCTGTTCTGGATTCTAATTTTTCTGCAAACCTCATGTGTCAGAGTCAGTGGTTGACGGCTTTTATATGCTTGAACTCTGTTGTAGCGGCAGAAATCGACGAAATTACCTCGACTTTCTACACATAACCTCGACGACCCTGCACCCTACTTATCTCGTATCGGCTGACAGTTCCAATTACAAAATCTTATCTTGACGTCCCTGCTTGCTTACTTGGAACCAGAAACTTCTCAAAAGGCATAGGACTGGGGTGTTTCCTCCTTTCCAAGGCCCCGAATGAATTTCCTTGGCCTCTTGCGTCGGGCAAACAGCTCCCTTGAAGTTCGGGCTAAAGAGGAAGAACGCGAGAGGACCGACTCTTGGTCCAATCGTGATCTTATACCTTTACCTCCTCGGTTAGTCTGACTCCCTTATCACTGTCGGCTATCTCTCACCCACCATACCCAACAGACGGAGGACATGGGGTGCGTTTGAGTTTTACGGGTATTGGTCTTTGAGCTCCCTAAACGTATGTCTAGGTTGTCTCTGAGTTGGCTGAGGGATCTAACAGGCCTCTCACATCTCAGGTTGCAGCATGGCAAGCTCCGAGTAGCTTCTTAACTGAAGGTCTCTCTGTCGGACAAACCATGGCTGTGATTCTCGTTGGACGTACAATAATAGCCCTCTTCTCCACATTTGTCGCATGGTGTGGTCTCCGTTGGCACATCGGTTTCACCATCCAGAATCGGTTCTCCTGGGGCATGCGTGGAAGCTATATCCCTCTGCTCCAGCGTGTCCTTCTCAACTTCATCTGGAACGCTATTCAATGTTGGACAGGAGGCAAGCTGGTCGCTGTCTGTCTGACGGCCCTGTTTCCGAGCTTCCAGCACATCAACAATACGCACAGTGAGCACTGTTTTTTTGTTTCGTTCTGATTCAGGAATGTCCTCACTGTCCATATACAGAGTTACCTGGTAGTACACCAGCGGCTACCACAGAGATGATTGGATTTTTCCTCTTCTGGTTCTTCTCAATCCCTTTCCTCTGGATTCCACCTGAAAATTTTCGGCGTCCTTTCTTGATAACTTGTGTATACTGTGGTATAGCTATGATTTGCATGCGTAAGTGACATCACGGTGATCCTTTTCGGGATTGTTTAACATACTGCCCTTCCCAGTTATCTGGTCCCTCTCTGTCGCAAAGGGTGTCGGTCCTGTCTTCTACGCCGGGTCGACTACCAAGGCATCCTCATCGAGCTGGTCCTGGAGCACTGCTTGGATAATGCTCAAATGTATCAATTCCGCCATTGGCAGCAACGCAGCTGGTATGACTAACGGTTCCGACTTTTCTCGATACGCAAAGTCCCCAAGACAAGCTTCCAGGTACATCCTTGGGACGGTTACCTGTCTGATCGGGACAGGGACTTTGGTTGGTCTAATTGGGCTTGTCGTCACTGCAGCATCACAGAAGATCTATGGTGAAATCTACTGGAATCCGCCCGATTTGCTTTTGAGGATGATGCAGAATGACGATGGGTCCATTACAAGTTCTAAAGCAAGGGTTGGGGTCTTCTTTTTGGCTTTGGGATTTGCATTGACTGTTAGAGACTCCTCGTTGGCGACATCGTCGTTTGAACTAATCATTGCTTATGTTTTAGGCCGGCTTCGAAAACATTTGCGGGAACGCCGTGGCTGGGGGTATTGATCTTGCTGGTATCTGGCCTCGTTATGTCAACATCCACCGGGGTGCAATCATCACCTTCCTCGCTGCCTGGATCTGTCAACCTTGGCAACTCGTCAATCGTGCTGCTACCTTCGTCACCGTCCTTTCATCCTTCTCCGTCTTCTTGGCACCTTTGATGGGTATAATGACTTGCGATTATTCCCTCATTCGTAAACAGAAGATAAAGTTGAGTTGGTTATATGAGCTTCACGGTGGTTATTACTTCCGTTATGGTATGAATTGGAGAGCTCTACCTGTGTGGATTGCGGGATGGGCACCCACAGTTGGAGGGCTGAATGTCACAGTACAAACTAAGCTGCTTTCGCCGAAGCCCTTGTTCTATATGTATTATATCTCTTTCTTCCTTGGTTAGTTTACCCTTGCTGCTGCTTGAACATGGGCTGACATCCGATCTCTCTACCTTAGGCTTCTTTATCTCTTTCATCCTTTTTTACGTTGTGAACTGGATCTTCCCCCCGGACAACTTAAACCAAATAGACGAAACGGATATCTTTGGCGCATTCACGGTTGATGAAGCGAAGTTGATGGGAGTTACGCCAGCGCCTTTGGCTGAGGCTAGTTCAGTTGATTTGGCTGAGAAAATTGGTTTGGATGTTGATGTTGAGCGGATGCCTACTGTTGCAAAATAATGATGATATACAGTCAAACACTTTCGATTCTAGTAGTTCTATCTTATCTCTGTGCATACATCTTTCCCCAGCTTCAGTTGTTCGGTGAACAACAAGCGTCCGGATTCGTGTAAGTAACCGTCTGTCTGTCCCCGTAAAGATGCAGTTTACTTGGAATAGAGTCAATGTTAGAGGCGGGAAGAGTAGGAGGTCGCATGCACTGAGGTTATAAAATGGCCGACCGTAACTCGGAAATTGGATTCCACCCCTTTTTTGCTTTCGGAAATTAGCATGATCATGATGCAAGCATGCTGCCCACAAGCTCCTTTACTCGCCTGCCCTCGTTTACTACCATCAACACCAGAAAAGGAAGAATGCCTAAAGACTTGAGACTTGATGATATCTGGGATGCGTCTGACGACCTCGATATTCATTCACCAAGGGCGACTTCGAGCTCATCGAACGGTCCTTCCCCGACCCCGATTTCCTTCACGTCCACCAAAAATTCCAAGCGGATACCCAGCCTGAAACTTCCATCAAGGTCGACGAGACAGTCGAGCATGGGACCTCTCATTTCTCCATCGTCGCCCAATTTGTCGGACCCTATGTCAAGCAACATCCAGCAAACGAGCTCACCGAATCGTCCAGGATTGACAAGATCGAAGACATTGCCAAAGTCGGAGAGCAGTACGAGTCGAGCAAAGAGAGTACGAGCGGAGGTCGAAGCACTGGATGTCGAGCCTGTCATTTTAGACAAGATCAGGCGATGGATGTTGAGTATAGCTATCGGTGCGCGTCCTGCCATATCAGAATGAGTGTGGTCAACCTGATACTCTCCATAGTTGAATTCGATTTGGACCATGGGCCATTGGTCGATGCTGTATTTCCACCTTTGCATCTATCGTCGGAAGAAGCATCCAATATGTAGGTGATCGATTCTTCCGCTCATTGCTACCCGCTCCTGAAAGCTGCCCAACCAGAGCATTCGCTGCCTTTCCCGATTCCCTACAGTTTGACCAAGGTTCCCAAAATCATTCCTTCCGCGTTCGTGCCAGTGCAAGTTGCACAGAAGCAAGTCATGTCAGTTTGGATGGCTTCATGTATGGATACTCGCACTTTACGCAAAGGAGAGATTCAAGGTCGAAACGTGGATACGAACAGGTTTGCCAGGACTTTTCTCAACCTCGCGAAGCTCTCTCATCACTCTGTTCAGCGTTCCGTGGTCATATTGTCCCATCTTCCGTACCCAGCTCTTTTCACATCCCTCTCATCCATCTTTGGCCCACTCTTCGAAGTTCATGGAGTACCTATGTTGGAGTCCGCGTGTCATAACATTGCCACCTGGTTCGTCTTTGAGCTCAAAGAATCCAGCTAGTAGCCATTAATCTCGCGAAGAACAGGCCAGATCCCATCCCAGGAGCTGTCCTAGAACTGGGATTCCTGGGCTCTGTACTCCACTCCGAACTCCCACCGACTCATGACAGCCAACAACTCACCGATACGTCGTCGTTCAAGCAAAAGTTTGACCCGAAACTGCATGTAATTATCTCATGAGACATGATTACTTAGACCCGCAGGGCTGATTTCTTGGGATAAAACAGATACTAGCGTTGACGCCTCCGTTTCTTCCTCCACCGCTTTTACTCTTCGAAGCGTCTCTACCTCATTTATGGTCGATATGGGAATGTGTTGTTCTCGCGGAACCTTTGCTCATATATGGATCGTCCCCCGTTGAAACAAGTCAGGCTGTCTGGTGGTTTAGGGATCTTCTCAGACCTGTGAGTCCAAGACCGTATATCCGCATTTTCTCCTTTTCCACTTACCTCGGAAACCTTGGAAACCAGATACCTCTTTCTGGAGATATTCGACCTTACTTTACAATTCACGATCAGGACCATACCGTGCTCGTGAACAGGTTACCACCGAAGACCGGAGTGCTGCTTGGCGTAACAAACCCGTTATTCTATAAATTATGCTCGCATTGGCCTCATATATTAAGCTTGGGGAGGAATGTTCAGTGAGCCTTTCGTTTCTTCTTCCTCCCACTCGTCAACAACCACGCAATTCTCTTGCAACAGACACACAAGTAATGTCAATGGTAAACATGTCAACACTCTAACCAATCCTGGGCCCGCACCCGGCTGGAAGACACTGACACATAAACGCTACATATCTAAGGACCGCGTCCTTCTCAAGCGGCTGGAAGACGCATGTAGAGGTTCTGAAGAAGATCGTTGAGTTTCCGTCTTACGACCTTGTCCGGTCAATCTGACGAAAGCGATACCAGGACTGAATTGTTCGCTCATCTTACGCCGACACTTTTGCGCCAGAACGAACGAGATTCTCCTTCCGTTGTCTCGATACCTCAATACCCTTATACCCACACCATCGGAAGTGGCTTCGGACGCAGGCATCCGATTAAAACCATTCAATAATTCTCACTTTTTCGCGTCATTAAAGGCACACGGCTCAACACTACCATTTCGGTCGAACAGCAAACGGAACGAGTTTTATGAACGGTAAGAAAAACCTTCTAAAAGTCTGAGCTGGGGTCAATTCCTGATCACGTGCCTCTTCGTTACGTAGATGGTTAAGAACTCCAGCATTTGGTTTATGGCTCGGTGAACAAGAACGCATTGTACAGAGCGTTTTGAAGCAAAGGTCGTCTTAGCGACACTGGATTTTGGATTACGGATAGGATCATTTACACTAGTACACACATTGGCAACGGACGGTATCGAGTACATCTCTCGGAGCACCCCAATAATTATTTTATCAAATATCCGAAGTACTGCTGACTTTGGTAACCCAACAAAAATGACCACATCCAGCCGCACATGGACGACCAACCAAATGAGATACTTTTGTCGTGCCATGCGCGCCACCACCACCTTCACTCGAAGCGTCCATAGTACTGTAACTCGTACTATAGGTGGATGCACCATCCTCCTCTGTGATAGAGGTTGTACTCGTTCCTATAGTATCGATACTTCCACCCGACGAAAGAATCGACCGTAACGACGCCTTGGTGCTAGCAATGGTGTCATTCTCGGAGGACGTATTACTAGGACTCGGTTCTTGGAGTACAATCGAATGAGGGACGGGTACCATTGCTCGCTGTGCGAAGTATCGTTGGTAGCATACTTGATGACCTCCATGTGCGCACACGGAACATTGGAAGAGGATTCCATGAACGGGTAGGCGGCTTTATAGTTACTTCATCGTTAGATTCAGAGAGTCGAAGAAAGGGGATATTTCGTACCATATACAACAAATGCTAGTTGTCCTACGACATCTTGGACAATAGGTATATCCCGACCTGTCAGCTTGACCGGGAGAGATGATGAAGGGTTTACGACACCGTCCACAAGCGGTGTAAATCGTAGTCTCTAGCTGGAGTAATTATCAGCCTCGCTCTAACAAAAGAATACACGGACATACCAAGGTTAAGGAGCGGACCTCGTCGATGTGCGAGTACTTCCTAACGTATGCGGCACATATATGCAACCTCAAGCGACTAAGGCGATCTACATTCCCTTAGTGACGCACAAGCAACATACAAAAGTAAGACCCTCACCAATATAGCTATCGATGAAAGCTAGCCTGCGCTTTTGTCGCATTCCCAGTTCTTCCGGAACCAAGATTGCCAACATTGCACAGAGCTGAACATCACCCTGAACCGGGATGTTAGCGTCTAAGTACTGTACAACCATTGCCCAACCCACCTCATCAGCAAAGATGTCGACAGACTCTCGCAATGCGACCCAGACGATATCTCGATATCTCTCCTCGTCTGCGGTGATGGACTCTTGATTTCGACATGATACTGCAGGCTCCCGCACACTCGTACTTTTCTGTCTATTAGCGTCGTCCGCCAGTACAAGTTCAGATATCGCAAGCGACTTGTCTCTGCTGTGCTTCCCATGCCGCAGGTCTTTAACACCCTCATCGGACCTCAATTTGGCGGGAGGTTGATCGTCAAAATCTTTAACAGACATATCCACAGTAGAGGCCGTAACCGTCCTAATACTTGCGAATGAATCGTGTCTGAGAATGGACTTGGTGGAGGATTTCCGAGATGTCATCGTCTGAACGGACGTCAAAGTTGAGCTCCGACTTCTCGTCTTCGTCTTCACGCCAGAAGATCGACGACTCAAAACTGTGCGTTTCCACTTCAATGCCGAGGAGCTTCCCGCGGCTGCGGCTTTTTGAGCTTCATCTGCTTCGCTATCTGTAGAGCGGGGAGATGGTGAGGCCTCGTCATCTTCATCCTCATCTTTCCCGTCCGTTTCATTTTCCCCGTCCGTCCATCGTCGGCTGGCTACCCTAGATAGAGGACTTGGGTGAGAGACTCTCAAAGGCCCCAAGGCAGGCGATATCAAAGGCCGCAAAGCAAAAGGCTCCTCCTCTTCATGCATAAGGTCTTCACCAACCGAACCTTCCTCACAGCCAGCTTCGTGTCCGTCTTCACCAGATGACGAAGAATCTGAATCATCCAAAGCCCCCTCCCCAACGTGCCTAAGGCTAGGACTGGCACTATGGGTGGAGTTTGAAGGCCGTCTGGGGATTGTAGGTCGCCGACTCAGTGGTGGAGTCCGTACAGCCGTCGTCGGATCGATAGAGTTTCTTCTCCCAAATTGAGAAAAACGATGTGCGGATGAGCTAAGCGGAGTAGGCGGTAATCCACTTAGATGTTGACGGGGAGATGTATTAGTTGAAGAGGAAGGCGTATGAAACGCTCTGCGTCCGCCCGAAAGACTACGATGTTGATAAGAGTTGGGAGAATTCACTCGTTCGGAGCTATGGTCAGAAGACATTCGCCCTGGGCTAGTTTTAGCGGCCGGGGCTGAATACGAGTGACTTATGGGTAAAGGCGGTGGTACTGGGCTATGAGTGTGGGGTTCTGTGTGAGACTCTTGCGGGATGAGAGTCGTCAGTGACGCTTCGACCAGTAACCAGACCTGGGCCGTTCGGTATTGGCCGGCATCGAAAGCAACCTGTATCCATCTTAGATGAGTAATAAGTAGTGAGATGGCAGAGATCATGCCAAACCTGGGCATTAGTTGCGCATATTTCCCTCCGATCTTTGCCTTCGAGAATATATTCCTTGGCCAACTTCGTGAAGACTATGGTGCCATTCATCGATTCTGCTGTCTGGAAAGATCCCACATTCTGAGAGTCCGGTACGAAAGGAGAGTCACCCAGTGACTTGTGAACAGCTTTCTGGCTTTCAAACGTGCTACGATCTTCGGGTGGTCTGTTCACTCGGTCAGTAAAGATGGAGAATTGGGATTTGAGGGGACATACGTATCGTCATAGGGCACTTCACCCTCTTCTTTACGGTCCGCAACGAAAGTCATGCCACCTCCTGGTTCCCATTCGACAGCAACTCTTCCAATTGCATCGATAGGTTTTGTCACATCCCGAAGGTCGATTTGAGAGAACATGCCAGAGGAGTGTTGCCCCCAAACTACATGTGGGTCTCCACCAAAACATAGATCAGTCAGTCCACCCTCCGCAGCACTCCCGGCAATCTGCCACTTGGCAATCCAACCACGTCGAACGTCCCATATCTCCGCTGAGTCCCCTGCTCCCGAGGTACTGCCGGACATAGTGATTCTAGGCGGCGCGGTAGGCGCAACAGCCCCGGTCGCGACCACAGCTGAGTAACTTCTTGGTCGTGGTACAGGAGTGCCCAGATCTAAGCCTAGACCGAGGTTGGGACTCATTCTCGTTGACGCTATTGGAGGGGGTTGAAGGTTGCCCCCAAGTGAAGTTATAGGCATTGTGGGTGTGCTCATATCAGCATTACTCCCTGCTCCAAAATCGCCATTGGAGACTACCGCAATCTCGCAATTGAAGGAAGGACGCCAACGGACGTGTCGTACGGGGAAGGACGTATGAAGGGTGTAAGTTGGTTTATGGGGTATATGTCCATCGACTGAACCTGGTCGTGTCAGATCCCAAACCTTCAATCATCGAATCGTCAATTGTACGACTATGTTTCAGGTCTCAATGGGGAAATTCACCTTGACACAACGGTCCAAACCTCCGCTTACTATCCACCCGTAGCCATTTCCAGTGCTCTCTGGATTATTTCCCGAACTACTACACCAATCGAGAGTGGTGACGGATGCGGTATGGGCGACTGGGATGCGATCAAGTCGACCACGCTGACCAATCTTCAGATCCCATCTGTATAATGATAACTATGATTGATGGCTCTCCTGAATCTTGGGATTATCAAACCTGAAGATGTTTCCGTTTTCGAGTCCAACAGCTGCTTGTAGTGGCTGAAAAACAACCGGAGAGAAAACTACCCCTCGGACACAAGTTGGATGGTGAATGCGAATGATAGACTTCCGAAGGTCACGCAAGTCCTGTAAAGGATAGTCCACCACTTAGAAAATGAGTACAACTTTGAATGCAGATAAGAGAGGAGCAGTAGAATGCTGATGAGGCTCACCCATACACGGAGGTCGCCGTCCGAAGAACCGGTAAGGCAGTAGTTGGGAACCACATCTGATACCTGGACGGTATTGATGGATCGTAGATGGTCTTTCGCTCGACGTTCTGAAGAATTTGTGAGAACAGTGTGACCAAAAAAAAGAATTTCGGACCGTATTTAGTGGAACCAGTCTTGTTTACATCCCACAATATAAGTTCCCCGTTGCGTGCACTGGTAAGTATCTTGTTACTGTAAGCTAGCACACATTCAGTTGGAAGATAAACAGAAAGAATACCAAGATTTCTACTCACGCCCATAACACCAGGCAGTATCGGTAAAGGCACTATCGACCTTCAACCCGCTGCCTTCCCAAAGATTCTTGGAAGCCTCAATTCTGTGACCACCCCTTCCAACTACTTTGTATACCACTGTCGTAGAGTTACTGTCTTGTTGCGGCGAGTCAAATAAACGAACAATTCTCAAAGCTGCTTGAAGATGAGAATGTAGCTCTCCTGGGCAGTGGAATCGGACATACACTCTTTCCCTGCCACCACACATTTTTGGCCCTCTGGTGCCTTCGCTATTGCACCTCCTCCATTCGAACAGACCCTCGGAAGTCGAACATTACGTGTCGGGCCTTGATACGCGTGTTTCTGGGGCACGGAAGCCGCGTCTAAAGAGCTTTTGTGGGAGAAGTGAGGCGTTGTTGTCCCACTCATGACCGGCCACCTAGAAAGCGACCAAGGTCACCTTTTGTGCGGAAGCCGATTGTCTGGACGTGGCTAACAGCAGAATGAAGAGGTATTGGTGGAGGACGATCAACAGACCTTTTGCAGACCCTTCAAGTTGGCAGCTAGCTGTGGTGAAAGAAGGATTCTGATTACATAAATAATCTTTTCCCACCTCTTCCTCTTTCACCTTGGGCATCGCAAGTGGGTGTATTGGTATATCAGTAGTTCGGAGTGTATAATGTAGACCGCAATTCCTTGTGAATAGTATGTTATACAAATGATATCGAGGGACAGGGAAACTGTGTATGATAATTACAATGCGTATATGTAGTGAAATCCGAAGTCGACAAGCATACATAACGTGGATACTGGGGTAATATAATCGGAATCCCGGTGGCATGTCTAGAGTACAAAACGAAACGCTAGCCAATCAGTGCATTGAAGGTGTTATCTACCTTTGTATTGGGTTAACGGGAATGCTAGTAGAAAAAGCACGAGAAAATCTTTAATTCATGAGTGGTTGTCCGCTTGAGAGCACTGAGAAAAATGAAAGGAACTAAAAAGAATGGAAAGAAAATCACTGAGGTAATCATGAAGAGACGAAACCACCTCTAGTACCCGCGGTCCTTCTTCCGGCGTCTCTTCTCGTCTTCATGACGTCGTTCAGCTTCTTGTTCTAATAAATCTTCACGTTTAGCAATAAAAGAGCTAGGAGATGACAGTTAGTTGAAAACGAACAAGACAGAAGAAATGAACCCGAAAAAAAGTACCTCCTCTTTTCCTCCCTCTCAAGATCGCTCGCACCAGCTTCCATGTCCTCTTCATCGCTGAAGATATCATCTTTCCGGACGTAATCACTCCTCTTCTTACCCATGATCTGCCAAATCATGTTGCTAACATTCACATCATCCAACTCTTCGGACAATTCACGTCGCTTATGGCGTGAGGATGTCGGAGGAGAATGACGACGTTTAGCAGGGTACCGCTCGGGAGAGGGAGAGCGAGGACGTTTCTTCTTGAAAGAGGGAGCAGGCGCAGATGAGCGCTGACTTGAGAACGCAGTCGAGGTTTTAGAGGATGTTTTGGTCGTTGACCTTTCCCTATCCAAGGAAGCCGACCTGAAATTAGTCTTTGCCACAGATTTGGTCAAGGGGGTTTTGACCACAGGCGCAGGGTATTTAACATTAGATCCTACTGGAGGTTTGACAGAATTGGTACCTCCCACTGTGATGTGAACGTCAAAAAAAACTAAAGCGACTGGTGGATGAGGAGCAATACTCACATGGAGACGATGAAGACAGGGGAGTGTTAGCCCTGGAAGGAGAAGCGGTAGAAGTAGACTTCGTCTTGTCCTTCTTGCTATCTCCAAACCAATCAGTAAACGTCTTTGCCTCGTCTCCGTCAAGCGTTTTGAGTTCCTTCGCCTTGGCGATATCTTGCACAATCTCGTCAATTGTACGAGTATCTCGCTTGTTAGCGTTGAGCTTCGTCAAAGTATTTGGCATCGAAGCCAGACGTTCCCTGACCGACATTCCAGTAGAGCTGGACCCAACATCGTGTGGCGTCTGCAGGTCCACAGCACCTCCCCTTAACCGTGCCCCAGGTTTCTGGTATGTCCGAGTTAGCGACGACCGACCGCCCCCCATACTCCTCTTAAGCTGCGCTTGAAGTTTCTTCTCCCGAAGCTCCTCCCGGGTGAGAGCCACAGCGGGCGACATATCATCTTCGTCGTCCGACAAACGCTTTCGTCTTCCACCCTCCCGAGACTGTGAATGTGAAGAAGACCCCGAACTCTTGCTAGCCTTCTTCGGACCATATAATAGAGCATTTTTCTGCTCCTCTGCCCTTCGTTGACGTGCTGCCTCCCGCGCTTTCTCCTCCTCTTCCCTCTTTTTCTGCCTCTCCTGTTCCTTCTTCTCATTCTCGAAATGCTTCAAAATCAATTTCTGGTTCAGTTCCTTTTGCTTCTTCTCTTGCTCTTCCGCTTTCTTTCTCTGCTCTCGTTCCTTCCGCTGGCGTTCTTCAAGGGCTTTTTGAACGGACGCTTGCTGACTCGATGTTTGAGTGGCACTGAGGGCCATTAGAGCTGAAAAGCTCGACATGACGATTAACAAGAGTCGAAGTAAGGAGAGAACGAGAGAGAGAATAGGGAGGGTTTTACGTCTGGTGCGGTGGCAATGGTGGTGGCTTTGAGTCAAACGGGCCCACACGAGCTCTTATATTGTCACTCAGCCCTGGCGTGGCACGGTCCGGTGGCAGTGCTCTTGTAATACTCCCTTCAGTTGACTTTGCGCACGGTTATTGTTGGCTGTGAAAGGTGACGCGGTGACGAAGCAAGCTTTTTTCCGTTCCTTATTATTCCCGTCTTGCCGATCCTGGTCATCTCACCCATATCCTTCAACCACGGAACCGGGATGAGAGAGATGAGCAAAAAAATGTTCACAGCGGTTCGTTAGAGAAGATTTCGTTCTATGGTAAAGTAATTATGCAAAATCGCATTGTTCTTTTAGACGAGTCAACTGCTCCTCGTTATCATAACTGCACCTGCCTAGGTAACAGCGTAGAAGCCATCAACGCCATCCCTGCAATCCCCAAAAGCAGATAGTACACCAGATATCCTCCTAAAAGCCCCTTCTCTATCGACAGCGAGAACATCGAATTGGCCGCTGCGGGGCCGATGGCTCGCATTATACTCACAAGCAACTGGCAAATACCGTTCGTCGCCCCTAATGACGCACGATTCGGAGAAGCTGCCTGGATGTACATAAAAATAGCACCTTCGTTGGAGAGCAGAGAATGAGTATCAATCGGTATAACGAGAAGGATATCAAAACTTACCATACGAGAAACTCAACAACACCGAAACGCCAATTTGGACAGCAACACACACCCAAACCAACGATGTAACTCCCTGGTTCGCTAGCACAATATAACGCATGATAGGGAAAGTCATCAAGACTGGGATGAAAGCAAAAACTCCGGTCATAAACGTCGCCTTTGAACCTATCCGATCGTGGATCTTGGCAAAAAGGAAAATTTGTACAATTCCGTTCAAGCACCCAAAGGTCGATAGAATGTTTCCGATTCTGGACGGAGGAAGGCCGAGGCCACCTAGCCGAGTAGGTGTCGAAAAGTATAGAGGTTGAATAGATCGGTAAGAGATGTCCACAAGAGAAAGACAAGCGTAATTGCCTGCGGAGATAAGAACAGCCGGGGTAAATAGTTTGCGTAAGGGGACAGGCTTTTCATTTTCAGGCGTATCCTTCGGGTTCGTAATGTCATTAGTTTGTAACGCAGCTGTGCGTTCTGTGGGTGCAGCGACGTTTTGAAGTGTCAGGTTGGCCTTGCTCTTCCGGAAGTTGAAAAGCCGAGACATCGCGAGTGCTGTCGGAACAGTTTCCTTCAGGAAGCAAAAGGTGACCACCCAAGCTAGCGCAGAGAAAACGGCCGGAACAGCACAAGGAAGGAAGTACGGATACTCTTTCATGAACTTTGAGTGGCCGAATAACTCAGGGAACTGTTCAGCAGGATGGGATAACGCGCCACCGATGAGAGGGCCAAGAACGCCTCCAGTCGACCAGGCGAGTGGCATGTAAGAATAGGCCTTCATAAAGTGACATTGACGAAAGCACGATATTCAAAAAAAAAAAAAACTGTTGATAGAGCTGCTCAATCACATACCTGAGCTATATTTGTCGAGTCAGTCATCTCTGCCATGACGCTAGAAGTACCAAACATTTAACGAACGACAACGGTAAGATGAGGGAAATAACACTAACCTTTTGATAACTCCAATGTTCCCATCTACGCAAAATCAATCATGCAATTAATATAAAGCAGTGAGTGGCGGCAACCTTCTAATACTTACTGAGCGCGCCATTGAGACTTCGACTATTTTAGATGTGCCATTGGTCAAAACATCCATCACGTCAATTTGTAAATGTGAAACCAACCTCATGACAAGACCCCAAAAAGTCTTGGAAAGTCCAAAACAGAACATGGATACAGATAATCCGAACAACCCGGTCAGAATGACAGGTTTCCTCCCAATTCGGTCAGAAATTCGAGCCCAGTACAAAACTGTCAAGGCTTGTGTCACAAAGAATAGTGATTGCTAGTGGTGAAGCGTGATAAACAAGCGGAAGAAAACTCTGGGAGTGGTGAACGTACCAAAAGGCCGACATAATGTCCTACTTTCGCCTCGTCTCCATGAGTAATTCCGATATCACGAATCAGCTAACGAGTTGGTGAGGGACAATTTTAAAAAAAAAAAAAAACAGACAAAACAACACACCTGGGGAGTGAACGGGTAAATGACTTGGGCGGTTAAAGGTTCAGCTAATTGCAAGAACAATATGATCGAGAACTGGAACCAAGGAATTGGTGTACGCTTAATCGTCCGCTGCTCCCTCTGCAGCAGGGGAGTCTCTTCATCTAATTGTTGGGTCATCCGTGTCATTAATTTCCAGAAAGCGGGGGGCTAAAGGGGAGGAGGAGAGAAATAAAGGGGAAAAGGAGAAGAGCAGAGGAAACTAAAAGTCGTATAGCGGTCCGAGGTTTTTGTATAAAAAAAGGGCCCGTTGTTGATGACTAATATGACTCAATCTAGAAGAATACCGCCCAAAATTTGGCGTCAAATTTCCTGCCGATCCGGATGCCGTCGTTGCCATCAATCCGCTCCGTTCTATAGAGAATGGACGGTAAAAGGTAATCCGAGATGGTTGCGGATGGGCTCTGTAAACATCCGTTGAGCTCTTCATTTCTGTCCTCCGTCTCCTGTCGTTAGAAACACCTCAACCTAGGTTGGAGTCCATGTATGATTTTACCGGTTGCCGATATAGTGTCTTCCATCAGAGCTCGGAAGAAGATTCTCATCTCGCTTCACGACCGTCAGGGTCTCCTTCAGGCGAGGTCAGTCTTCGATGTCGAATTTCCCACTGCTATCGACGTCTATTGTGGAAAATGGTTAACCCGGTGTATCTGCCATCCTTATGCCCGCTATATGATCGACGCTTTCCTGAGGAAGTAATCCGTAAAAACCTGAAAGTTCACTTGGTTCAAAAACGAAAGGTCTGTCACCTGATTTGTTGAAGAAGCAGAAGCCAGAATTTCCGGCATGTATTCTGACTGATGTCCACTACAATGCTTCGATTGCGGGTTTCCCATGGTCCCTACGGCCGATGTTATGGCACAGACAAAGAAGAAGCCCTCATACTGGCTGAAATAGACAGTTCGACTCATCTCAAAAATACGTACAAGTCATTCAGGGAGAATCGTCCAGCGGCCGTAATACCCAACAATTGGAGGTGAAGACTAAACCAAAATCAGCTATCGTCTATGGGCTCCTTGCATATCTCTCGAAGCAGTAGCAGGTTCACATGTCGAAGAGGATGGTTGCAACTCGTCATTTTACCATCATTTTATAACAAGAAAGGCGCCATCTTTCCATGAATAGATCTTACCTTCTGATACGAGTTGCAAGTGGTCAGTGATCTTCATGGAAGATTGTGACCCCAAGGTCAGTTAGCAACGAGTACTCCACTTATTACAATAAGTGAAAAGAAATCGGTACATATGGACTACTACTATACGAATGACTATCAGTATAAATGATACACTTGATCTGGGGAGGTTTTGTAAGTTGTAGGTATGATACAAGGGTCGTCTGCGAATCAGGGCCGAATGCGTGAATGTGAATGCTTGGTATCGATTGAACAAGAAAATGAAATCCAAAGAAAATTCAAACCCAAAAATCCTAGTCTTACATCTCCTCGAAATCGTCCAAATCTTTGAGTCTTGGGCTATCGGGTACACCTCCTACCCAATTTGCCTCTGGTATTTTGTCAACAACGTCGCTGTCGACCTCCATCTGAGCAGCTCGCATGAGCTCCTCATCCAGTCGCCCGGGCAAACCACAAGCGAAATCCGAGTCCACGTCCATCGGAACGTCCTTGTTATGACCCTTGCACTTCCTCTCTCCAACACGATGAGCATCCCGAGAATGATCATCATCATCCCAAAAGTCCATCACAAATCTCTTCCTCGCATCGTTCACGTGGATCTGTACAAGCTCCCCCTCGTCATCATCCTCATCGTCCTCATCATCATCAAAATCAAAGTCCGAGCCCAGCAAATCCAAACCCAGACTCAACCCCAGATCAAAGCCAAAATCCAAATCTTCCCTTCTGGCTCGTGTACTCGAATTCCCCCACAAACTCTTCCTCCAAACCTGAACAACCAACAGCCGAACTCTCATTCCTTCCCTCCTACATCCCAAACAATGCTTCTGGTCACTTCCTCTCAAGTACGAAGCTACAGAGATGAACCCCCCAGAACCTGAACGTGAGCGCGAATGAGATCGTTCACAGACAGCTCGGGAACGTGAATCCGTGAGATGAGGTTTTCGGAAATAATTCCACGGTCTCTCCCTCCTCCCACTATACGAAAGAGTGCTCATCCCAACCAACCCCAAACCGGGCCCCCCCATCCCAAGACGCAACCTCTCCAACTCCCTCTCCCTCTCTCTTTCTCTCTCTTTCTCCCTCTCCCATCTATCCGAATCGATAAAATCCTTTCCGGAAGCACCCAACACCTCACTCAACGTTTCTCTGGCAGGGTTCAAAGTCGACGAAAACCTAGGCACGGGCGTGTATTTCGTTCCGTGTCGGAATCGGTGAGCATTGAATTTTGAAATGGATTCGTATTTTGAGATTAATAATTCATGTTGGAGTTCCGAAGGGAGGGAGGGTTGTGGAGCGGGTGGGAGATGGATCACGGGTAACGCAGGGGTTAGGATTGGGGTAGTGGGGATGGGGGTGTGGATGAGTGAGTGCGAAGAGGAGGTCAAGGTGAGTGGAGGTGTGGGTGTGAGTGGGTATGTTGGGGTGACCGGTGGCGTCGGGAGACTTTGAGTTTGAGTTTGAGTTTGAGGGGGAAGAGGCACTGTTTTACGTTTGGGTCTTTCTGGCACCGAGACTGGCGCCGAACTCACGGGCAGTTTAGGCTGCCGATTCGGGTTCCATTCTTGGATTGGAACGATGTCAACGACGGGTGGTTGTTGTTCACGTTCTCTTTGTAAGCGCTGCTTCCTTTCTGACCCTATGGCTTTGGGTACAGAAATCCCGTTGGGTCTCATGATGGCTTCAGGAAACGCGTTCGAGTCTGAGACTGCACTCGAACCACGGCGGGATGCCTGTGTCTGTGGCTGTATAGGAGAGAACGGTGGCCGTTGAACGGTTGGGTGGCTATCGGCTGGAACGACCTGCCAAAGGTCGATTGGAGAGGCTTGAACCCAAGGCATTCCTGTATAACGAGAGCGAGCGCTAATGGGCTTCCTGAACCTTCCGGTGCGGTTGCTTAATGCACGGGATGCGCTTGTTGGAGTCTTGGAGTCGTAGATAGGTATAGTTGAGTCGGTACTTGAAGATTCAGAGTTGTTGAACGCGTCAACCGTTACTGCAGGTGAATCCTTGTTCACTATTCAAAATGGGACACTGAGCACGAGCCATACGAAAACGGTGAATAAATACCTTGAAGCGGAGTCGTGACAGTCTCCAAAGACGATTGGGAAGTGGTACCACCTAGAATAAAAAGGAAGAGTCAGCACTTGACGTAAAAGTACAATGTATCGAAGCGAATGAGGAAAACAAAAGGGTAAAGACAATACAGACCGGTCGTAATGCCGGAATAAACCCCTTCGCTTCCGTCTTTGTCCCTTGAATTTCCTAGCGATGAAGTGGTCCTAGATGCATTCCCCCTGCCAAAGTCGGGACATAACCTGTTCTCTCTGCTGAGAAAAGCGCTTCTGGTTGATATTGACGCGACGTCGATGGACCGGGGAAACGAGCCAACGTGGAAATGAGGCTGAGGGGGTTGTAGAGCAATCATAGGCAAGGTTCGATGGACGACTCGAATTAACTTGATTTATAGTGATAAGATAGGCCTAGAAGTCAAGGAGGGGGGGGAGCAGGCCAGAAGGGAGGCTAGGCACGATAAAGCAGAAGGTCTTTTTGAACTCTGGGTTGTGGGGCGGGTAGCTGTTTCCATATGGGTTTAAATTTAGGAAAGAGTCATTTTCTCCATGTCGGACTTGATCATTACTGCTCCGACTGCTCCGTATGTTTTTCCAAGTTTTACGACTGGTATTCCATTCTCGTCTATAACATTACAAGAATTTGACTCTCTGAAGCAGAGGCAGAAGAGGCGTTAGTACGCTGGTGGGAAACAAACCATATGGAGTTTAATCGTGTGATCAATTTCCTCAGTAAACAAACCTCCGAACAAAAATCGAGTCAAACAACTCGGCATACCATGAGGCTCACAGGCTCACAATTACTCGTTGCAGTGCACCACAGTTCACTGCTTTCCACAGTAACGATAACTCTGCGCAGTAGAGCAACACGGCCATCAGGCTGAGCGCCCTTCGAGTAACTCTCTTGATAATCATTCCAAACGAAACTTCTCGACTGTTCTTGACAAAAATATCGTCATGTCATTTTCGGTACAACAAACTAGCTTCCGCTCACTTCAAAAGTCAGCGACCCACGTCATGTCCGAACCTATGTCGGACGCGATTTGACCTTCAAAATTAGTGGACGCGGAAGAGCTATGGTCCGCTAGGCTCAAAACGTTCGCACACATGAGAGCTATGGTCCGCTAGGCCCTTGGGCGGGGTGGCGGGATGACCTTTAGGAACGTCGGTCATCGCCTCGGAGCTTACAGTCGGACTGCTCGGACATGTGTTTACGTCTTTGGTTTGTGTCAACTGAATAAGATGTGAGAACAAAAACTGAGTATTCAGTCCGAGTACCACTGGGCCAAATGGCCAAAGCCTGGACTCCTCTCAAGAATCCAGCAGCCTCAACATCTGTGCAGCGTCGCACTCAAGTCCTGTAATTCGAGCCGACTGCGGTATTGCTGTTTTCCAGTGACGTGGAACAGGACATAAGGCGGACATACTCAAGAATAAGATGAATATAAGGTTTCAACAACAAATCGAATACACAGGGTCCAACAACAGCATCTTTAGGGTGGCCGGCACCTATCGTAGATAACTCGAATTAGCCTAGTACACTAAGTTATCTTTACTGAACTGTTCGGGAACCCGACGGGAACGACCCCATAGTCAAAGCTGGAATTGTCAATCTCTGTCTGCCTGACGGACAGCCATACATCCATCTCACAGAAGCGACTCCAGGTCTGTACCCTTTTTCGTACATTTAGTGATCAGGCACTAGAATGTGGGCAGAACGTCCCGTACGTGTCCCATATGGAGTACAAATTTCAGCGAGTGAAGATAAGGAAGACACGGCTTCGTTTTCACAATCTCCTGCTATTAGACACGGCCTTTGTCTCTTGCCGAGAAAACGATAAGAGGGGGGGGGGTCTTCGTGGTACTCATGCGATGCATCGCCATAGCACTTTCGAGGGCCCGGTTATAGGCCTACGTGGTTCTTCAAGGCTAAGATGGCTGAGTATATCGACCTGGAGACACGAATCGAATGTTTTTTACTAGACTATGCAGAGGGCTGCACTATTGGAATACCTTTTTAAGAACCTATTAGAAAAGGGTGTCAGCAAACTACAAATCAGATAAATCATAACAGAGCGGATGAATCAGAGAACCGCGTTTCGACAGAGACATGGAAATGTTTCGGACGGCACTTCCTAATTGCATTCGGTTGAAGGATCTTCATTTATATGATATGGGACGTGGAAGGAGGAAAGAATAAAGATGGAGCTTTGATAGTACTCACTGTATGTGTAGAGATCCATGTATCGTCGTTCGGGGTAAGAGATGGAAGTGAGATAGATGAACGGAGGAGAAAAAATAAATTTTCAATCTCCGCTTAGACGCACCACGTGACCCCGGTACGATAATCGCTTTGGTCGATTGCGGTCTAGGTTGCCGGGTGATTTCTGGTTGGCAGCCTGGCAGCACCATCCAGCACCACAGGTTACCGGTTACCCACCCTTTGATCTGTTTTTCCATGTCAAAGTCTCGACTTCGACTGACAAAAGGTCGTCATCATCATCAATTTGTCTTCCTACCATCATCATCCCCCCTATTGTGAAAAATTTGGCCTTTTCTGACATGTCAGATACGTTATTCGGCAACCCTGACAATGACATTAACACTCGAGGTAGCAATCGCTCTCTCACTTCCCCTAGCGCAAGCTGGAATCCACGTCGCAAACACGTCTCGAATCTGACAATAAACGTCCAGAGTACGATGGGATGGAGGCCTCAAGCTCAAGCTCTTCATGTATGTAACGGGCTTACTTGCATAAATTGTGGTATTTCTCTGACAGTTCATTGTTCGGAACTGAAGGAACGAACAAATTCAGTCGCTCCCTCGCCAATGCTCCCCGCTAGCTCTCTTCCAAGTAGGACAACCTCATAGTAAGTATCCAAAGTTCTCCCGAAGAAAGCTTCTGACCGACGCGAAACGTCCTGTAGTACCCCAGATCCAACCTTCACTTTCGGAGTACCTCATCAGGCCAACTTCGATATCATAGACGTCAGTGGCCCAAGCACTGGCAGTTCAAGTTACAGCGACTTTGGTAGTCCTCATGTTCGGTATCCCCAGACGGATTCATCTCCACCTTCAACGCACACCCGAACCACGCTTCAATCCTTTTCTGTTCCATCAACTTTCAACCATTATCGTTCGGTACAAGTACCCAGAACTTCTGCTTCATCTCGTGCAATGTCTCGCTCGTTTTCTTTGACTCCCACAGTAGCAGAATCGGACTACCAATCCAAGTCTATATCCACACCCCGCAAACCGTCCCACTCTCAGTCTACGTCCATGTCACGATTACGTTCTAATTCTTCCAAATATCCATCGGGCATTTCTCCTTTTTCGAACTCGTCTTTTCGCTCCTCCTCCAATCCGAGCCCGAAACATCCTCCACTTCCCCCACTCTCCGCTTTCTCACGGCCTTACGAGACGAAACAGGCGGCGGCGACGACACCTATGAACAAACGCCAACGTCGATATACTCTTGCAGAATCCTCACTCTCATCAAGACTTTCTTACCTCATACCCCTGCAAACTCTATTGCACTCTCCGACTCACAAACGGCAACGCGAAACAGAGGGATTGAAAAAAGCGATAGCAGCGGTTGATGAGAGGTTCAATGAGGAACGTGCGCTACTCGAATCCCTGAAGAATGTGATGACCCAGGGAAACGAAGGAGATTTCGATGAGTATAAAGAGAGAAGGAACGAGAGGTGGAGGATTCAGAAACGTATGGAGACATTGGAAGAGGAGAAGAAGTGCTTAATGGAGAGAATGAAGGGGCTCTCGTCATCCTCGGTTTCGACTACGAAGGGTGTACCGAGCCAAACGCAACCTCCCACTCAACCTCAGACCCCCGACAACAGCACTTACCGAACGGAGCGGAATTTACAGAAGTTCCTTTCTGGGACAACGTCTCCTACGAGGTTGTCTGGAGGTGAAGGTCGTCAGCGTAGTCACTACCGCCGTCACCACCAGTATCAACGGTCTCCTGTCACTGGTACGCGACCGAGGAGGATGACAATGAACGACGTTGAACCGATGAAGCTCCGGAGGCTGTCGGTTGAAGAGACGTTCATCGAAGCGATGAAAGCGTACGAAAAGAGTGCTGGTCCTCTGAGCGTACGAACGACAGAGGGAACTAACCAGGCGACCAAAGCCACCGCACACATGTCCGCACCTCCGGACGGAAAGATTCTCATCCCCATGTTGACATCTGTCATTGAAGGTGACGATGAAGGTGACAGTGTTGGCGTTGGTGTCCCCGAGCCCGAACCCGACCACGATCACGAAGTGGAAGTTGAACAAAACGAAGACGATGCATGCTCAAGTATGGGTTCCACTTCCGACCTTGACGACGATTCACCTAGCTCCCCGGACACCGGAACCGCTTTAATCTTCCGTCACGACCTCTTACCACCCGAAATCCAAATCGACGATACCGACATCAAATTTGAGATGCCTACGTACGCTAGAGATCTGTTTACTCGGTTTGATAGGGAGAGAGGGGAAGTCGACGTCAAGTTCCGTTTACCTAGACCTTCCACATCCAATGGAAACAGACGCCTTTCAACCTCAGCTTTGGTTCCTCAAAAATCACCCAAGAAACTTCACAAGCGTTTTGGTAGAGGTAAAAGTCATGATTCAAAAGATAGATCGAGTCATCCTAGTCCATCAAATGAGATTGGACATGGGATACTCATGCCTCGACCGTCCTTGGTCATACCGGAGGATGGTGATCACCAAGGGTCTCAAAAGTCTGTGTCTGTGTTAGTTTCACCTACGGATCAGTTTCCTCGGCCCCTGTCGGTCGTCGATTCGCTCAGCAGTCGGACGCCGAGGACGAGTAGCCGTGTTAGTTTTCTAGAGTCCAGTTTGGATTTGGGAGTTCAGGTGTCGGGGGCGGAGTCGGGTACTGGATCGCCGGTTAAGAAGTTGAAGAGAAAGTTGTCGAAGAAGATCTTTATGAAGTGGTGAAAAGATTCGAAATTGGTCATTTCTCTCGCTTTATTCACCAACTCATGTGTTTCATCGTCCGCTTACGTTCTTACGACGTCTTCGCATCCCTCGTGTTTCTTCATCTATGTGATTTGATTTTCATGGTCTTTCAGTTGCCTTATGCTTTTGGGCCTTTATTTTCAACATTATACATCTGCATACACTTACTATAGCTCGCGTTTAAACCCGTTGTCTCCTTTTTCCCCCCCTTGGCAACAGGTTTAATTTCTTTTAGTGATTCAACTTGCTACCGGATACATTTCCATTCATGAACTGCTACATACTTGTACATTACTTATGGTTAAGAATATCATAGGACTTGCTTTCATTTGTTGTACGTACATACCTTATTCCATAAAAAAACAACAAAGCACACCGGTTCCAGATACCCCAAGAGATCATTTTCTCACAGACGAACAATGCAAGTTGCACGCATGTAAAACCCGGGGGTTCCTGGAAAGTGGAGCTCAAAACCCCTTCTTCCCTTTTTTGAACAAACGTATGGCATGGATACCAATGGGGACCACGGATTTGAGTCCCTGACCCTATGTTTATTCGTATAATTTACTATCAAAACCAGCCATTGAAGGCGTCCTTGACTTCTTTACTTATACCTGGCACCTGGCGAAGCAGTGCAATTTCTAAAGCCTACCTTTACGATACAATATCCGGTAAGTAGGTCTATTTTCGGGATCAACTAGAGCTTGTGCGTTGGACTTCTTGGAGGGAGTGTGAGAGGCGTGCCATGAAGGCGTGAGAGACAAGATGTGGGAGACTTGGGGATAGCTGGGTTCGGCGGGGGTATTCCATCTATTGAACGGTTTTTTGAGGCCGTACTTACATGTTCCGGCTAAACGCAAACTTTACTCTGAGAGGCCCCGATAGGTTGAAAATCAGACCCCCTAGTAACCTAAAATATGATGTATTCCAGTACACTTTACACTGAATCCCAACCTAAATAGGTTGTGGATCAACCTACATATTTACCATTAATCATAGGTTATTTAATATCCTATTTTCTATAAATTCAACCTATCTGTAAATATTTTATATAAGAAAATGTTGCAGCGCAGTTTAGGTTGATTTTGAGCATGCATAGGATGATTTTCAGTGCATCGTTCAGTGCATTGTTTTGACCTACTTGTTGCTTAATTTCAACCTATCAACTCAGTTGCTTTCATCCTATACTGGGATGGTTTTCAAACCAATATAGAACATATTCAGACACTGTACTGGGTGGCTTTCTCCAATGATACACTGTATTTCTTTTTATTCTAGCTGATTGTATGTACACTTGAGAGTATCCATGGAGTATACACTTCCATTTCTAATCCTCTACTCCAACTGAACCTCCAAGATATGCTGTGGACGATGGTGGCTGGTATTGACAGATCCTTGGTTCGTCCTGGCAACTCTGATGAGCCAAGGGTTCATCGACGACATACCGTTTTATTAATACCCCAGGGTACCCTTTGACCGATGGACAGCTAATACAAACCTGATTCCCACACTACACCGGTCTTGAAGGGCTAACATACTGCCCTGCTCACTGCTGTGAGCAATGAAGGTAAGACAAAAAGAGAGACAGCGTACCGTAAACTCGCTACTCAGGCTTTGATGAAGCAGGGAAAAGGAGTTGGGACGTACTTAGAAGGGAGAGAAGATGCATGGCGGGAAAAAATGAGTCAGGACTTAGGAAAAAAACCGTTGTTGAGTGACGCGTCTAGACGTCGGAAGTTGCCGGCCAGAACTGTACAGTTTCTCACAGCTGTCTTTGTGCCACAGTGCACCGACTCTTAAGATATTTTTCAACCTAATTTATTGAGGAGAATAAATCTAAGTAGAACAACTTATCCGGACATCACAGTGAGATTAGCATGCATGGGGTATATATCAACCTAAGGCCACTTATTGTCAACCTACAGTAGGAATCAACCTATAACACTGGAATAATCATCCTATGAATTTAGAAAAGATATCTCTTATTTTTACCAGTGGAAAATAGGTTGATCAACATCAACCTAGTTTATGTTGGTGTTGTTTTTTGACACGAAATAGGTTGGTCATCAACCTATCTGGGCTTCACAGTGTCGGATTATTCTCGCGCAGAAGGGTCTAGTTTCGTCGTACTTGATTTTTTTCTCATGTGAGACAACTGGTTTTATTGGGAATTTTTCGGTCTGGGCCGTTCCTTGCTGTATCCAAGAACTCGGTTTATGCACCAGTTGGTCAAGGGAAGGGTCAGGAAAATATTGTATTTGCAGGTGACAAATTGTGAGGTTGAGGGTCAGTCCGTCGCACGACGGAGGGAATCCGATTGCAGAGCTTGCGGACCCCATCGGTCAGACGGGAACACCCCTTCGTTGATATCAATTCCTTGCGTGTCAATTGCAAAGGGTAGGGGGTCAGGAAGCTCTTTTAATCTCCTTTGGGGAGACAGACCATCACAGACGAGTGGAAAGATTTGGGAACTTGACCGGGGTCAGATGTGATGAATCGAGGATGTCGCCGTAGGAAGAGGTAGGCGGATGACCGATTACAATACTTCTAACAATTTTAACAACCTCCTTCCCAGCACTGCTGGTGGTGAACCCTGTTTGGGTGCCAAATATGGGTACCCCAAATGTAATGACTTACTTGAAAGTAACAAATAGGACAGATACTTGCAACCAAAATAATTCCCAAAGCTGCATAGCCTTTGGCTGGTACGTTGGCAATCTTTGTATCTCTCCAACTTTACTTTCTCCCGTCAATTTCTCCTAGCAAACGCGTCGTCTTGAGTCTTCGTTACTCTTGACGCGGCCTAAGGGTATCTGTATACTGAAATCGCATCCCATTTCCCACCAGAACGAACAATCACCACCCACTCACGGTTCACTTTTGCGCTTCAACGCTTTCAGATCCTCGTCCGGCGTGGGGTCTTTCTTCTCAATTCACCGGACAACTTTCCACGCAACCAAACCTTCGATACAGCTCAAAACCATAACTCCTACTCTCTTACCGCCTCTCCTCCGTCCCGCAAAATAATTCAATGACAATGACCAGAATTTAGCACCGAGATGTATACCAAGTCCTTCCGGATCCAAAGCTATTTCTCTCTTCGTCGTCCATTATTCTTCTCCCCCTGTTCATGTCCTCCCACTCTGTTTCGGTGAGGATCTCTCTGTGCCAGATTTAATTTCTATGGACGTTGAATTGCCTGCTAAGTACGTCCACCTTTTATTCAACCTGCTGTTGGGACTCCCGCGTTTCATTTTACTCTTTGGGGGCATCACCGCAGCAATGCTGTATTCTTTTTGTCCATTTCTCCTACTCGAGCTCTAAACTACCGCATTATGAACCGCTACATAGTTGTACACTATCTTAAAGGTGTCATATATTTTAGAGCATTGGTTATCATATATGTAAATATCGATTTTGCGAACTGTACATCATGTACTGGTATCAGAATCAGGGGGGTCACTAAGCCGGCGGATTTCCCGATCGAAATATTGTAGAAATATCGTAGGAGGGAACACGGTGAGCTCCACCATCGAAGTCGAGGGCATTGTTGCGTTGGAGCGTCCTACATAATATAACGGGGCCGTGTAAAGTATCCGGAATATTGTAACTTTGGACCATGGAAAGCAAAGGGACTCGAACTTGGGCAGGATTCGGAATCGAGGCAACAATCCAAAAACGGGCAGCGGGCTGTGAAATGAGGGTATCTCCGGTGTGTTCAACCACCGTAGGCTCCTCTCGACCGTCAAACTAATGTGTGAAGAAGATATGCCCAATCATCTCTGTCTGAGCGTTGGTGACTCCCATTTCCCTCGAGGTGGGACTTGGAATTCTAGGTTTTGGCAGTTTTGGCATAGTCATGCTAAACTTTTTCTTCTCTGGGTTTCTCGTGTCGTACCAGGCTTTCAAAGCCTTCAACAGCTGGATGATTTTATCCCGGTTTCCAGTCCTTATATCTTGGGCATTGATATTGTGTATCTGGACTTTGTTGGCGCGAAGGAACTCGAATAACGTGAGAAGTCCCTCCGTCGTGCCGTTAACGGGGCCAGTTAGGAACGAGAAGTCGTGAACGGGGGGTGAGGAGGGTTTTCCTTTAATAGCTTCTGCCAGTCGGAAGAGGGTTAGGGCATTGCATATCGAACCAGAGGTATTGGTGATTTCGAGATGTGGAGGTAGCAAAGAGTTCGCCCATTCAATGAGGCCATCGTCAATTAGAGCGCCACTGGATACGCTCGAGCTTGGATATGGAGTTGAACGACGCCGAGATTGATTGGCGAAATTCGGGTCGTGGTACGTCGAGGTTGAAGAGCTAGACCTGGAGTGGAGGTGCTCTGAATAACCCCTTGGCCGAGCTGGATCATACTGGTTGTGTGACGTCGAGGCAGCAGCAGGAGCGGACTCGGGGGTAGCATATTGCATGTACCTGTCGAGAGTGGAGATGCCTGGGGGTGATGCACTGATAGCAGACTCGAATATACATGGGAATCCTTTTCGCCAGCACCGTCTGCAGGGGTTGCTGGTCCAAGAGCCACTCTCAAGGTCCGGCTCGCACTGGACATAAATCATCAATGAGCACACGTGCGTACCATCCACACGGTAAAATAGACGGAATCTCACCGAAACCCCGCGATCTCTACAAGCCTTACAAGTTAGGAGGACAGGCGCGTGAGAGTAGTAGGACATGGATGAAATTCTATGGTGATGAGTGAGCTAAGAGGAGGAGGAGGAAGGGTAGAGACTAGGTCGACAACAAGACAGCCCAAAGAGGACATCATATTCTTCAGCGCCAATAAGCGATGTCGATTGGCTCGTCCCTGTGACTCGTCGCCACGAAACTGCGCTTCCGTGGATTTTACGGTAAATAATATTAAAAAAAGGCACAACATTTGACCAAGAACAGCTTGTTCGCCTTAATGACAGTGGGAAACGAGTCTCAATTCGTTGAGACCTGCAAAGATGTAGCCAAGTTTGCTCGTGCAAGGCTCTGCAACTGACATTCCATCTTGCCCGCGTTTGCCAGACCATCTACGTGTCTCCCGAGGAAGTTCACTCGCTGTGCAAGCCCACTTATAATGGGACGAGGTCATCATTGGCCTATAGCGCTAGCAGCCAAATGAGGTACAGGACTGCCAAGTTATCAAGCCAGGGTGAAGTGAACGGGTACCTTACACCAAGCTCATCAGGACCGGCCCAGAGACACCAGCCGCACTTTTTCTGCTTATTCTGCCACCTTCTGTCACTCGTCATGTCTCTTACTCCCCTTCTTCATTTCACGGAAATCTAATCAGGGAAGGTACCAGTCCCTTTTGCTGTAGAACATTGACATGGCGTTCCAATCTCAACTTTGTGCCAGCAGTCATGGGAGCATCCTCAAAGACGCCGGGTTTTTTAAAGTTACGTCGAGGCAGCTTTGATCTTATGCCATCAAATCACAACTCAGGTCACCATTTTTGTTTGACTGATCGCCTCAGCATCGCGAACAATCGGGACCCTTTCAGTCGTTTGTCTGCCTCTGTCGATGATGAAAGCTTGAACAAACCCTGCCACCGGTCCAACAAGGAGAGGCGCTGAACGTCACGAAGATTCTAGTACAGGTTGAAGCCAGTTGTAGCATCTATACCCTCATCATCGAGCTTCTACCCCCAACGACTGTTTTCCTTTCCCTCTGAGCAACAGTTCATTTCCTCGTCATTAACCCAAAAACCAGTCAAACCTGCTTCGTTTCATCCCTCAAGCTTCAAAGCAAACACTTCCATACGATACGCCAATCTGTACCTCAAGCCACGGTCCTCCCACTCAACCATTTATAGAGCATCGAGTTCTGCACAGCGGCGATAGGAACTCCACTGGCATGGCGGTCTAATCACCCAAGACTGCTGTCACCCACCCCGCAGTTACTCGATCACTGTCCCTCTATCTCGATGTAACCCCACAATCCGGCGCGGAAGATAAGATGGGAATTGGGTCGTGTAGGACAATTAACATCGTGAGAGCAGCTTCACGCAAAGGAAGCTCTCGTGGCCGAAACTGTGTTATGTTCGTACAGTGCTCTATCATAATCCACCATCACAGTACCCCAACCAACCGGCCTAGGCTACCATCTCCCGTCATGTCTGAGCTCGTCAATCGACATTTGCGTGTACGGCGCCCATAGTGCATCCAGTGCGGAAGATCATCACTCTTAGCCAGAGCGTCTATCCGAACTGATGGAGCCGACAGGCCTTTTTCGAGAGAGATGGTGGCTCACCCACGGCGTAATCGAGCATCATGATGATGTTGACTTGAAATAAACCGTAGTGACAAACTGGACATAAACCATCATCAGCAAAAAAATATATAGAAAAACGGCAATAAGAATGCGGACCTTATTCCGATACCTTCCTGTTTGAGCCGTAGAGAAAACCCCATTCTTAATGGCACTAGTGGCCACATGCCTCAGAACGGCATGGCTAGGTACTGGCAAAACACTATCATTGTTAACACTGACCAGTGTACTTCTGGGCCAAGCAGTCACATTACCCTGACTGGCTCCAGCTGTCGCCGCAGGTGTTACAATGTTCAATGTCGAACCAATGGAATGCCCGTCGTTCTCTTTTTCATCTCTTCTCCCACTCCCCTTTTTGTCCCCGCTACCAGACGTCGATTTTCCACCGCCAGTGGATCGAGCACGAGCACTCGTAAAACTGAGAATGAACTTCGATAGATGTGGTGGAAGTTGAGGAGTAGGCGGAATATTGGGTAGCTTGGATTTAATATCCATGGATTGTAAGAACTCTTCTTCCTCTTCAGCGGCTTCCACGAGCTCGAGGGGTATCTCAGTCGTCCACCGAGGCGTGTAACGGACCTTCACAGAGGGCACCTCCGCTCGGAACGGAGAGAAAGGCGACTTCTCTCCACCATTAGCAACAGTACTGCCTTCTTGTTCTCCAACGTATTCTACAACCTCCGCATGGTCGCTAGAATCATCATCACTCCAGAACGAATATCCTAACCCACTACTTCGGCCGGCAGCGGGGATATGAGGGGATTTACATTTCGGAATGGATCCAGACGAAAGACCATCCCAATGGGCATGAGGTGCATGAACACCGTGCAGCACAGAAGGCCGACCGAGAGAAGATGGTGCGATAGTTTGTACATTCGCCTGCCCATCACTATCCGCCTCATCCGCAACAGCTGTGATGGAACATAGTCCTAACGGAATCGAAGACTTTATAATCATTTCCTGCTGCTCTTTGTTTGTGCCCGATGGTCCCTGAGGAAGACTGGTCGTCTTATTTGCTTTCCATCTCTGAAGCGGTGGTGTACTAGATGAATAATCCTGGGATTGTGAAATGGTGCCTGGATACTGAGGTGCAGAGCGGAAAAGACTAGAAAGAAAATCTTCCAGATATTGCGATCCTTTATCTACAATTTCCGATATTGGTCCGGTGCTTTGTTCTTTGGAAGAACGACCTCTGGCTCTGTTAAAATGATTTATAAGCGACCAAGGCTCAACTTCCTTGACCTTTCTTGAGATACGTTTGTAAGGTTTTGGAACTATAGTCATGTCCTCGAAGGAATACTCCTGGAGGTCAGGCACGGCAGTAAGCTTCTTTCGATAAGATCCGGAAGATCCGACTCGGACTGGAGGAGAATTCGCTGAACGCGAATCTTCGGCTTCGATGGCATGTTGTGAAAGGTTGTTTGGTATTGCCAGCGGCCGTTCTGCTCCTTGAAATTCAATCAAGACAGGTATGAGTACACCACTTGAGGACTGTACAGCCTTTCGTTGCATCAATTCAACGTCGTCCCTTAACAGCTCCGTCGTGTATATAGTCCCTTAAAAAGATCTCCAGGTCAATCCAGAACAAAGAACATCCTTCAACAGCCATACCGTTGTCCACAACAAACTTGAATTTGGAACATATTCGCTTGACAATTTCAGTCTTGCTAGGAAAGCTGTCATCAGACTAGGAAAAGTTCAATTAGCTGTTACGCGTGCAAGTGGTTTATACTCACCTTGTCCAGAATACTAATCCAGTCATCGTCATGAGAGAAAACGATGCATTCTGTATTGACAATCGTCGGATGGATTCGAGAGATGACTTCAGTAGCGAATCGGTTGATAACCTCACAAGGATGGCTAACAGACTAGGCCGAGATTGTCACAAACATTTTATTTTCGTATTGAAAGAACGAGACGTACTGTAAGGTCCAGACAATCGACAGAGATATTCTGGACCTGAAGTTCATCGGCAGATTCTGTGGGCAAAGCTGCATCTTCAGAGTGTCCCCCGCCGGGAGCTGGAGCACCGCCGAAACCAGACTGAGAAAAGCCAGATTTGGTGGAAGGGTTGGACGACCAATGTCCACGGGAGCTTCCACTGCCTCCAGAATTATCATCCCCGTCCAGTCCACCATCCGAACCCCGTAACGGTGTGGATGGCGATGCGGAACCGCTTATGCTCGCCCCAACCTTATTTACCCAGAAGCCGCGAACAAAGACGGTTTGTTTGAGGGCACCTACTCCTTCCGATAGTTCAACCGTTGTGAGGGACTGCGTCTCGCACCGTACAGCGGAATGAACCCATGAACAACTTCCATCAGATTCATTGATGGCGAGTTTTAACGAAGCCGGGTCCGAGCAGTCCCCAGGAGTGTGATGCCAAACCGCTATCGCCCATGTTGAGCATTGTTCGACCCCTGTGACGATATATAAGGCTTGGTGCTCCTCAAGGTCTACTTGCTGTTCCGAAAACTCATACCACTGACGCCAATACTTTTTTATACGCTCCTTGAATTCCGTTTTCCGTTCGAGGTTTTTCAGAACACTACCCATAGGAAGGCCCAGTAGAGCGCCATGCGTATCGGTTAAAGTAAAACTGTATACTCTATAATCAAACAATAACGAGATCAGCAGGCAAACCAGAAAAGAGTAATCACTTGACTAACCTGGATCCACTGAAATTGTGGACTCTCCGGCGTGAAACAGAGTTTTCGGGACGAATCAAAGTTGTCCATTCCTGATGATACCTATCAAGTACAGTCAACCACCGCGGTTGTATAGTGCAAGGGGGATGAACGCCTGCCGGCACCCCATCTCTGTTGACCAGGCTGTCCGCGGGTTGGGTAATATTGAACAGAGTGTTGAAAGGGAGCCCATCTGAGATGATCCCTACATCCCCGATACTAACAACATATTCCGCCTCCGGGGTACATCGTGGAGTGGGTTTCCAGAGTGGATACCCGATCCCACATTCCAGCAAGAGGGCTGCATATTGTTCGCTTCTAGTCAAGCTGTTATTTGTTTTAGGAACTGTTGAGTTGGACGCAGTAGGTGGTGATGGGGACAGGGGCACGTTCGAGCTTGTTTCCGGGCTCCTCGATGGTAAGGGTGAAGATCCGCTATGGCAACCAAGTATCAATGGATTGTCCATATACCTCAAAGTAAGTGACGTACCTTTCATGGACATGGACATGTACCACTGCATTGTTCGATCGATCAAATTTCTGGAGATAGAGATGAATTTTTATTGAATGCATCGTCCTCCAACTTCCGAGCACTTACACGATTATTATATACTGTACGGAAGATCATGAATCTCAGCTTTTTTTCGTGCAAGAACTGAAGAAAAACCTACCGCGCGAGCCATTATAGGTTTGACTACCTTCCCCGTGATTAGTGGTGTCATAGTCGTTCATGAGTGTCTGTGAGCTTTCGGGGCCCCGCAAATTGAGGTTTCTAGGCCGGGGGGCATTATTTTCCCTCGTTTTGCTGGGGAAATCGGTATACTCGCAAGGACTGTCTTCAGGATTTCGCTGGCAGGGACCACATCTTGGACGTACACCATCACATTCCTGTAGGTAGCCCAATTGATCACTCCCTCAGGATGACTGTGCCATATCGTACTTGAAAACGCGGACGGGACTTACAATTTTACGACACCTAACAAGCGGTCAACAGCTGAAGAAGAAAACGAGCAAGTGATTACGCACCTGCAAGTCAAACACACTTTAAATCGTGCCCTTGGAGTACCCCTCGGAATATTGTGCTGGAAATTGGAAGGTGTGCCGGACGACATGCGACTGCTCCCATTCCCTCGCCCGCCATGTTGACGACCATTCGATTCTCCTCCCCAATGCCCACCGTCCTGTAATCGCCCGAAACTCCGCGAGGGACCTGAAGCTGAACCTATTCTTCCCGCAGGGCCCGATGACTCGGTGACTACCTCTGAATTTGATCCACTCGCGGTCGCGCTGCATGTTCGCCTTCGTGAAGATTTCTCCATGAATGAATCGGTTTAAGGAGGAAAGAAACGCCTAAGCGTTTCCTGGAACAAGGGGTGTAGAGCATAGCCTATTGAGTGATTACTTTGACAGCGGCTAATGATGGTTAGGCTAAAAAGGAATACAGTTCCAAGCTTGCTGTTCAAAAGAAGTCATTGCGGCGCAGCCGTATAATTGTCACACGATGGCAACTCTCCAATTGGCTCTCTCTGCACTTGCTTTGTACTTACGCAGGTTGGATCTGGCAATGGCATGGGGACTCGGAGGAATCGTCCTTTGTGTAAATTTCCAGCAACTGCCGCTCTTTTCCTCTCGTCGTCTTTATTCGCTTGGAAATGCCAATGCTGTAGAACAAGCAAATTGTTGATATGACATACAACAAACTTACCGGCCCTTCTTCTTTCCCCTCGCATCACCCTAGTCTCGCGACCCTTGACTCAACGATACCGGGAAGATCATTGTACCTGGACGCATGTAGAGCATCGTTACTTCCCTCTTCCATTTTTCTCCCATGTAGACGTTAGCAAGTACGTATGTGCGTGACGCAGTGAGATCGAGATGGTTAAGTAGAGTGCATCTGGTATTGTAGATATCATGTAGGAATAAGTATAATACGGTGGTTTTCAAAGGTGGAAAAATGGGACCGTTTGTAAGGTATGTGGAATGGTTTTGGATGAGACCCTTCAAGATAATCCGGGATCGAAACCACCCAGTATCAACTGAGGCTATTGGGAACCATTGACCATTCTGCCGTCCTTCGTGCTGGGCATTGTTTTGCTGCCCCTGTTGACTACTGTTCTAGCCGTTGTTTTGACCGTTATTCCGGCCGTTGTTCTGGCCGTTGTTGTGACCGTTGTTGACTAGGACGTCGCCCGAAGCCCTTGAGTGGTGTGTAGTCGGTTGAAGCCGAGACTGGTTGTGCTGGCTATCAGATGTCGATGTCGAGGTGGTTGACTGAGTGTGTGGGGCCGAATACCCCCTTGCTGAGTGATATTGAAAAGGGTGTTGAAAGGCAGGCGGCATCGGAAATAATCCCAACGTCCCCAATACTGACTATATACCCTACGAGGGTGCATCGCGGACTCGGTTTCCAAAGCGGATACCCAATCCCACACGAGTGATGCATATTGTTCGCTTCATGTCATTTCCCTTCCTGGCATTGAGGTTGAATTGGAGGATGCGGAAATATGAACATCCCCTTGCAAGTTTGGAAGGGTCTCAGAGACCCTCAAATGCGAACTGAGGCCGCTCGACGCCGGGAATGGGGACTCGCTAGTATTGACTTCAGTGACTGTTGCAACGAGTCAGGGCAGCGACAGACTCTGAGGGCATGTGAATGTGAACCACCGTTGTATTCGATCGGTCGAAAGTCTAAAGGTAGGAGTAGTTGGCTGTTTGTCGTCAGTCCAGTCCGACTTTTGAACCACTCACCTGGGGGTCATAGGCCACTACATTTACAGAATATCGTTGAAAACCATGTCAGGTTAGAAATTAGGAGACGACACACCACTCGAACCGTTGATGGTCTGACTACCTCGCCCGCGGTTGATGGTGTTGTACTCGTTCACGTCTCCTTGTACAGTCGTGATGGCCTTCCAAATTGTAAGGTTGAGTGTAGGGAGATACAACATTGCCCCCGTATAAATTTCTGTCACGCTTATTGTGCTGACGACCAATCGGTCCTTCTACCCATTATCCGCCATCCCAAAATCTTCCAAGAACCCGTGCAGGGTCCGCATTCCGAGCCTGTAAATTCTCCTACTTGGTGATTCAATCATGGTAACCTGGGAGTTCGACGTCCTTGGATGGTAAAATCTGGGCTGATGTGGAAACATCTTGGTTGAGTTTATCGAGGAAAGAGGCTGTAGAAGAACATGGCCTCTTGGAATCATCGAGTGACAGTCTTGTGAACTTGGCTGGTGGGGGGCAAGCTATACAAAGAGGGAAGAGCGGCCGGCGAGCTCCTCCAAGTGACCGTAGTCAGAGTGCTATGCTAGAGATGTACAGATGATATTCATCAATAGCACTACCAATGAATGATGATCTACAAGGGCTCTTGGTGTGTCCTTCAAGAAAGGAACAAGATTGTCTCGATCCATCCAGTTGGTGAGATCAAGTGATAACTGCTGTCGATCTTTGTCGAGGTAAGTGTATCTTGTATGTTTCAATCGTTACAGTATTCCTAACAAACATCAGACCTGAAATTGATTCAAGATTCCTCACAGGCAATGTACCTAAGTTTATAAGCTGTTGCAGGTTGGACATAAGAGAGTATGGAGGAGTAAAATTGGTTTCAGACTTCAGAAGGGTGGCCTGAATTTGAGTTTGCTATCGGAAGTAAGGCCCAGGGTTTCGAACTTGATGTTGTTGTTAAAAGTCACATGTCAGTTTGTTGTGTTCCAATTCACCTTCCTAGTCCTTCCAAGAAAATGCAATTGACCCAGCAGATTCTGGGTCACATGCAAGGTTCCCAGCACAGATACACCACATGAGAATCTGTATAATGCACTGAGATGGTGCAAGGCACCCTCTGGTTGCTTTGCACCTGTACAAATATGCACCTAGTCCCAAGACGAAGAGGTCAAGATGGGGGACTAGGTGACAAGTCTACCTATATATACTACTCCTACTACTCAGCATGTGATCTATGATGTCATGATCTGGTATTGTACGGAAACTGATAGAACATAGCGGAAAATGATGGAACACAGTGGAATGAAGATAAAAGATAGGATCAAGAGATGAAACAAGAATGATGTTGTGTATCATAGTAAAAGGAAAAGAGACCATAGGAAGGTAAAAGGAAAATAGTACACACTTTGTGACATTACCCCCCTTCTAAGACCATTGTCCCCAATGGCTATCACTTCGACTTTTTCTTTTTCTTCTTCGGCACTAGTATATCCAACTGTGGTGAAGTGCTGGTAGTGAACACAAAAGACTGGAGCAGAGGCTCGACAGTCGAGAACTAGTCCCAAGACAAAGATGATCAATACTACCCAGTATCCTACAGAGTACAAATACACACCTAGTCCCAAGACAAAGAGGTCAAGATGGGGGACTAGGTGACGACTTGGCCTATATATACTACTTGGCATGTGACCTATGATGTTGTGACCAGTGTCATACGGAAACTAATAGAACATAACAGAAAAGGATAGAACGCAGTAGAATAAAGGTAACAGATAAGATCCAGGGATGAAACAAGAATGAAGTTGTGTATCATAGTGAAAGGAAAAGAGACTGTAGGAAGGTAATGAAAATAGTACGCACTTCATGACATTACCCCCCTTCTAAGACCATCATCCTCGATGGCTATCACTTCGCCTTTTTCTTTTTCTTCTTCTTTGGCACCAGTACATCTGCCTCTCCCACTGCATCTGGGTGCTCTGTATGGAACTCCTCCACTAGTTTCTGAGCATTTGCCACATTTTCTGCTGGCTCCCAGGAGATATGTCCTTCATCCCAGCCTTCCCACTTTACCTCATACTGTAACTTCCCTCTGTAAATTCTACTGTTCAGAATTTTCTCCACATCATATTCTTCTACCGCTCCGTCTTCCTCCAACTCTATTGGTCCCAGTTGCGATGGTCGTTCTCCATTGATATCATTGCCTTGCCAGGGAGAAAGTTTGTCGACATGGAAGACTGGATGGATTTGATGTTGTCCCCAAGGAAGTTTCAAGCGATAGTCCAAATATCCTATGCATTCCAATACCTCAAATGGCCCCAGCTGTCGATCTGAGAGCTTGCGACTTGGTGTCTTAAGATCGATGTCTTTGGCGTCCAACCATATGTAATCTCCAACCTTGAACACATGAGCTTTCTTCTTCCCCCTCTCATACACTTCCTTCTGCTCCTTCTTCACTGTCTCCAAGGCTGCTTGGGTGTCCTTCCACAATTCCTTCAACACTTCAATTTGCTTGTCCACATCCTTCCGTCCTGCATGCTGTCCCACTGGGATGTTGAATAGGGGCTGATATCCATATACTGCCTCAAATGGAGAAAGATCATGTGCAGAGTGGGTCTTGGAGTTGATAATGAACTCTGCCATTGGAAGGTGTTTTGTCCAATCTGTCTGCCTCCTTCCTACATATAGCCAAAGATACTTCTCCACCTCTTGGTTGGCCCGCTCTGTCTGTCCATTTGCTTGCGGGTGATATCCAGACATCAAATTGCTCTTGATACCCAATTGCTTGAGGAGCTTCCTCATAACCATTGCTGCGAACTGGGGACCATGATCTGACACAAAGCGTAATGGTAACCCGTGGAGTCAGAAGATCTCTTGGTAGTAGAGGTCCGCTACCTCTTCCGTGGTAATGCTGGTCATGCAGGGGATAGCATGAATCTGCTTGCTGAATAAGTCTGTGCAGACCAAAATGGCATCATATCCATCTGACTTCGGCAACTGAGTAATCAAATCTACTCCTACCTCCTCCCAAATCCCTGTTGGTATGTCCAGTGGATGAGTTACTGCCCGTGGATGCTGCTGTAGTTTCTTCCGTGCACAGGTGTCGCAGCCTTCCACATACTTCTCAGTAAATGACCGTATTGTTGGCCACCAGAAGTAAGATGTCACCAAGTCGTAAGTTGCATGGAGTCCTGGGTGTCCTGCCGATGGGGAATTGTGACACTGCCGAAGTACGTCTCATCGCAACTCCTTGTCTGGGGGTACATAGACTCTGCCATGATGGTATACCAAACCATTATCCTCCTCCCATTCTGGTAATCCATTTGCTAACCTCTTCAGGCCTCCTTCCTTCAGCTTCTTTAATCCTTCCAGTACTTCTGCCTCTCTCTCTGATGCTTGATGAATCTGCCCCTCCAATGGATTGACCAGGGTGAAAGCCGCTGTTGCGGCTGTTTTAGAGAATTTACCTATTTCTCTACATTTTGGCAGTTTTGGAGTAATAATAACCTATTATTGTTACAAGAACCAAGGAATATTAAAGTACTAGAGTGAGGCCCGAGCTGCTAGTAAAAGGACTCACCTTCGGAAACATGTTACATGTGTTCAGAAGTAAACACTGTAGTATGGGATTCCACAGGACTGAGGGTTAACAACTTCCAAAACATGTAGGAAGCCTTCTGAGCCTACGCTATCATTGGTGATGCACACAGGATAGCTATGGAAGTGTGTAGAACTATACCAAGGGTAGTAACGACGAGATAAAACTACTGCTAAAGAGAGTGGGAAGTTCTGAACGGACTTAACACGAATAACAACGACTTCTGAACTTAGGGAGATGGCAAAGACCACTTCGGAATCACGAGGGAAGTGGCAGAAGCCACTTCCAGAGGTCACCCGAAATGACTACTGCAGGTGCCTGGCCAGCAGACCTTGGACCCAAGTTTTGGAGCTAGGATCCGACCTTCAGCACCAGTCTACTGGGGCTTAGAAATCAGTTGGGTAATAGAGGCCGCTGATTAGAACATGTCACAAAGTGTGTACTACTCTTATTTTCATATGGTCTCTTTTCCTTTCTCCACGATACACGATACTATCCTTGTTTCATCTCTTGAGTCTATTTTCATTCCATTGCTTTCCGTCACCTTCTGCTGTGTTCTATCCGTTCCCACATGATACCAGGTCACAACATCATAGGTCACATGTCAGGTAGTATATATAGGACGACTTGTCACCTAGTCCCCCATCTTGACCTCTTTGTTATTGGGACTAGGTGCGTATTTGTACTCTGTAAGATACTGGGCTGTATTGATCATCTTTGTCATTGGGACTAGTCATCAACTGTTGAGCCTCTGCTCCAGTCTCTGTGTGTTCACTACCGGCGCTTCACCACATTAGGTCAAGATCCTCTACTGCACAGGCACCCTTCCAATAAGGCTGTCTCTGCAGGCTGTACCATTCCACCACGTCTCCGACATTCAGTGCATCAAGACCCGACTCTGAAGAAGAATCCGAACAGGAGAAAACTGACTGCTCCACACTACCGCATGCATACAACGTTACTGGCAACGAACACATACACCTAACCACAGACAGAGAGTGGGCTAGCTGTGACCAGAACCAGTGCCTGAACGCACTTGCAAACTCTATCTCTGAACCACACAACTTAACTGACAACGACAGTAGCATTCTCGAATTTGACCGCTTCATCCCAGTACTCCCACTGTTACCACCATCCCCACTTCCAGTCTGCCCAGTTACCCCCAGTTTACCCAGAACCCCTGGACACTCTAGGCCTGGGTCCTGCTATTGTGCCTCCTATGCAGATTACACTGTTTAAGCAATTTTACAGAACTTCTGTGGATGTTCTAGCTACAGAAGTAAGGAAATTGAGTACTAGAGAGAGGCTTGATCTGCTAGTAAAAGACTAGGTGCAACCAGACTCTGCTATATTCATGATAAAGAATATACTATGAACAAGAGAGAGCCAGGGCATACTTCTGAAAACTGTAGGAAGCCTGTGCATCTGCAGAAGTGGCGAGAATGTTTGTTCCCCACACCGGCCAGCGCTGAGGTCAATCAAGAGCAAGATGGAAGGAGGAATAGGACAATGAGCAAGTAGGAAGTCGACTACTCGACAACGAGACAATGAACAGGAAGATCTGAAGCGACTTCTGAAGTTCCAGAGACTACTGCAGGATTGCTGCTGAGCACATCAGATAGCTGATAAACAGCATGCTGGTTGTGTGGTGCTGTACCTGAGCATGATAAGAGTCATCCAGAGAATTCCAGGACATCGGAAGTATAACTAGCCTACTTTGGCAACAGAAGTTGCCCATGCCAAAACTATATACTGTGGCTAAAGAAGTATAACGAGAACCACAGAGTCTCTTCTGCTATAACAGAATGAGTACTAGCGGTAGGAATATAGGAGAGCCACCAGGAGTACGAAGTGACTCCGATGTTAAGAGATAACAAGAGCATTCAGGGTTGGATGGACCACATGGAGCGTAGCTGATAACTCGGGAATTGGAAATTACTTCTCCAACAGGTCGGCAAACTCATCTGTGAGGATGTGCTGATTCTGCAAGGACACAAGAGCTACAATATCCCTTACGGAGCTGCAGGTACTACTGCGGAAGTAGGGAAAAGAGTACAAAGCAGATAAAAGTATTCTGCTGAAGTACGACTATTGACCGGCTGAAGTAGTAGAAACACTTCTAAGGTGGTAGCAGAGACTAGTGTGGACTCCTGATCTAGAGCAGGGACGCAGAGAGACACCACATGGTGCACAAGACAAATTGGTAAAAGCGAGTTTCTGAAGAAGCACGCAATACTTGCGCAACATGACTCAGAACTGAGATATGCAATCAGATATATCCTAGTTGGAGTATTCACCTGCAGAGAATAATACACAAATTCTCTCCCAATAGCCCAGGAAAGGCAATCTTTCCTTATACTGCCTAGATATAGTAC